>CM035790.1:28711381-29311381 GCA_020466265.1 Siphamia tubifer | reverse complement strand
GCAGTGTCATTTCCTTCATCAGTTTACACCATGTGTCAGTGTTAAAACCAGCAGGGGTCATGGATGATAACATTATACTCTATGCATGTCATTCACACTAGATAAAACTTTTCTTTTCAACATACAAAGGACAATTGGAATGAAATCAATCCCATAGAGCATTGTTCTCCTATAGGTTTGACTAATGGTGTCACATTAGTAAAAAAAACTATATATACAAAACAACTGGTGCCTGTCACAACAAACTACCCCCTTCTCTCTTATCTCTTATCATTGTGAAAACACATTTTGGTGACTGTAACCTTTGACAAACATTCACCCAAATTTAATGGGATCTCTTCTGGACCACCTCGCACCTTTCCTGAAAAGTTCATGGAAATTGTTTGAGTAGTTTTTACATAAACCATCTTAAAAACAGACCAACAAACAAACAGAGTCGGGGCATGTTTACACAAAGCTCATATTTTTTTAAGCTCCATATATATATATATATATATATATATATAAAAACAACTTCGTGCACACAGCAGCGTTTTTTTTTTAACGTTTATATTAATCTGTCAAGAGCTGTTAAACCACACCAAACCTATCGGTGGCAGTGTTACACCAATGACATCTCCACACAAGCCAATCAGAAGCCTCATTGAGATTCACTGATACTCCTACTTCCTGTTCCATTCCACAGAAGAAAGCAAAGCATGGTGAAGTGGATTGTATGGAATGTGTCGGTACAGGCTCTTTGATCGGTCCCAAAAAGATGCCCCCTGAACCCTGATGCATCTCTGCTGGTCTATGACTTGGATCAGCTTTATTTTGAAAATCAAACTTGTGAATATAACTCTTAATAAAATAAATGCTGCTTTTCAGAGTGTTATCTATGTTTGGCAGATGTAAGATGCTGCTCTCTGTGGCGCCAAATTAGCCTAAAAGTTTTTTATAAAGGTGCGTTTTCAAAGGATAAAACTGTTTGTGGATAAACAAAAGGCACAAACAAAGACAAATGTCTCCGTTAGTGTAAACAGGCCCTCAAATACAATTCCTCTGTTCCTTTTGGGGACATTAATACAAACCTCTTCTTGAACCCTTGCACATAAAATGGAACACAATGAGTAAAATGCCCAATACCCACAATGCAATGCAGCAGACTGGCACTAATCCTCACTGTAGAGTCGAATTTAAGTTTACACTGACTTTTAACTCTACTGTTAGAGCTAGTTTACTCTCCATAGAGCTGTAAATACTCCAGGTTAAAATAGCTGGACTGAAATATTGACACTGCAGTTTTTATTGTGTCGTAACTACTTCCATGAGAAACTAAAGTTATTGTCTGGCATGTGACAGAACACAACGTCCTGTATTTCATCAGATTTTGCTCCTGGATTAGAGTCGGGGTCACTCTCTGGTCCTTTCTGATCTTTGGACTTAGATTTCTGTTCAGTTAATCTTTACCAATACTGCTCCTCTGTATGGATTACATAAACCTGAGCCAAACTTTTCAACTACATTATATGTAACTATTTTAAGACCATTTCTTTGCTTTGCATTTAATGTTTAGATCTCATTTGGCTCAGTAACTTCCAAAATGAGTTTTTCCTCTGCGTTTAACATTTGCTATATAATTTATCATCATTTATTATAATACTGTCCTCTGTATTTCCTCCTTTTTTCAATTAAGAATTAGGTCCTTGCCTATATTTGACCTGAACAGTCACTGGTGCCCAAAAACATGTACTGATCTAAAAGAATTAATAACATTTGAACCACTAATCTTATCATTAATACATGAAAATAACCCATAAAATTTAAGTGTAATCCATTTGGATGTTATGAGGATCTGTAGTAAACTTGGAAACATCCTCATTTTCTGCAACATTTTCTCTAGTAAAACTCATGTAGGTGGAAGATGCTTGTAGTCCAGGCAAACTAAGTGATTTTGGACCCAAAAAGGGAACACATTGTAATAATATCTTCACTATAGATCATTTCTGAACACACTAAAAGTCCTATGAAAGCTTGGTTGGGCAAATGGGTTTAATTTCCATCAATTCAAGTTATGTGTCAATATGAACAGACAACTGCACCCAAATAGGTCTTTTTTTTTTTTTTTTTTTTTTTTAAACTTTACTCCTGTCATAATGAAACTTAACACATTGAATGTATACATGAAAGTGATTTCATTTTCTGTATTACAAGTTTCTTAGAAATTACATTTGAAGATGAAAAATAAATAAATATGTCCTGAATGCATTCTATATAGACTTAAGTGAAAGTGTATATTTACAAAAAACTTTAAAAAATATTTTTTGCCACATTTGCCTAAAAAAAATACCTATTGATCACACAATCTTGTCTCCGTTTTCTTTCTGTATTTTATTTATTTATTTATTTTTTTAAAATATGTGCAAAAAGACATACTGGGCAATTAAAACATTGACAGATGTGATTTGGAAATTGTACATAGTACATCATTCCAGTCAGAATATTTTCCAGTTGGCAGGCTCACGTGATGATTAGTGATCACATTTACATTAGTGCTGATATATTTATAAATTGTTGGTTAGAAGGTAGCAGTTTGTTGGTAAGATTACAAGAAGTAAGTTTTGTCAAATCGATTCACACTTACACTGAAGACAGTGTGGATAAAAAAACAGGCAGACATACTTTCCAGACTTTCCAGATTTTTGAAGATGGATTTGGGCCAAACCAAAATTACTTCCTATTTTAAAAGCAACTGTACGTGGACTTTTGAAGTTTACTAGCACAAATGAGTTCTATTCATCTCTCGTTGCCAAACAAATACTGTTTATTTCTCAAGAAATCCAAACTATTCCTTCCATGATAATTAAATTGCCACTGCTTTCTACAAAAGTCTCCAAAATAAGTGTAATTGAAAAGTAAATATTAACATTCCATATAATATAATAGGCTAGGAAACAACACATGAACAGAAAATATGGGCATGTACTAAAATAGACCACAAATAAACCCACGTTAAACAAAAGGGAACAAGTACAGCCTGTACAGACTGAGGGAAACAAATGAGAACAGTCCAAGAGCAGGTAGTTAGCTGTATCAAAGAGCAAGGATCTGGGGAGGGGCAATAAACTTGGAGTGAGGAGGCACCAGGGGGTACTAGAACTGAAAGGTTCAGAGAAGGGGGCCAGGGTCCAGGCCAGAAAAAAGACTAGACTCAAAAGAATAACTTCAAAGCTGCAACTACAGCCTGAGTCTTTTATGCAACAATGTATTTTGTGTCAGTATTAAAGTGGACATATCATGTCTATTTTCCACAAGTAAACACAGTTCTCTGGTGTCTCAGTGACCTGTCAGTGACACGCTTTGGTCAAAATATCACATTGATGAAGAGATACAGCAGATGTTCTTCACCCTGGACAAACCGGCCTTTTCAAAACGCTCTATTTTAGTGTTTGATGCTTTCTTACAAATGAGCCACAGCTGACTCCATCCTTGTCTTCCACATGCTACCGAGACGAAGAAGAGAAGCAGAAACAAATGGAACCTGAAAAAGTTGAGGCTGACAAAAACAGACAAAGACACTAATGA
Source organism: Siphamia tubifer (assembly GCA_020466265.1). NCBI lineage: Eukaryota > Metazoa > Chordata > Actinopteri > Kurtiformes > Apogonidae > Siphamia > Siphamia tubifer. The sequence continues at coordinate 29,307,817 of CM035790.1, read as the reverse complement.
AATAAAATCAGCTGGAAAGAATCAAAGTGGACCGAGTGCTGAGTTTTACAGCCCCGGTGGCTTTAGGTTCTGGTCCGTTAACAGCCCTGGTGCGGGTTTGTATGGGGTTCATCTGGACCAGGGTTGGCCAGACCAGCCATGACACCATGGTTGTGGTGCCACCGACAGACCAGACCGTCCGATCAACCCGGGTCAGACCAACCACGGACCCGGACACATGAACAGTGACCAGGGCTGTGACCCTAATGCACCGGGCACACACCGGGATTACCAATACAGAATAATGAGTCTAAGCAGAGCTCACTGTGTCCAGTAGGTGGGCTTAGCTGAGCTGGTGGGGTGGGATGGGGTGGGGGTATTCAAATGAAAGTGTCCGTATGATGTACGAAAATAAAAAGTTTTTAGACAAGACAAAAAATGGATCAGGAGAAAAGGAGAGTGGAATTTTTTTTCATAATTAAAGCTTCTCCTCACACACCTTTGTTTTAAAAACATTAAAAACTGCATTTTGCACGATATGTCCTTTTTAAGTCATTTAAATCCCATTAAATGTTCCTTCATGCATATGTGTTGGACCAATTCAGTGTTTCACCTGACACTGTTTTTCAAATACCCTGTTGCAGCAGCCAAACAATCTACTTAATATTTACCCCAATTCCAGAATGACAGTGGATGGAGCCAAAGCAGATGGAGCAATGCAAATGAAGAGTGAGATGGGTTATGCAAAGCTGATGGGTGGGTGGGTGGGTGGGTTGTTGTATGGGTGGTTGGGTGGATGGGTGGGTGATTGGGTGGATGGATGGATGGATGCATGGATGGATGGATGGATGGGTGGGTGGGTTGTTGTATGGGTGGATGGGTGGGTGGATGGATGCATGGATGGATGGATGGATGGGTGGGTGATTGGGTGGGTGGATGGATGGATGGGTGGGTGGGTGATTGGGTGGATGGGTGGATGGACCCCTTGTGGGCAAGGTACAGTGTGTCACTAACAATGGGCTGGTGTGATCTGGTTTACTTCTATACTTTTTACAATGGGGAAAAAAAAATCTAAATCTTACCAAGTGTATTTTTTTTTTCATTTCTAGTCACAATATTTATACTATACCAATCGAATTACAGAAGTCATGATGTTAGTCCTCTGAAAGAAGTACACGGAGAACAGAAGGTGGAGCTGAAGAAGACAGAAGCTGAAGTTCAACAGATGATCCAGGACATCCAACAGTCAGTGGAGCTCAGTAGGAACCAGCAGAAGGTGGCTCTGATGGAATCTGTTCAGAAAAGTCTGGACCAGGTCCTAAAGGAGATCCAAGAAAAGCAGAGAATCATCTAGAGACAAGATGAAAACTTTATCAAAGAGCTGGAACAGAAAAAGCACTGAGGTGGAGCAGCTCTCTCGTTTTGAAGACCACCTCCACTTTGTCCAGAGGTTCACATGTGTAAAAGCTGCTCCATCCATGAAGGTCAAAGGTCAACATCTGTCCACCATCATATAAGGGGACTGTGGTGAGAGCTGTGTCTGAGCTGGAGGAAAAACTCAGAGAAAAGAAGAAACAAGGTGGTTGGAGCCGAACTGAAGAGACTCCAACAATATGAGGTGGATCTAACTATTGGTCTAGACCAGGGGGGCTCAATCCTGGTCCTCGAGAGCTACAGTTCTATCCTGTATGTTTCAGATGTACACACCTGATTCAAATGATAAACCTCTCATGAAGCTCATAATGACCAGCAGGTGTGTTGGAAGAGGGACACATCTAAAGCAGGGGTGTCAAACTGTGGTCCTTGAGGGCCGGGGTCCTGCATGTTTTAGATGTTTCCCTCTTCCATTACACCTGGAGGCCATTGCATCATTATCAGTCTGATGAGGAGCTGATTATTAACTCTTTAAATGTCAGCGCTGATGCATTCTGAATGGATGATTTTGTTTAAATATTCCAGTTTTACTTTATTTTGTGCATGGAAAATGTGCCAAAAAGCAAGAGGTGTTTTATTTATTTTTTATTATTATTTTATTTCACCATTTTTTTTTTAAATTGCTGTGACCAAATGTCAATACTAGTTTTCTTCTTTAGTATGTTCCCCCCCCCCACATTTCCCACACTATTTGTCATTTTGTAAATATTTATTAGTTTTTGTTCATTTTGTTGATTTTTCTACATTTTGGTTCTTTTAATTTTTACAATTTTCTTAGATTTTCTGCCATTTGTGTTTTACTTTGCTCATGTTACCAGTTACTTTTTTAGTTCCCAGGAGTTAAAGGGTTAAACTGAATCACATGGAAGAGGGAAATATCTAAAACATGCAGGACACTGGCCCTCGAGGACTGGAGTTTGACACCTGTGATCTAAAACATCCAGGACCAGATTTGAGCACCCCTGGTCTAGATACAGCAGATCCTGGTCTCATCCTATCTGATAATGGAAAACAGGTTCATGGTGGTGATGAAACAAAGAACCTTCCAGACAATCCAGAGATTCTCTGAACATATTTTCAGAGTTTTTCTTCAGGCAGGTCAAAGAAAAGACTGCATGTTCTTTAGGAGTGGTCAGAGAACCCATCAACAGGAAAGGACAGATAACACTGAGTCATTGGTTTGATAAATTAAATTGAATACCATGCTTGTGGTCGTCCTCCTGTCTTTCTGTGTGTGAAGTCTGGTCTTCAGATGGTGGGTGTGTTTGTGGAATATGAGGAGGGTCTGGTCTCCTTTTGGGTCTTCTTATTTGGCTGCTGCTGTTGGGCAGGTCTGGATGATGAAGGTCTAAACCAGGGGTGTCCAAATCCAGTCCTCGAGGGCCACTGTCCTACATGTTTTAGATATTTTCCTCTTCCACATGATTCAGTTTAGCAGTTCTACAGTAAAAAAAAAAAAGAAAAAAAAAGAATTAAAATAAGCAACAAAAAGAATAAAAATGGCCAAATAATAAACTGACAAAATAATTAGTAACATGAAGACACCAAGTTTTTGTTCATTTTGTTGCTCATTGTTTATTTTTCTACATTTTACTTTTTATTTTATTATCTTTTTCTTTAATTTTGCTCCATATGTGTCTTACTTTTTTCATGTTACTAATTATTTTATCGGTTTATTATTCATTTTTATTCATTTTGTTGCTTATTTTAATAGTTTTTTACTGTAGAACTGCTAAACTTTCAGGAATTAAAGGGTTAAACTGAACTCATGTGGAAGAGGGAAAGATCTCAAACATGTAGGACTGGATTTGGACACCCCTGGTCTAAACTCTGCTTTCCTGATCATCACCCCTGTCAACACTGAATAAGAAATTCACCAAATTTACAGATTTTCTCTGATTTAACGGAGTCACTGAAATTAAATGCTGACAATTGTGGTGATAATGATCGTGGTTTGACAGATTTTGATGCCTGTGATTCAATACAATGATAGTGAAGGTGGTGCAGTGGTTAGCACTCGTACCTCACAGCAAGAAGGTCCCTGGTTCGATTCCTACCCCAGACCTTTCTGTGTGGAGTTTGCATGTTTTCTCCAGTTTCCTCCCACCATCCAAACATATGCACTGATAGGTTAATTAGGTAATCTAAATTACCCATAGGTGTGAATGTGAGAGTGATTGTTTGTCTATATATGTTCAGCCTTGAGATGAACTGGAGACTCATACAGGGTGTACCCCACCTTCACCCATTGTAACTGGATTGGGCCCCCAGTGACCCCCATGACCCTAGTGAGGATAAAGTGGGTTCAGACGACGAGACGAGATAACGAAGGTATTTTAATGTTTAATGAGAAATGTTGTGATTTTCAATGTATTTGTATTTTGTGATTGATTTCTATACATTTAAATGACAGTAGTTTTCAGAGGAACTCACTGCTCAATTGTAACAGTGTCAGTAGAGTTTATATGTTCATCAGCTGTAATAAACACAGTGATATACTGTTCATACTATTCTAAAAATGTTACCGCTCACAAGTGAAACAAAGGAATCAAATGTAACAAAGGAGTCCTCTGTTTTTAAGTTAGTTTATTTTCAGTTATAAAATTGCAGCGCTATAATGTCATTCTGTACATTCAGTTAACAAATTTACACACACACACACACACACACACACACACACACACACACACACACACACACACACACACACACACACACACACACTGTAAACCTGAATGAGTTATCAGAACTCAAAAAATTGAAGGCAATCAATTGAGCAAGAGAGAAAATAAAGTTGGGAGAATGGAAGCTCTATAAACATCCAAATTGGCTGAGATTTTTTAAAGCTGATCGTCTATTTGATGGGCATGTTTTTCCGGTCGCTGATCAGACTATTTTTTACATTAGATCAACCAATGATGTTCGGCAGCCGATTGATCTTGTAACCTTCACTTTAACCCTTTAACTTCTGAGACTTTAGCAGTTCCACAGGGAAAATAATAATAATAAAATAAGCAACAAAATGAACAAAAATGGTTCAGGAATCCTAACTTAAAATATTAACTACTAATTACTAAAACGATTAAACTAAAGACCTCAACTGTCTAGATTAAAATAATATTTCACAATTCATAGCAGATGCATAATAGAGCACACAAAGATGACAGTAAGAGTGGCAATCATATGTTAAAAAACGTATTGACACAATATCTTGTGATGTGGCAAATGAGGCAATTTTCACAATTATGTACAATAACACACAATTACCTGAAACAATCTCAATATGAACGCCATGTAACTTCATCACAGATAAAAAAAAAACAACAACCTTTGATTCATGTATATACAGAGGAAAGCTTTGCAATATGCATTTGTAACCCATATCATTTTGATGCGATCCCATTAATTCACCACTTCTCTATTCTAAAAGTCCCAACATGACTAGGATCATTTCCATAACGGTTATTCAACACCTCAGTCTGTCCAGTTCTCATCTGTAACTGGCTTTAAGGAGGCTTTTAGAGAAGGATTATGGGAGATGGTGTTCTGGTCCAGTATTGAGATGAAGTGGGGCATTTAAATGTGTCAGGGTGGACTAGACCTCCTGTGCCGTGACCTAGCAGATCACAGCAGGTGTCAAAAGTCATTTCGGATGTAGTGTACAGAACATTTCCCTGTTGGGTTTTGGAAGATGTTTGACTTTCAGCATGTTTAGCAGCTTGTGCGATGATAAATGGATCAACTACGGCTCTAAAACCACTGAGCAGAGGGGGTGAATCATGGTAAAATGAGACGCATAAAACTGTGACATGGAGAAGAGTGACTACAATGATCATGAGGCCATATGGCTGCGTGAAACAAAATAAAAACTGACAAAACATTTGGGATTTGTGCCTCAGCAGCAAAACAACAGAGTGCATGCTGTGTTTAGGACCTATTGTTTAAAGTGATATGGCTAAGTAGGCTAAGGAGAAAATATATATTGGTATTTTGATGGCAGATGTCACAGCAGGCATGGTATCATCTCTGTGTGTTGCACTGTGGAAGTGAAGCTGCTAGGACACTTCCTGTTGTATGTGGAGTTTAGTGTGGGTATTTATAGCTGACAGAAGGACGGTTTGTAAAATCCTCGAGATGTTTTTTTTCTGACTGTCCAAAATGTTTTCATGGCCTCTTATAAATGGGCCAACCAGTAGAACGACTGACAATACTGTTCAATTAATTTGTCCATAGTTCTGGTTAAAAAAGCAGCCAATGTGGTGGTAAATTAATTTTGTGCTTCGGATTTTTTTTAGGAAAATGAGATTAGTTTAATATAATTCTATTATTATTTTTTTTTTTTTTTTTTTTTTTTTTTTACATGTCTCGTTCCAAGGCATTGATAGGGCATGCGAACGCTCATCACAGAGGGTGGTTGGGTGATGAATTGTTTGTAATAAACTGCAGATGGCTCATCATTAAGGTCATAAGTTATCAAATGTAGCTAAAGTAGAAATGACTGTGTGAGCTCAAAAGTTAAACAGTAAACCCAAAGTCAGAAAGAGGGAAAATTAAAAAAAACAAAAAAAAAACAAAAAAAAACTAAGGAAGTGGTATCAAGCACAACACACACCACCGCCTTGTATATATTCTAGCATATTTTGTCATCCAGCTGATGTCATCATGTCTGTATGTGGTGATGTCACCATATCAATAGCTTGCAGAATTAAATTGAAACAAAATTTATGTTTTTATAGACATTTGAAATTTGGAACATTCTAAAGAAATAGGTGACAAAAAATAATAATAATGAAAAAATGCAATTAATAAATGGGGAAAATTTTAAATGTTGACCTATTTTCCCAAAAAGTAATTGTGTCTATTCTGGGTCACTGGCAATGTATAAATGCAATTTGGTATGAATTCAACAATAGTTTTTCTGCTACAGACATGTGAAAATTCACCCAGTATAAGTAAAACTTAACTTAAAAAATTGAACATTGACCTACTGTTCCCAAACTACAATGAGCTCAACAGTCGTGGAAAAAAAAGATTTTGAACACCCCATGCGTTTGTTATGTCAATGAAATTTGCCAAGTATTATTGTTCCCTTCTCTAAACCCAAATGTTCTGTTCTGTCGAGGACAAAACTGGATGTTTTAAGAAAAAAACATCCAAGACATGACATGCTGAAACTGTTAAGAATTTAGTTTTGTAAAAAATTTTTCCTTGTAAACAATTATAAAATAAATAAAATGCATCTGTTTGTCTGATGTTTCTTTGGAAACACAAAACCTATTTTTCCTGCAAATATGTCATCATATTGGAGACTGTGTAAAATTTTAAGGGTGTGTGAAAACCTTTTTCCACTATTGTATTCTGGGTCACTGGTCAATCTATAAAACCAATTTGCTGTGAATTCAACCAGTAGTTTTGGTGCTAGGGGGTTAACAACCAAACAAATAAACCAAACCAAACAACAGTATTCCTTGTCTCCCCTTCAGGGGTTGAGGTAACAACAACTGTACACAGGTGCCCATGGACTTTTGTACTATATAGTGTATATATATATATATATACTAGAAATAAGAAATATATAGGCAGACTGTACAAAATAAAACAGCTTTAGAGAAAAATAAATAAACAGATACTATATAGTAGTAGCTCATTGTGGTTGGTTTCAGCTCTTTCGTAATTCATAGTTTGACTGATTATTTGTTCAGTATTAATTGTCAGCCTTGTAAATACAAGTTGGACTGACTCCATACCCTGACCAAGGAAAATAAAATTCTCACTGTGCAGTAATCTACACGTCCCTCCATAATAAAATATATTATGCAGCCTAAATGTCATCTGAAATTAATGCTTATTTTTTTAACATAGTAGAGTAACCTATTACATGGTCAAAAATAAAATTAATTTCAGCAAAAAAAAAGAGTCTCTGTTTAGAATGTCTGGGGTCCTCAGAAATTAGTGATGTTAAAATGGGGTTGTGGCAAAGGTTGGGAACGACTGATCTGCCTTTTTTCCCCTCGGGCTGTAACTCGATCAAAAAGCAGTTATTCTTTTTTATGTCTTTCATCTTCCTTCTTTCTCCTCCTCTCCTCTTCACTTCCTTACAGATTCAGGACTGTGTATATTCATCAGATTTGTGAATTTATTAACAGCTCATTAACACATGTGTAGCCTTGAAGCTGTTTGGTAATGACTCAGCAATGACTGTATTATCACAGATGAATGAATAAAGCATGTTTTATAGCCAAATACCAATAAGTATCCTCCTGAGACCCAGAAATGCATTTTTGTCTTCTGTAGGGGATAAAGGTTTCACTGTTTCACTTAAAAAAATATCTCTGTTCAAAGGACTTTCCATTAAAAAAAGAAGAAATAAATAAAAAAAATATGTGGGGAATAAAACTGTTGCATTATATGATTTTCAATCACTTCAATTATTTAACGTTTAAGAAAAAAGCTAAAATTTCCATTTTCCTGGAATCCTCAGGAGGATTAAAATGTATGTAATCTTTATTTAATTGCAGCTGTTTGAGGAAAGTAGATAATATTGTATAAAGGCACCATACCTGATACACTGTTGGAATACAGAAACAGAAATATAAGTTATATTACAGCCTCTTAAATCCACGGTTCTCAAACTGGGGTCCGCGGACCCCTAGGGGGATGTGGCGCATGTCCAGGGGGTACGCGAAATTATTCACGGTTTTGTTTTTGTTTTTGTTTTTTTGGGGTTTTTTTTTTTGCTGTTTTATTTTGAAATGCGGAAGTTTTATTTTGTAGCGAGCGGGCGGAAGTAACAGCGCTGTTTGACGCTAGCTTGACTAAATTGAGACAGAGCGAGTCACAGCTATTTTTAGCCACCCTGCAGCAACATGGATCGATTTTTGTGTCCGCCAAGTTCCTCAAGAAGTGGTAAAAGAAATGAAAATGAAAATGACAAAAACAAACGCCCTAACCCTGAAAAGAGAAAGTACATTGATAGTTATATTGAGTTTGACAAGCCCATCCCTTTCATTAAGTCTCTGTCTGTCTGTCTGTCTGTCTGTCACACACACACACACGGTTTTGTGTGTCTTTTGTTCCGTTTATTATTTTAAAATTATTTAAAATTTTTGTTTCTGAAGTGCTCATTTATATTATAATACCTGAAAATTTTGCTGGTTTGCACAAAAGCACTATTAAAAAAGGTTATCACTGTTTCATAATAATCATTGTTGAAGTGTTTTTTTTTATCATTTTCAGTATCGCGAGGATGAGGGGGGACATGGAAAAATTTCACCCCTCCAAGGGGGACCTGGGCCAAAAAAGTTTGAGAACCCCTGTCTTAAATGATCCTTGAGATTCTTGAAAATAGTTTGAATTTTCCGATGCTTTTCTCTCATACACTCATCCTGCAAGAAAGCTATATGACCCACCTGACCTTTGACCCCAATTACCTCTCAACTGCAGAAATGGCTCAATTTTTGCCTGTGTCTGGCCAGAAAATCTGTTCCCCCTTGATTGGAGTATTGAAAATGGACTTCTACTGCAGGTCCAAGAGTTATGTGAAGTTCTCTATATTATCATCATGAATTGAAACACACAGGGGAAAAGACAGATATGCTTCTAGCTAGAATATTAAATCTGCATAATTTTCATCCAGTTTAAAGCCGCAACACTTGAGTAGTTTTTGACCTCAGTAAACACTAATCCTATATATTTTATTTTATTGTGCCTTATAACACAAACACAGTAGAGTCTATTCTAATTATTTTTCAGTGTGTTGTTAATAAACTGGCTTTCAACTTTATGCTAAAAATTGACAATATGAGACACTTTGGTTAACCACAGGAGTTTTTAGACATACTGTATAGAGCGCTTTAACATAGGGGACAAATGTTACTATCAATATTCAGGCAGATGAAGCAACATGGAAGCTTCAGGAAGTCGATGTCTTTTTCACTGTAGCATAAATTAGTGTCATGTTCATCTATATATAGCCAGTTTGTAATGAATAAATCATACTGTTTTCCACATGGGTTTTGCCCATTTTTTTGTGAGATGTGTTTTGTGTCCTTCATTAGCAGGAATATGTTATTTATCTATACACATTATGATTATAATGATGATGATTATTATTATGGTTTTTAATGTACTTAATGCTGCTGCAATAAAGAAAGTTCCCAATTTGGGGTTAATAAAATATTTATTTAGTCTAATAATATATCTAATTTGGATTGTTGATTTAAAAAAAAAAAAATAATAATAATAATTGCAATTAAAAATCTCTTTTGTACAATTGTTCTGGCCAAGACAGCAGCAGCAAGTTACAAACAACAGAGATTTCATCCATACATCCACTAAAGTATTAATATAAAACACATAATAAAAGTCAGTTCTAAACCCATACCTATTAGATACATACATATAAACCACCATTAATGATTTAAAAATGTAGTTTATTGACTATTTGTAATATTATTTGGTTCTTTAACACTCGTATTCATTTTAGCTTTTGTCAGAACTTTACCTGCTTATGAATGTGATATTTTTCTCTGCTGATATCGACAGTTGAATCGCTGCTTTTGTTACACAAACATTTCTGTTTTTAAAGTACACATTTTCAGTTAACTTCTGAAAAGCTCCATGATGATTTCACACTTGTCCATAACCAGTCGTGTCCTCTGAGATCAGAGCCTTCAGGCCCATGTTCTACTTTTCTCTGTCTCTTTGAAGAAAGACTTTCTGAGTGACCTCTTTAGTGACATGTCTTGACAACTATCAAACATGTTAATACAAATTAGGTTGCCTCCGCTGGGAGTAAAATCTCACTTACAGGAGCATACATACGTGTCTGTATAACATTCTTGCAGGTCTGTGCTTGCTTGGTTTGAATTAACACTTTAAAGAATTTCTTTCTGATGTTAAAAAGAAATAAGACTTAGTCTCTGGAGAGAAAACAGTGTTTGGCCTCATTAATCAAGTGCCCGGCAGCCAGAACAATGAAAGACCAGGCCTCCAAAGAATTTCCAAAGGGATGAATTGGAAATGTGGAAATGATAGATGGTTGTTTGGAGGCTATGAATCCAACTCTTACAATAGCAGGGTATAGGTTTATATGGTTACTCTTAAGGACAATATGGTCAACATGTTATTGGTCAGAGCCACTTAGGAAAACTAAGCAATTTCCAAAGACCTACAACACTAATTAAATAGTCTTTTTTTATGCCTAATAATAATAATAATAATAATACATAATATTTTGGCTGAGTCTTTATGGGTTAATGTCTTTCACTTTAAAGTCATCATCAACAACAACAACAACAACAGTTATTTATATAGAGCTTTTCGCAGCACTCAGACGCTTTACATACAGTATAATAAAGTATCAAAAACAACAATACACACAGAGCACTTACATATTAAAAACAGAAAAAAATAATAGGTGTTTGAAACATGAGTTTTGAGTTTGGATTTAAGTCAGTGTTATGGAGTGCAGGGAGGTGTGAGTTCCAAAGCCCTGCTCCCTATAGTAGGTATGGCAACAGAGAGGAGGTCAGACAGGTATGGAGGGGAGAGATTGTGAATGGTCTTGAAGGTAAGGAGTAATATTTTATATTATATGCGGTAAGTGATGGGAAGCCACTGCAGGATGAGTGTGAGGTGATGAGTAGAAGGAGTCTGGATGATAATATGTGCTTATGAGTTCTGGACCAGTTGGAGTTTATGAAGGTTTTATTGAGGGACACCAAACCAGAGAGGGTTGTAATAGTCCAAGCGGGAAGTGACAAGAATGGCATCACTGTGAGGTGTGAATGATGGGCGGACACGGTTGATATTGCGTAAATGAAAGTAAGCTGAACGGACAATACTATTAATATGCAAAGTGAATGATAGAGGATGTTCAAAAGCATGTGTGAGGTAATAAGGAAATGGCTACTGCCACAGTACAGTGGCACAAAATATCAGTTTGTCTATTGACACAAGCACAGTTAAATGTTACTGTTTTTACTAGAGCCAAAGACTGATACTGTGCCATGAACACACTCACTTCTTGTTAATATATGACGTATACTTCAGTTAATTCTGTTGTGCATGTTCCTTCTGCAGTTGTTACACCCCAGGCTAGGGGAACTAACAAAACAACACAAAAGTGCCCCCCCACCCCCGCTTCCAGCTTCCACACAACAATAACAATTTATACAATTAAAGTCCAATTCAATTATTTATTTTAACAAAAGGTGTCTGGGACCGTGGAACCAAAACAACAAACAAAAACATGACTTTTGAAAAGAAAATTGTTATCTAAATAAAACAAAAGAACAGTCTCTAAAACTTCTTAATCAAAACAGGAGAAAACAATGAAAAAAAAAGGTTTCCCTCCACTACAAAAACTAGGCAATTTAATAATAATAAAAAAAAATCCAATTTTGTATTTATAATATTTCCAAATTTCACACTGTCTAATGGAAGACATGTGGTCATCACAGACAGCTGGAGAAGCAGCTGCACACAACCACAATTTGCCACCTGGAACACAGGAAATAAACACAACACACACACACACGCACACACACACGCACACACACAGAGGGGAAAACCCCACCCTGTGTCCAGGAGGATACATAACAGGGTAACAACAGTGTTGTGGCAATTGATGGTAAAAATGTCAAATGAATGATTGTACAGAATAGGAATTACTGTTCTGTTCCAAATGCTCTGTTGTTTTATGGTGTTCTTTGCTCTGTGCACTCATTAACATTAAGGCTGTAGAAAGTGGGCGGAGCTAAATGTTAGACGCTACAGTGTGCTGTGTGAATTTTGTGTCAGATGTTGCCCCACCACCATACATGTTGTACTTACATATAAATTAATTTTATTTTTCTGTTATTGCGTTTTATTACTGACATGAATAAAACATTAATATATGATAACAATATGAAATTATTTCTCATGCAATAAACCTCAGTGTCATGTCATAAAATGTGTTGTTTTCTATTATAAGTCGAGTCCATTTTCCATAATTCTCATTATCATCTTTCTAATGGATAAGTGATACATTTTATTTTATGCAGATATTTTTCACACCATGCTCTGTGTGACCAAATGTAATATCCCCAGGGGTAATTTAACTGAAAATGAGAAGCAGAGCCATTGATGATGACATACCTGTTGAGAGAGACTGAAATTGGACAGATATTGTTAAAGAAGCTATGAGTGGTGGTTGGTGCTAAATAGAAGGGGAGGAGGGGGGGCAGAATATTATGAACAGAATGCGTGTGCAGATGAACGAGTAATACATATGTTAATAGAAGTCTTTCATTTGCATGATTGACTGGAATCTCTTTGCATTTTAGTCTTGTTTTTATGGAAATAAATTGATTAATTCATGAAACTCACAGGATTTATGGGAGATTTTCCCACTCCACCACACATCAGCTGCTATAAACTACCCTTACATTAACTCTATAGCTAAGTAGCTAAGTGGTGTTTGACCTCGTACTGTGTAAAACTACCTTTTTTTTAATGTAAAACACAGAAATGTATGACACCAAATCAAGATCAAGCCTCAATCAAGAATCTGTAGTCGTTATGTAAACACAATGGATGTTAATTTAGCAGCTTTTATCTTAGGACACACAATAAAAGAAACCCAAATATATATGACTGGTGCAACTGGATGGAGTATATTACACATGCTAAGTGATAATGTGGTGATATTGTATATGTTAAGTGTGAGGTGCAGTGCTGTATGAATGGGGGTAGGATAGAAAGGTAGATGCTCAGTGTATGGGTGACATGAGGGGGTATGTGGGGTGATGGATGTCAGAGCCCTGGGGTAGAAATTGTGTTTCAGTCTGTTTGAGTGTGTTTTAATGTTCCTGTATCTCTTCTCAGATAGGGGAGGCACAAACAGCTTGTGAAGTGTTTTGCATTTAACAGGACACAACCTTACCATTAATTCTTTGCTTGATGTTAATAAAGGAGTATTGAAAGCATCTGGGTCTCACACATCACAGTCCAAGAAAATACAAACAAGTGTGATTGGCTACAGGGCGGGAAACAGGAAATGGTATCATTTCTTAACAAGGTAATAGTAACTTATAGTGTAGGTCCATTTGTAATTTTGCTTTTTGTGCTTGTTAAAATTGATTTAGCAAGGGATTATGTTTCAGAATAGTATAAATATGAAATAAAAATAGGGTTTCATTTTTTTCCTATATGTCTAAAAGGTGGTACTTGGAAGAAATCCAAGATGGTTGACGTATGATCCGTAAAATCGATTATTTTTTTTGCATTTCTTTGCTTGTAGCAATGATACAAACATGAATAATCTGTATTTTTAAGTATTTTCAGACCCAAGGAATCCATCTGTGCCATTATTTTTACAGGAAACTAAATGACTGATCAATACCTGCACAATTAGGATAATTATACACGAACCCGGATAGTTAAGAAAAGTCTTTAATCTCAGATTAAACAAAAATGTAGCTAAGAACATTTATTTTCAAAACACATCCACACCCAATATATACCCAAACATATAAGGGGTTAATTAGATATTTATTATGAAAGTTTGGGAGATGAACAGAAAGGGCAAAAATATATATTTACAACATAACATCTGTCAACATTAACACAGATGAATCCATCTTCATGAATAATCTGATTCAAAATTGTGAAAGTTTTGGCAAGACATTTTGGGCAGTTTGTCCAAGTAAAGTTACCATATACAAATGGACAGTTGCTCTGGTGATGGAACTGACTGATTAAAAATGGAAGATGCTAATCAGTATATTCACCCAATGGGAAATCTGAGTAAACAAAACAAACCTGAAAATGGAACAGTTGAAGTGTTATGCACACTTTACAGGAAGTTTTCTTTCTACTGAAACACTTTGACCTTAAAATACCACATTAGCTCATAACAGACGCTGATTGTAGATCCTGCTACAGTAGCTCTTTGGCTCATGAATGGCTCAGTTTCCAACAAATATTTTAAGTGCATATACATATCGATTCCCTTCTTTCTTAAGTCTGTTGGCTAGCCTAGCAAATTAACCCACCTCTAATGGCAAAAAATAAATAAATAAATAAATAAAATAATATATATATATATATATATATATATATATATATATATATATATATATATATATATATATATATATATATATATATATATATATATATATATATATATATATATATATATATATATATATATATATATATATATTATAATAAGTAAAAAGAGAGTCAATAAGAGACCAGCCATTTATGTGTATGTTTTTCACTGTGGTACCTGTTACAGGGGCCCATAGTGCTACCAAAAGGATGATTTGGATAATATATTGCGATCCATGTCCTCATAATTTCTAGTTAGACTACCACTGAATATTAAATATGGATTATGTTTTTTATCATATGAAACCTAGACCACATGAGAGAGCATATCAATTATTATGTCCATTGTTTTTGATTATTACCTTCCATAACACAGTATTGTCCTGACAAATAGCTCATTAAAAACAACCCACACCTGTGTTCTTTTTTGTAAGGTTCCTGTTTATAGATAGCAGGCAAGAGTGAAAAGAAGAAACAGTAACACTTTTGGAGTAAAAAGGTCTATGTCTCTCACCAAATTTTTAAGAAAGACTAAAAGAAAAAAAGGTTGCGGTAAGGATGTCAATCTTTTAATAGTGTGAAAAATGAAATGAGTTTTCTTTCCTGGACATAATGTTTTTTTTTCTTGTGCTTTTCAATCTATGAAGCTTTGGGGGATTAACAATAATACTTTCACAGAGGACTGAGATATAAAACAGACTTTCTTAATAGGTATGGGGTTGATGCTGGCAATCTTTTCTTCTTCTGTCACAGCTCACAGAGTAATTGATCCTGATTTAAGGGGAACAAAGCATTATTTTTCCAAACACAATGAAGCCTTTACTTATATCCAAATGATTCCTCAGTCGTCCTAACCCCTTGGTTTTACACATGGGCTTGTATTTACTCTGTAGATTGCAAAACAATAAGAAAGTACATCACTATATTCTGCTATAAAATTGCCTATCCTTATTTCTCTGTGCCGTTTTTACATGTAACAGGTTCATAACACTTTAAAACAAATATATCCTGCAGAGTAAAATAGTACAATTCTATATGGCTGACGTCAACTGAAGTCTTTTTTTTTTCCCTACATGCTGCGATTACAATCGTTGTTCATCTCACCCACAATAACACCAGTAGACGTTCTAACACCTGATGCAATCATAGAACACAAGGGAAGGGTAGGATATTGGCCAAACCTAAAGCGGGATCCATTCTTTATGACGATACTGAGTGTGTTGCATACTGACGACTGTTTTTGTTCTCAAGAGAAATGGTGCGTGTTCCCTTTTTATCTCTGTGAAAGGTTAGGGGTTAACGGTGTGTGTCTTCCATTCATTATGAAAGCAGAGGAGGCTTGATGTGTATCGCTTTCATTAGAGCTTCCAGTCAGCTGTGTCCTATACGTGATCAATATGTCAGCTGCTGATCTGTGCAAAACATACAATAGGCTTTAAATTGCAAGTTATGGAAATAAATATCATGTTGTAATTTATTGTCTTGTATGTCAGGGACAATTGCTGTAGGTGAATATGGCCCTAAGTGTTTAAATCACAGGTGTCAAACATAAGGCCTGGGGGCCAAATGCGGCCCGCCAAAGGGTCCAGTCTGGCCCCTGGAATGAATCTGTGAAATTTAAGAATTACATTGAAGATAATTAATAATCAAGGAAGTTCAAATCATTTATCATTTATATCAATTCATTCTAAAGTGGATAAGATAAATAAAAACTATCATAATAACCTAGAAATAATGGAAACCAATCTTAAACTAAGTTTACTTTCTATTTTAGTGTAAAATAAAGTAGAAATAAAGACTAGCCTTTTACAAAAAAATAGTTATTACGTAGTTATTATTATTATTATTATTTTTATTTTTTTTAGTGTAAGGCTATTAACATAATAACCTGCCAATAACATAATACCTTATTGGTAGAGAAATGTTATTACATTATTGGCTTTATTACATTTGAAATGTAATTGAAAATGCAATTATTATGTTTTCGGTCATATTTTTTTCCCCACTCATTTAAGTCGACATTTATTCACCATATTAGCTATGATTTCTTGGTTCCAGATAAAAGTTGGATAAGGATTTTTTATTTTTTAATAATTTTTTTTAAAATGGTCAACTTCGGGGATTAAATGCACTAAATCTTAAATACTTTAATCAGATGAAATGGAAAACAAATGTCAAAAGTACTAGTTAACTGATTTTTTCAATGTGACTTATTGTTGATGTTCTGTTTGCTTGGACACGCTGACACACTGAATGTGAAATTGCCATGTTTGTTATGTACAGAGGTTAATAAAAAAGTTGTTGCAAAAAAAAAAAGAAAAGAAAAACATGATTATTTTCAAAAAGTCGGCTCATTAAAATCTGTGCTAACTATCAATATATTGTTGTGTTACAGTGTCACAGTCTAATTTGGTCCAAATCCATGTATTTGTGACACAAATGAAGTGAATCATAGGGTATTTGGACGTGTCGGTGGTAATTTAAGATGAAGTGATTGCCAATGACAACAGTCTAGGCAATAGGTGGTGTTGAGTGCATGGTTCAAACCGTAATTTAAACACTTTTCAGCCAATTATACGAACACATTCACACAGCACTGCCAGAACTAACGCAAAATAAATATTCACCATGTCCCTTAAAAAGGCACTCTGCTATAGTCCCACAGGCTTCCTAAGACAATTAGTGCCTAGATAACCTCAACGACTCCATTTTTGACTTAAATCTTCTTTATCAGTGACTCAGACTTGGTAAACTTTCATTAATTTATTCTGGAGGCATTTTATTTGCAGACCAGTGTAATTGCATGTCCCTCAGAACTTGCTCGGTTTCAATTTTTGCTAAATCTATTCATGTTATAATTATCACACCCAGTATATTAATAAGACTGCATGAATTACCTACTTTTAGAGGCCACATGATGATTAATATGCAGCTAAGATCAAGCTAGGAGTGACAATGTTACATAATCAAGTAGTGATTCCACTTTCTTTCTTTCTTTTTTTTTTTTTTTTTTTTACTATATTTTGTATATTTTTTTTATATTGCACTGGTTCTTTATATAGGATATATGCATAGGTGTAAATATGGGATAATTATAGTAAAACACTTAGAAAGCAATGACTTTTTATGTTAATTATTTCATCTGAAGTCATGTTGGGCATGTCAGCTCCTAGACTAATCATCATTTTTCATCCTAAAATGGTCTAGGGCTGGGACAGGTGGTGGTTGGATGTTGGCATCAGGGTTACAAACAGCAGGTTATCAATGTAAGCAGCTAAACTGATGAAGAAGAAAGTGATTAGTAAAAGGCTACTGTGCATAGAAGCCAGAGGAATACTTCAGGGATACTTGAGATGATTGAATGGAGGAACCAGCTCCAGTATGGTATTAGCTCTGCCTGTCCAACAATACAGTCTTTCATTGCACAGCTGTAAGATGTTTGCGCTGGTGTGTGTTCAGAGCTGTCCTGTTTATTGGGATGTTTTTAAGAGATGCCAGGGCCATCATTACTGAACTGTGGACAGACTGTTTTGTGGAACAGATCTAAGAGCTTCAAATATATTCTGTATACTACTATCTTTACTTAAAGGAGTGATATTTAACTTTTTTAAATGGAATTATGCACTTTAAACATCTCCCTGTGGTCTGCATAAACTGTAAATGCTATGTTTGGGTTTGAATTCATCATTAATTCAATTACATAGGTCCATCTTCAATCCTATTTTTTGGTAATGACACCAGAAAGGTTGTTTTGAGTGCTGGCCCTTTAAATGTAAATTAGTCACATCATGCCCCATCTCCTCCAGGTTGTTCGTCATCATCGTCGTCTCCCACTTATCCCGGTCTGGGTGGCAGACATTGCTCCAGGTTGTTGATTTGACTTTTTGTCCCGTTCAGCCATTTGTGTAACCTGGCAAGCCCGACTATGATATAAATTCATAGTCTGGACGGTCCATAGACTGAGCTTAAGCATACAGGTGGGGTCAACGGCTGTTTTTCAGACTGTTCTGTACATAATAGGCCAATGCTATGACCAATCAGAGCAATGAACAATGTAACGTACAGAGCAACAAAAATAAGTCCATATAACTAGCATCTATCTCATTGTTTTAGCATCCTAGAGGCTAGGCTAATCAACGTTAACACACCGGTAACCATGGAGGAAAAATATCCAACCGGGTTTGTTTACATGCTGCTTATCCGACCATATATGTATATAAGTTGGTACTTCTTCAATCTTGTCGTCATTGTGCAATGCCCACCCTACAATCTCACTACACAAATGGAGTGTTGTGATTGGACAGGTAAAATTGAACTGGTCCGAGACCAATGATGCAAGGAAAAATATTTTTTGCCACTAGAGACAGGCTAGTTTACTGGGCTACCATTTAATGTTTAATAATACAACAAACAACTGAATATTTTTAGGTCATCTGCACCAAGTTTGGACATATTTCAGTTTTTACTATATTGTTTCTAATAAACAATTATGTCGTATGTAACGTTTGCTGGAAGTCTTAACCTTATATGTACAAATATCATGATGTAATTAGTTAGATAACATAATAAATTAAGCAGGAATTTATACAAATAAATGAACCAAATATGAATAAAAGTGAATATGGCAAAATAGCACTTTGCATTGTTGCTACTTTTAGCTTCTGACTGTAGGATGATGCTACTGTGTTCCTGTGTGACGTACAGAAAGATGTGTCATTTTAAACCCACAACCTATTTTTACAGCTGTCAGATGAAAACAAAGGAAATAAGGCACTCACAAATGCATGCATAAAAGCACTTCATCACACAGTATTTTGCACATCCCTATGCTAATATGTCTATCCTCTCACTAGATGTTACCTCCTCCATCCCATTTCACACATGTTATCTGAAAGCCTGATTCTGACTGATAACAAACATTATCTCCTCTTTGTTTGTCACTTGCCTTCAATCAATTATCATACTGAGCCATTTAAACAAACCTGATACAGCAACAAATTCAAAACATCACACCGTGATGATCCAAGTTGTTTACAGATAGTGTTGGATGAGTTAAATAAAAGGTTAAAATCAGTAAGCAGAGAAAATCAGAATGTTAGTCTACAATTTCCTGTTGATATGTGCTGTAGGCTCTGTGAAATGATGTGATATTGTGGAACTATCTTTGTTGTCTTTATTACTTGTGCACTGACTTAACATGATCTGCACAGTCCTCAGATAGATAGATAGATAGACAGACAGACAGACAGACAGACAGGTAGGTAGGTAGGTAGATAGACAGACAGACAGACAGACAGACAGACAGACAGACAGACAGGTAGATAGATAGATAGATAGATAGATAGATAGATAGATAGATAGATAGATAGATAGACAGACAGACAGACAGACAGACAGACAGACAGACAGACAGACAGACAGACAGACAGACAGACAGACAGACAGACAGACAGACAGACAGACAGACAGACAGATAGATAGATAGATAGATAGATAGATAGAAGCAGTTACTTCAGTTCTCACATCAATATCTATTGCATTATTGTGACAAAAACAGTGTTTTTAGACATTCCATGTTTTCTTTTCTGTCTGTTTTAGTCACATGATACATACAGGAGTCAGTACTTGATTATATTAACATTGTTTTTGATGACTTTTGATGGTCTAATAATTTTTTTCAGCGACTCTATTTCCAATCATTTTATCTGACGTTTGTTGCCACCACATATTATCTGTAGGTGTGCACAGTTACTTGTCGCCTGTAGATTTCATAACTAGTCTGGGTGACCCATCTGTCAGTCTCCGTTTGAGGCCAGTAAAGCCACAGCTACAGATCTCATGGAGAATTTCACAGCAGTCACCCCGACTGACAGACAGCTTGACAACAAGTGAGCTCCCCCATCAGAAGAAAAGAAAATGAAAAATGAATATTTCAAAGATGGGAAATGTTAGATATTGTCCAGCTTCACAATGGAAGAAATTCAATTTGGTGTCTGTGAGAACACGATTTGGAAAATAATGTGGGGGGGGGGGCATAAATTATAAAATATTTTCATCTGTGTACTGAAGTACTTTAGTTATATGTTGTAGTACAGCAGCAAAAATACTAAAAGATAGAGATTGGCGGAAAAATTCAAGAGTGATGAGCTTTTGTGAATTTTAGTGGATTTTATCATGTTTTTTTCTTAGTGTATTTTTTGTGTTTCTTAGTGTATTTTGTCAGACATTTGACTTTGATCTGAGATTTTATGGACATTACATTTAATATAGAAAAATACCTGATTTGTACTTAATAATAATCGAGAAATAGGTCATGAATCAGTTAAGAAAGGTAAAAAAAAACAACAATTCATTTACGAACTGAAACAAATGTAGCACTGGGTCTTTATGGGTTAAAGGCATCATTAATTAGCTTGTTATAAATGATGGAGTTCTGCATTTTTAACATATTTTAAGATATTTTACACTCTGCAACAGCAAATAATGCACTTTGTCCCCTTTTTTGGAGTGGAATAATGCAGCTCCTTCTGGCTGCACCTCTAAGAACATGGTACTTGACTATTCTTTTTGCCAGTCACTGAACAAAACAATAAAAGAAGATGGGGAAATATCAGTGTCTCATGTCACTGAACATGAGGTTTGTGAAGTGTTGAGTGTGTTTTAACAAACTAAACCACCAGGATGCACCATTGCGTCCCTCAGTCTTCATACACACATGTTTCTGTCCTCAGGTTTGTACTGTGATTACATGTTTTCCAGAATCCTTTAGTCATTCTGCCTTCACAGTTTGACATTCAGGAACTCTTACAAGGACATTAGTTTATAGTGTGGATGGTGAACGATTCAACACCTCACCTCTATGTTTATTTGGATTTGTATATTTTGGTAGGTTTAATATGATGTAAAGATTGGATGGCACTGTGTTATATCTTTGTATTAAAGATATTCTATTCTATTCTATTCTATTCTATTCTGTTCTGTTCTGTTCTGTTCTGTTCTATTCTATTCTATTGTACTCTTTTATTCTATTCTATTCTATTCTATTCTATTCTATTCTATTCTATTCTATTCTGTTCTATTCTATTCTATTCTATTCTATTCTATTCTATTCTATTCTGTTCTGTTCTGTTCTGTTCTGTTCTGTTCTGTTCTGTTCTATTCTACTCTATTCTATTGTACTCTTTTATTCTGTTCTATTCTATTCTATACTATTCTGTTCTGTTCTGTTCTGTTCTACTCTATTCTATTCTATTCTATTCTATTCTATTCTATTCTATTCTATTCTATTCTATTCTGTTCTGTTCTGTTCTGTTCTGTTCTGTTCTGTTCTATTCTACTCTATTCTACTCTATTCTATTGTATTCTATTGTATTGTATTGTATTCTATTCTATTCTACTCTACTCTACTCTACTCTACTCTACTCTACTCTACTCTACTCTACTCTACTCTACTCTACTCTACTCTACTCTATTCTGTTCTGTTCTGTTCTGTTCTATTCTATTCTATTCTACTCTGTTCTGTTCTATTCTATTCTACTCTGTTGTGTTGTGATCTATTCTATTCTATTCTATTCTACTCTGTTCTGTTCTATATAAATTGAGCATAATCTGAACTCAATACCTGTTCAGAAACTTTTAACAGCTCACTCATGTTTGACTTTCTTTCACATAATGATGAACAGTATTCGACTGAACGTGTCTTTGGCCTTGTTTGTTTAAGACAAATAAAAGAACACATTTGCGTATTAGTTGATATTAATGTGGATGTTAAATAACAGACAAATACACAAAGGTGAAATTAAATCATTATTCTCTTCACAGTATTCCAGTCACTGTTATAAATACACAATTAGTTTGATTTCAAGACACTCCGTTTGGTTATTGATATTCAGTCTGTTTGTTATTCTCTCTATTTTGTGCCCATATTGATTTAAATCTGTGGATTAAGGTTTATGTGTTTCTGGTGTTAGAAACTGCTGGGTTCTATTGAGTTGGAACAACAATCCCCTTTGTAATTATTACTTATAGGCTCTGTCTCTTCTTACTGACATATTGAGGGTAGATGTAAGTGCTTTTGCTTTTTGTGTAAAAAAAAAAAAAAAAAATCTTCATTCTAATCTCACTTTTTGCAGATGTAATTAACTCCTTCGCCTTAAGCAATCACACTATCATGATATACAAGCTTAAAAGTACACTCACATAGAAAACATGACTCTGTTTGGTAGATTCATGTTTGATTTTAAATCCCCAAAGACCTAAACAGCCACTGGCAACTAAAATAATCCTTTCATTTGAAATATTTAATAACCTCTGAACACGTATCAATCTACGTAAATAAATGGGATACATTTCAGTTCCGTCATCTTTTCACGGTCATCAGATATGACCTGTTTGGATGTTCAGAGGCTCTGTAGTAACCGTGGAAACATCATCATCTTCTACTGTACAATATTGATTCACCAGCAAAACCCATGGACTTTGATAAATGACAGTGGATGGATGGAAGCGCTTGAATTGTGTGTATTCAATTATATATTTTGCTAAAAAAAGGAAGTTTTTCATCAGTTTTCTCTGTTTCTGACAAATTATAGAGGATGATATTATAACAAATGATGGTAGGAAATGTTAAAAATAGAGGAAAAACTGCCACATAAGTAAGACCAGGTCTTTCTGGATCTTTTCAGCTGAAAATATTAGGTTAAATTCTTTCCTGGTGGGTAATATTTGTGGCAGGAAGGCACTGAATGTCAGTTATTTTACTTGTCATGCCAGAGGGTCATGACATATCAGACGGTATGATGTTTTCTTTTCTTATTAATTTCAAGGAAGACACATGCCTGGAGTGAGTTAACCTGCTCTGGAGATATATTTCCTCTCTTATCACCTTATATTCTTTGTCCTAAACTTGATGAATTTTGGTCGTATTTGTTTGTTTGCCTGAAGTAAGGTGAAAATGGTCTGCACAGAAGGATGTTTGAACAGAAGCTAAAGTAATCCTGGACAAAAGGCTATTTGATGAATTCATACTTGACAACCAAATGGAGTGATATTCCAGCGTCACTCTTGAAAATGACAAGTGTTATTTGATTATATATTGTATAGCAGCAAACAATGCCTGTAAAATAAATTGTAGGTTATTTGTGTTAACCTGTCTATTGTTGCAAACACACAGATAAATGGTAAATGGTCTGCACTTTTCCACCTTCATGGTGCTCAAAGTGCTTTACATAAGCTTCACATTCACCCACTCACACACACACACACTCATACACCAGTAGGTTTGTAAGGTCTGTCAGTCCTACTGGGGGCCGAAGTCAGGGGTCAGTGTCTTTCCCAAGGACCGCCAACCACTCGATCATTGGGCGACCCACTCTACCAACTGAGCCACAGTCACCCCATCAACTTGTAATCATTAGAATAACTAATGTGTGTATTTATCTAAGTATTCCCTTAGCATTAGAATTGGTGTGAAATGATGTCTATCGTTAGCCTAGCCGCGCTCGATGACCCTAGTGGCATCTAGTTTGCTCAATGTAATATTTGCCTAGATTTCCCTGAAACTGGCCGACGAATCACAGTGAAGTATAGAGTCATAGTACTGGTGTAACAAAGTGACGACAGCTGCGACGATTCAGAGAGAAATGACCAGAAACAACCATAGAAGAAGAAAAACAATGACGATAGATGGCTGCCGACTGGGTGGTGATTTCCTTTTATCAAAGATGAGTGAAGAATGTTAGAAAACGCCCATCATGTTTAAATTATTTTTTACAGAAGCAACAACTGTCGTTAAACTTCATAGCTAATCCCCAAATATTAATTTAGTCATTCGTAACTTTCTCCTGACTCCTTTGTGAACTTTCCGCCGCTCTAACGCTCATCCTAAAGTTTACACTGATTGGTTGTAGTACCATCCTATTACATACAGAGGATTTGAAAGACAACCTTTTAGCCCCGCCTCCTTGACTATAACTTGTTCCTAGACCCATACATGGAAGGAAAGGGGATAGTGCAGCTAAGCTAGCTTAGTGTTATGTCTTTAGGTCAAAGACATAATGACATATCTTATATAAATTACTGAATGTTAAAATCAGATAACTCTGCAAACAGTGGTCCACCCTGACCTACCCAATGACCCCCAACCCCCATTTGTACCCTGTGGCAGTATCGATAATTCCTGACAATTTCATCCAAATCCGTACATATCTTGCTAAGACACAAACCTTGGTGAAAACAACCTCTGCTGTTCCTTAGAGGATGCAAAAAGTCCCTTTGTCATCAGTTTTAATATAATTAAACTGAGATTTTTATATGATTACTAAAAGAAACATAGAAAAATACATGATTTTCACTGAAAAAACATAAAATACAGAGGATAACATTATAACAAGTGATAATGAAGGGTTACATATAGAGAACAGTTAATGTGGGAAGTGCAACAAATGTCTAGCTACTCTAAAAATATATACATATATTGTGTTTTTTTCTATGACGCAAGAAAACTAAAAGAACAGAAACTTAAAGGGAATAACTGTACAAACTCTGGGGCTATAGCTCTCACCACATTTTGATCTTGACTATAGCTATTGTTGACCAGTCTGTGATGTCCACACGTATTCATGGTAAAAATGTTTGTTTACCACCATTCCTGATTATTACTTAGTGATACAGCGTGTGGGTGGGAGGTGGAGGAGGTGAAACCGAGATGAGTTTATTTTCTCTGATGTATTTGTGGCTGTTTATGTAATTAGTTGCAAACATACAGTAATCCAGTTAGATTGTACTAAAAAAAAAATAATAATAATAATCTATTAGAGATAATCAGTATTGATACTAAGAGATTTTTAGGAGATGGAAATGTTTGTGGAAGCTGTTCATAAAAAGATGAAAGTGAAAGAAAAACAGGCATTTCATAGAACACTATTCTAAACACACACTTATTGTTTTCAACATAAGTGATGGAAAAATCATCCCTTGTTGGAGACAATAACAGAGGCCGACTCAGCTGAATGAACTCTGAAACTATCTTATTAATTATGCTCAGTTTGGCTTTGAGTCTCTCAGGCATAATGTAAATAAATGAATGCCCTTTTGATATGTTCCTCTGAGGTTTAGCCTTTTATGCTGCTTCAAATCATGTTTAATCTGGTGCATGTATTCCATAACAGAAGACAAAAGAAAGACGGTAACTACTCAACTATGCTGTGTGTTCAACTATATGAAAGCTTCTCAATTGGCTGCTTAATGAGAAACTCAAATACCATGGAAGAAAGGAGGTCATTAAAGCAAAACACTGACCTATTGCTCTTTACTGTTACATTGATTTAAAAAACACACAAAGAAAATCCCACCATACATGCTAACCTTTCATTCTAAATACCTGCTCATTACTCTGCCCCCAAATGGGAGGTGAGGGTATTGTTTTTGGAGTTTTAGCAACTTTACATAAAAAAAAAAAAACTACTGGACCAATTTCCATGAAGTTTTCAGTAAAAGGTATGAAGTGGTGTAGAATAGATCCTATTCAATTTTAATGAATGTAGGTCAAAGGTCAAGGTCACTCCGTTTTGCATCTAGCTTCATTTTGCTTTCACTAGCTACGCTTCCATTACCCTTGGAAATTCGCAAAATGTAAATAGCGCTATAAAAAACTAGTAATGGAAACGCCTGAATGAAAAAAAAACAACACTCAAATACTGCTAAAAATATTTTACGCTTTCATGAGATGATTTTTCAGATGTTTCGATATTCTTATATATCGCAAAGATACAATGGAAACACTTTTTCTCCAATTATATGTTTGCTCTCCTGTTAGCTGGTACTCACAACAAAAGTCATGAACACCTTGGTTCATGCATCCGTGGTGTGGTGGAATACACCTTCAAGTTGGAGAATCAAAATAAGAAATGAACTTAAGCACAGTGCAGTAATTTGTCCGAACTCACAGGGAGACAATCACGATTACGTAGTTTTTTTTTCTGGGCTTTGTTGTTAAAATCAATGATGCGAATAGAGAGGAGGAATTAAAAGGGTAATTTTGGCCACTGGATCAATTCTTAGAGAATTGCTAGGACTATTATGGCACAAGTTGTCAATTACTAATTGTTCCGTATTCTGCACCTGAAGCTGTTTCTTTTCATTCACTTTTGTTTGATTTCATAAAGGATCATGGTTAAGACATACTGTCACTTGCAACCAACAATACACTGTAAAAAAAAAAGCAAAAAATTTGGCAGCTGTAGTTGCCAGAACAACCCTGTTAAAAAAAAACCATTAAATATTCAAAGTGTTTTTTGTCATGTACACAGTATAGATAGGCTACATGTTTCCCTATACAATGAAATTCTTAATGCAGAATGCCTAACATGTACTAAATATAAAGGAAATATACAATAATTTATAAATTCACATCATAAACATATTTACAGAGTAAAATGGTGATTTAACATTTTTAAACATGTACATTTAACACTGAATATAAACAGTAAATGGACTTTACTTTACATAGACCTGCATGGTGCCTACAGTGTTTTCTAAATCCATTATGAAGAAACTGAGAAACGTTTCGGGTTCAGTGTCTTTAGAGTTTTTCTAAGGAGACTTGGACTGTGAACAGCTGGAGCTCGGATTCAAACTGCCAACCCTTTGGTCAATGGACGACCCACTCTCCCAAATAAACCACATCCACCCATTATTTTACATATTTAAAATCTACAATTCTTCAATATTTACTTCTTTATTATTATGAATCGCTTATTATATGGTAATTATATGGCAATTTTGATGTAATTTCATGCCTTTATTTCTACTTATTACAGGGAATTTCCATGCTGTTTCCAGTGCAATTACTCTGCAGTTTCTAGGTTACAAAGATGCAAATAGCTTTCATTAATGCAGAAATTGATATAAACTGTCACAAGGATAATTACCATGAAATTACATTGAAATGACAGAAATTTCCACATTAATGAAAGCTACTTGCATTGTTATTGAGTAATTGCACTGGAAACGGCATAACAATTACATGGAAATTGCCTGTAATAACTGGAAATAAAGGTAATATTTTCATGAAATTACTTCAAAATTGCCATATAATTACCACATAATTAGAGATCCATAATGTAAAGTGGAACCATTTCTTTTTTTTTTTTTTTATTAAAAATCAGCTGTTATTTCAACATTGTGGTCTTGCAATTGAAACATTGTTTTTCAGTTTACAGTTTTATTTTCTCAAAACAGTAGGACTACATCATTCCTGCATACAAATCTGGTTTTGTTAACATACACTCTAAAAAATACAGCTACATTTGATTTAATTGTTAGCACAAAAATCTTCTCAAATAAACAACTTTGCTTTGTATTTTCACTTAGTTTTATTATGTTGCAATTTTACAAAATTTTTTGCTGTTGATTCAATGGTCTTTTCTTTTTTTTTTTTTACAGTGTTTATATTAAATGTTATGTAATTTGACAGATGAGGTCTCCCTGCAACTCTTTTTCTTTTAAGAGGTGTTCATCAGATTCCTTTCTTTTCCAGTAAATTGATGGTTGCTGTGAAGTGCTCTTTGATGATGTCAGAAATGACGGGTGTGATAAGTGCCCACACAAAAACAACACTTACATCAAAATGCCACTATCTGTATTCACCCGGCCATCTTTGATCTGGTGCTCTGGTTGTGTTCACTGATAAACCTGCAAATAAATACTTAGGGCAGATCTAAAGCTCCCTGGATATCGCCTCTATCAGCTGAAGTAAATCACGATAAGCGCAGTAATATCCCCATCATGTTTAGATATTGTCCTTGAGCAGACAGTTCTGACAGCCATGCAGATCTATAAAGATTTGTCCGGTTTGGGAAGATTTACAAGATTATCAGCAACTCTGTTTCCCCCTCAGATGTAAGCTCTTGTCCTGAATCAGCAATCAGACAAACCAGAATCTCTGATCTCCTGCTGATCTGCTGAAGCCCTCTGTCAAAGTGTGGCTTTAACCCACTCACATCTCAGTCTGCAGGAGCTTTGCAAAGGGAGATTATTGTAGGTTGAATTATTTAGACGCTTCTCACATTTGTTCTGGAGTCACATTCTGTCTGCGAATGGTGACTGAACAAATAGGCAGTGAGAAAGTCGCAGAGCAGTTTGGCGGCTTTGAACTGGTGGTGGTGGGTGGTGGGGGTGGGGGGGGTGGGGGGTGGTCAGTAAGTCTGCAGGAAGCCACAGATCGCCTCTGGCTATAATAGTGCGGAATACCAGGTGCCTTGGCTTGGATTTCAAGATATCTGCTTTCATTACCTAGGAAATCAAAATGTACTTTAGAGAAATAGATGTTTGCCATTAAATAAATAAATAAATAAATAAATCAGGTCAAGAATGATTTATTACCAAATCCCTCTGAAAGTATCTTCAGAGTACTACTAAGTTATTTTTGTGGTGTATATCGGGGTGCTACATGTAGGCTAACATGTTTGTACCAGACTGTGGCAAAAAGGTCATTTTGAGAAAAATGGCATTTAAAGATTTACATAGAATTGAATGTATTTCTATTGGAAACAATTGTTCCAAATCAGAATACATGCTCAGGTCCTTAGTGATAATAATACAGGATATTTCAAGCTCATTAAAATTTATTATTTTGCAGCATGGCAGGCACAAAACCTCAAAATTGACCACTGCATTGTTTTTATCTGCCTTAATAAAATGACCTGAAGTTTCATTGCTGGATAACAACATGAATAACAAATATGCACATGTTTGGTCAGATAAATGTGGGCCATATTCAGTGCACTGTGTTTATCACCTATCTGCAGTGTGTATATGTGGTATTCTGCACAGTTTTTCTCCGACTGCAGCTCGTGCTACCTCCAACAGAGGCAATTACCATGTCCTTTTAGAGCATCCAAAGTGTTGTGTTGTTATGAGGAATGGGCTGGGAGCGGTAATTCCTAATGAATGAAGCAGGATGCTGGCAGGGGGGCTTCAGCTCTCCACGGCCAGCAGTGATTTATCACAGTACAATCACACAGTGGCTCTGATGACACAGAAGAAATCATCAGAGCGCCATCCAAAAGAGACTGATGGCTCTGAAGGGAGACAGAAGATGTGTGATGGAAGCAGCACAGATCAACACACCTGAGAGACCCAGTGCACAGGAAATGACAGGAGATAGTGTGTTTGGGAAGCGGGCCATTAGATCATTTTCTGCTCTGTTATCTAGTGGCTGACACGATGGATGAGAGTGCCAGCATTCTGCTAGTGATACAAATTACAGATGGTGCTGTGGGTTTAATTTAGTTTAATTCATGTACACATAACCAAAATGATGAAGTCTTACTGTACTATGCTATTTTTATTTATATTAAGAGACACTTCTGTGTAATACTGAAAAGAATACAGTCTCTCGAGACACTATGTGTGGGTGAACACACAACCCCATCTGTGTGTGTGTGTGTGTGTGTGTGTGTGTGTGTGTGTGTGTGTGTGTGTGTGTGTGTGTGTGTGTGGCATGTAAACAAGTGCTGTGTGGTGATGCCACCTTCTGGATAAACCTTGTTTGTACAGAATCAAATTGCATTCCAGTTCAGATTAGACAGTTTTCTTCATCCTTAATTTGTAAAGTACATACAGTCGTCACAGACCGTAACAACATACAAACACTAACACAGTCTTATTACAGTTTTGACATGTTCATTGATTTTTGTTTTTTATTTTGTTAGTATTTTTTTTGTTTTTACTTAGTTTTTATTCCTTTTTTTTAGTATAATACAATGCACACTTTTAAATGCAGTTTCATTTATTTCTTTTCCTATTTCACAGTTATACGAGTATTCCCATCAACCTCCACAAGCAACATAGGATGGACATTAAAAAAAAAAACAAAAAAAAGTCACAGCAAACAAATAATGCCCACTTCCAAAAATAAGGCTGAAACAAATAATACTAGTCTGAAACAGGATGATTAATAACATGGAGTTTTGCATCACCAACAAATATTAACTGCAGCAACAGAGGTAATAATAATAGTTTTCATCTCTTAATGAAGATTTGTCTAGTTTTTGGTATTTCTTCATTTTTAGTTATTCTTATGAATAACTAAAAATATATATACATATATATATATATATATATATATATATATATATATATATATATATATATATATATATATATATATATATATGTACACACACATTATTTCCTGGACTGTGAGCCGCACCTGTATATAAACTGCCATATTTTTAAAAATAGAATCAAAAAAGAATATATAAGCCACACTGCCACATATATAAGCCACATATATCTATGTTGAAAATTCATATATTTACCTCATGTACAGAATGAGTTTGAACTGTAAATGTAGTTACATGTTTGTACCTGAACTGACAATAACAGTGACAATAACATATATATATATATAATCTATATAATAACTCACAATATGACAATTACTGGTTCAAAAGTACTGCCCCAGCCTTCCTCATTATTGACCAAGTATTTATTATTTGCATGATGCTGCAGACTATGGCAAAAGAGGAATATCACTAAACTGGACAACACAAGGAACTTTCTCACTAATATTAAAGGATTCAAGTTTCACTGTAAGGATCTTTTTGCAGTTTCCTCTTATCAGCAGGGTTATAAAATGTGAAACGAGGCACGTATCAAGGCTCTTAACTCATGCATGTTGTAGCTGTTACAGCCTCTAAGGTCTGCAGAGTGTATTTGCTCAAGATGGGCTGTCTCCTACATTGGACAAAGCATTCCTTTGTTGGAGTGATTTATAGCACTTTCCCTTCTGTTGCTGCCTCTCTGGACATAATATGGCTGATAAAGACACAATAACCTACAGATTTCCAGTCACGCACACGGTCCAGACTTTTATTTACATGAACTCTAAGCAACCAGACATGTGTCTGTCTTTAGTGTATGCACAATGGCCTAGATATGACTTAAGTATGAACTTTCTTGCATTTTGACTCTAACCCTGATGAGGAGTATCGGTCTCAAAGCTGTACACCTGTCTGTGACTCAAATTCCTAATGAATCCCACCCGGTGTAGTTCGCCAGCGTCTGTGTCCATTCTTGGCTATTCCATGTTTTTTAAGAAGGAAAACCAAACATAGAGGGAACAAAGAGTGCACTGTGTCTGCTGGAGATATTCGTCACCTGTGGTAACACTATGATGTAGTGGAGCTGGGATTACATGGGTTTAGGAATGTGAAGGGTGACAGTTTGGACAAGATGACTATTGTTGAGAATAACACCTGAACTGGTAATGGAAGTGAAAACTGATCAAGAGAAGATGAAAAATGCCTCATCTTCGTCCAAGAAACAACTCTGGCAGTGGTCCAAAACTATGTGATCTCATTGTCCCAACTGGACAGTAACAGAGAAATGTCCAGGAAATGAAGCATGGAGTTGATAATCCTGTGGTTTAGCAGGTTATGATGATTTTAAGACATTAACCATACTTTGGTTAAACTAAACCCTGTCTGTCAATAAAGAGCCTGGACTTTTAACATGTTACGATCTGACAGTCTGCTGTTTTTAACATCACTGGAGAGTTTGATTTTCACAAAAGAAACTCAGTCTCAAACTTGTGAGTGCCCGCAGGCTCTCACAGCTGTTCCACTTGAATCGGCTGTAACAGATCCAGGTAGGAACTTTACGAAGGGTGAACAGTATTACTTTATTCCCAGTCCAGATGGGAAACATTAGGGATTAGGTTTGGTCCACTTTACAGAACCGTTTTAGCCTCCACATAACAGCTGCTGAAATGCATGAAAAAAACATAAAATAACACAACGGGATTTTGTTTTTCACCCATATGTAAGGTGCATGTCATGCTAGGCAGTAAGAGGGACATGAATAGAGAGATTGAGAGGCATTGGACCCTGTGGAATGCACCGGAAACCACTATCCAGATGTGGAAAGGATGGAGGATAAGGCTGGTGATGTGGGGTGGGAAACTGTAAGTGTTGGTCTAACACTTTTGGAAGATGAGTAGATTACTTTTTCAGCATTTTTTTCAGTTATAGCTGTGGGATCCAGGGATTTAGGAGGGAAAAGAACCAGAATTTGAATATTTACAGCCTTCTTTCATAACACTGGTGTCAAACATGTGGCCCGGGTATCCAAAATTGGCCGTCCAAAGGGTCCAATCTGGCAACTGGGATGAATTTATAAAATACAAAAATTACACGAAAGATATTAAAGTAGAACTTGGTAACATTTTTACCGTAAATAAACAGTTTCAGATGCATTGTGATGATTAAATGGCTTGCTATGTGTTGAATGGGAGTGCACCATCCACCCGCTAGCACCTCTAGGGCCAAATTTGCTACTTGCAACTTTTCTGTCACATCCTGAACCTAACTGTAAACACAAACCATCCATGCCTTCATTTCACCGGTGTTTATAATGGCCGAGTTGGCTCAGATAAATCCTTCATGATCTTTGTTTCAGTGGATTAGTGCTCTTGGAGTTATTATTTCAAGGTTATTGTGTTTGTATTTTATAGGTCCAGCTCACTTGATATTAAATTGGCCTATATGTGGACCCTGAACAATTCTGACACTGTCAACTATTGACATCCTTGGTGTAATTTTTGTACTTTGCAAATGTATCCCAGTAGATTAGACCCTTTGGGCTGGTTTGGCATGTATACATATGTGACTTACCTGGTCTAAAGTGACATAAAGTAAACTTAATGTACCAGTTGTTGTTGTCTGAATTCTATAAAGCACCATTGTTGTTGTCCAATCATTCAGGTGGTTTCAATGTACATTACTCATTCTTAGTGTGTTGCATGTTTGTCAACCCATTATCAATTATTCCTCCCCGTGGGTCCCACATTTCAATCCACCCACATAACAAAAGGATCTGCAGAACAGCTCTCTGCACAATGCCTGGTAATATTCCTGGTACCCTTTTAAAATGACCTCGGGAGAAAGTACTTAAGAAGAAAAAGTGGTTCTGTATGAATCAGAGCATAGATGAGTCCATTTGACTACATGAACTTGTCACACCTCTCCAGAAAAGCAAATGAAATACTCTGCTGTGATGACCTGTGATGACGCAGTAAAGAGTGTCTGACTCTGGTCAGAGAAATGTAATAAAAAAGAAACACTATAGGCATAGAAATGTAACAGAAACCACTTTGCTCTGTGGGCTAATCTCCTATACAGATGGCAGTGTCAGCTGTCCACACTGAGAAGGTGAAAGTATATTTTCCATTGTACACTAAGGGTGTGCTTTCTATAACAAGTGGTTGCTTGTGTGTGGCTCTGCAGCGTATTGTAGTTATTAAAGTCAGTAAGAAAGGAGTCTTTGTCACGGCCATCATCTAAACCCAGTCACACGGGCCATCTTGTGCCAGAGAGACCAAGTCATTTTTACCACTGCATTCCTCAGCTGTTTGGTAAGCCCATAGGGGTCCTTTTCCTCTTCTCCTCCTCCCTCCACGTCCTCTTTGGATTCCTCATTCCATCTTCATTTGAGTCCTAATGGGAAAACTCACAACACATGTAAATAGTTACTGCAACTGTCTTTCCACATTCACACACTGTATACACACATCATGTAAGTAGTCACTGAAATGCTGCAGTCGTTAGTCCCTACTTTAATAAAACCATGACAATATGTTTAAGATTTAGTCTGTCTTAAACTTTACAACCTTATAAGTCCTTACTTACAAGTCTGGACCTTTATGAACTCCACTGCTGAAATATTATTCTTTTAATAAGAGTCCTAACTGTGAAGACCTGAACATCTAATGAATAATGAATGTATGTTGTTTCTCTCCTCTTCTGCACTGCAACAATATAAGTCTTACTAAGTGTACTTTCCTCATTTGTAGTCAAAATATCTCAGCACATTTAAAATAAGATACAACCAACCACTAGCGGAGGGAACAGGGGGTCAGTCATCCCACTTAAGCCACAACTATCACATTTTTTTTTTTCAATTATTAAATTTATAAATGCATACTTCCCGATTGAATGGGAAAAATAAAATAACTATGTTTGTTTGTTGACTGTGTTGAGTTCGCAAAATTCATCTCGCATGCTTCACTCTTGCTACAAAGTAACCATCACCACCCGGCGTCACTTGCCTCACGCACCCCCATAACTGACACATGTTTGTAAACCAACAGAATGCTGATAGGATGCACATGCAGCCAGGACTCAGAAACAATGGCGCTGTCCGTAAACCAACATTATGAGCTGTCTGACAGCTCATAATGTCAGATAAATCTATGTCTTTTCAATGATGATGATGATGTCAGTAAGTTTCCAAGTATACAATAGCCTGACATATACCAACTTAATTGACAAGCCTTCTATGTACACTCATTAAAAACCTGGCGCCTATAAGTGTTTAGATGCATACGACTATGTTATGTGTGGGTATGTGTTCTACACCGACATAGACGTAAACTTCTGTATATTGAAGTTAAAAATTTTACCCAGTCAGCGTCAGGTCCAGAAGGTTATTATGTACGAAGCCTGGTTGCTTTACAATAAACTGGATGGTTATATTTAGACAGATAACTGCACATGTATGGCAGTGTAAACATCCTACTGTACTGAGGCTGGAGTCTTTCTTCTCTTAACTAGAGAAAACTAGCAGGTTACTCTATGAGGAACTTTATAATTTCCTTTGGTTTAATTTACCCAGGTTAATAACTTAACCTTCTACTTTCTTTTTATTTTCAATATGTACTTCATTGTAGGCTTGGGTCATGCTGCAGCAATTTTATTTTTTATTTATTATTCATTGTCACCCCCCCTACAGTGAACCAAATGCTCCGCCCCTGCAACTAAGTACCTTTTCAACAAGGTGTAAGGTGATTATGTCCTCTTGCCCCACCCCCTGAAATGGGAGAGTGGTATTGTTTTTGGGTAATTATTTTGTCTGTATGTTTGTCAACAATTTTACAGACTACTGGAGGAATTTCCATGAAATTTTCAGGAAAGGTGTGCCAAAAATGTGTTTATACAATGATAAAATCATGATAAAATCATTGTATCAGACAAAATGTGTGCAAGGGGGCGGGGCTTGTTGGCCTGGCACCACTTGTTTTCAGTGTGATGAGATTAAGAAAAATACACTAAAATATGCATTGACCTCAAATAATGTTGATTCCTCCTCTGTGGAGTTAAACAATGACAACAAATGCAGACAAAGAAAAAAAAAAAGAAAAGAAAAATACACTTGGTAAATATTTGATTTTGGGGGAGATTTTTCTTTCCCTCCCAGTATATGCTCTATCTTTGTCGTTAGAAATACATAAAATCGTTGATCAAAAGCTATATTTCTTACTAAACCTAATGGGCTCTGTTGTAATCAGCCGTTCTAATGCTGTGTCATTAAACCATGAGGTTTTACTGTATCATTAAATACCTCGTGTGCTGTTCCGTGCATCATGTCAGTGACTTACAAACAAACAGCCCATTCAATGGAGAGCCAGACTTCCGAAGAAACTCAACCATATGTTTATACATTCTTTCAGTGAAGGAACCTATTTGCGGTTGAGCTATTCTAGTTTCCCATGTTTCACTCTCTCCTGGTGTCTCCCTCAAAAATTTTCCACTCTTTCTTCCTCCTTCCTTGTCTTTCCTACCTTCTGCTCGTCTCTCTCTCTCTACAAATCCTATCCCCTCTTAGAATAGAATAGATTGGAATAGAATAGAATAGAATGAACAAGCTCTGTGCAGCTCT
Organism: Siphamia tubifer; assembly: GCA_020466265.1. Lineage (NCBI taxonomy): Eukaryota > Metazoa > Chordata > Actinopteri > Kurtiformes > Apogonidae > Siphamia > Siphamia tubifer. The sequence continues at coordinate 29,271,583 of CM035790.1, read as the reverse complement.
ATGTATTTCTACTTTACAACTGCAGTAAATCAAATCATAATGAAGAAGAAAAAAAAATGCACTTTTCTTCTGAAACCACTTTTTCAAGTTTCTGTCTGAAAACAGACTAAAGCATTAGAGTCATGGTCAGGCCACTTCTGATAGAATCTGAGATCAGTGATTGGTAAATTACACCTGTCAATCACCTACTGAACCTTCCCACCTATATGTAAATTCCTGGGATTTGCTAGAAGTGAGGCGTTCCAGGATGTATTAACTTTTTTACAGCCCAAAAACACTGACAAGGACTGGATACAGAAATTCATATCCTCAAACTCTAAATGAATGTAATAAAATTTCTCGCAATTTAATTAAAATTTTAAAAAAAACTCTGGCAATGAATGAATTCACTCTAAAGCTCTATTAGATTACTAGTAGGTTTGGTCCTCTGGTGATTTGTAAAGTAACGCTCTACATCTGTGTTACATGTGATGGATACGCAAAACCTGTTTTTTGTTTTTTTTAACTACATTTCAGATACGTGGTGATGGAGGCTTAGTAGACTTCCACCTGAGCATGTGTCTCACATCCTCCTGTGACCCAGCAATTTATTTATATTCTCTGTGGGGGCCAATAGTTTAACAGTTTTACTAAAAAATGCTGTAATTCCTTTTGGAATCTGATGGGTCACCCCAACTTGCCAACACATGCTGCATTTCCTACGTGGTGTGTCACCTTCACTGGTTGTATTTCCCTTTCATAGAAAACTACAAACGACCCACTCAGAAAAAGCCTTTCCACCACATGTCACAGGGACAATGGCATCACCCACGTGGGGTTAAGCCTGTCCCCCATTGCAGTGAATCTGAAGTAGCATTAGCATTAGCATCTACAAGAGAAGACGCGCCACAGTAGCTGCTGCACAAATTGGGAAAATGGTGAAGCAAACTGGTTCATCTGCTCTCTGTGGAAATAAAGCATGTTTTTTTTTCTCTACACATTTTCAAAACAAGCAACGGCACGAAACCTAGCTGGATGTTACTCTGCTGCTGCTGGATGCTACTCGCAGAGCGAGAGGCGAGGGGGGAGTGTTCCTTCATGCATTCTGAGCCAATCTAGAGATGCCTCATTACCGTGTCATGGACATGTGCGTGGAAGTGCTGGTAAACTGTATGGTTCGACGTCAAGTCTTTTTTCCTCCGCATGATATGCACATGGTCACATACAACCTGACTGTATTTGTTCGGTATAGGACTGTACTGAAATAAATGTCTGTTTTCAATGGTTCAGCATGAATACATATACCGTTATAGCCTTAGCAGAGACTGTAGAGAGCTAGTGTAGTGCGTCTTCAACTCCAACATCAAGCCAGTCTTGCTATTCGATTTGGAGGCATGGAGAATGAACAAGACCACACAGCACAGGATACAAACATTCATCAACTACTGCCTCAGATGCATCTTCAACATCAGGTGGCCAGAGAAGCTCATAAATGAAGAGGTGTGGTTTAAGGCAAAGCAGGAACCTGTTGTGATACAGATCCTGAAAAGGAAATGGGGGTGGATTGGTCATACCCTGAGGAAGCCAGCTGACGGTACCACCAGACAGGCACTGACCTGGAACCCCAGAGACAAAAGAAGGAGGGGTCGTCTCAGAAACTCCTAGAGGCGTGACACTGAGAGGGAGCTGACTGAACTGGGGATGTACTGGGGTGAGGTGGAGAGGGAAGCCCAAAACCTAGCAAGATGGAAGACATTCATCGGTGGCCAATGCTCCGCACGGAACCAAGGTCCATGAGAGTGAGTCTTTCCTCTGCAAGTTTTAGTAACGGTATGGCACGGCTGTACTCTCTTTATGACCTTTTTCCACTGGGGGCTGGACCTGGGACCCGCTACAATCTGTTTCTATTTTTCATACCCATTTCAGAGGTGGGTCTAGCCATGCTGAGCCTATACAAAAATGTCACATGAACGCTGCAGTCCACTGATTGGTCAAAGGAAAAATGTTTTTATACATGCGATGAAGCTTAAGGATCTTTACATAATGACCCGTGTAGAGAAAACAAACCAACAAGAACGTCAACAGACAGGACCGAGGTACAACAGCAGCAGTACTGCCTCCATGTTTACGATTTACTGACCGCAACGTGGGTCTGTAGTCAGGGGCCTCAGAGCCATTTAAAATGTGGGGGTGTTCTAGGTTATGGCACATGAGCAACATTTTCTGAATTTATCATCGGGAAAATTAACCAACAATTATCCATTAATGGTTACATTTTTATGTTAAAAAGTAATATATGGCCAAAAATAATAACAATACTGTGTTTAATTTATTACAAGAAAAAATGTTTTTTGACAGAAATATAATAAGAATGAAAACCTGCCCCTCCCTATTCCTACTCAAAACATCCAAAAGTGCTCCTCCTACTGTCAGCAAATTAGCTTAGGGTACATGTCACAAAGCAAAGACATACTTTAGTTAACTTAGTTTAACAACAACAAAAAATACTTACTGGTTGGTGACTTTGCAAACACCATAAAGAAGAGCCGTTTACATTTGGCCTGGGAACTGAGGTGCACTTCATTTCCTTATGCTGGTGTACCGCCAGGGCGGGTAAAGACCTTAAACGATAGATATTGTAATGACCCTGCATTGTTATTGCTGTTTGTTTGGCGTGATCATGACCCACAGTAACTGTTTATCCTGTAATAAAAAGTAGGTGAGACCAACTCAACGTCCATTTCCTGGATCCAGTGGAATGCTACAATAAATAACCTCAGGAAAAAGTGGGGGGTATAAAATCATCTGGTTGTAGACGTTAGGGTGTCGCAACACCCCCATCCCCCACGGTTGCAACATCCGTGTCTGTAGTACATGTTTACAGTTGTAAAACTCAATGTTCACTCGCCCCCTTTAACCATGTGCTCTTATTTTCAGTGCAGGAAAACTAGTGATTAAATATACTAGTGGAGTGGAGTGGAACACAAAACTTTAGCTGGATATTGTAAGTGTCAGATGTCTGTTTTCACTTCATGCTTCTTTTTATCTCTGCTGCTAACGCTAGCAGCTTGCTACCAGTGGCTGCTAATTTCAGACTGCCCGTGTTTATTTGAAATTGCTCTTCGGCTGTTGCATTGTTGTTCCACAGGTCTGAGTCCATAGTGATGTTGTGTTTTTTAGGGTATGATGGATGTTAGGACTCCATAGCATTTGAATTTCCCCATAAAGTGATCTGTGTATCCTAGCAGCACAGCAGAAGATGTCATTTCTTCCACAAAACACTGGTAAAACTCCAAGGTATATTCTTTGTTTTCTTTCTTAGTTATTTAACATAAAGCAGTGTGTGACTCAAGTGTGGATTTAGTGGATATCAACAGTGTTACTACAATGACTTTCAGTTTCAATTTTACTCAATATTTGGAAGAATCCCCCTAATCTAAAACCAAATTAAAAATGCCATGTTGTGTTTGGTTATAGCAGCCATATTGACTTTAGGCCTGACAACAACAAAAATCAAATCAACTATCAACTATGATACCTGTCAACTTTGTGAAGCTGACTCAAACACTCTTCCAATTATAATATAATAACATGACAGATTTAACCAGGATTTAGATCACAAATGTTCCACACAGCTATTGCAAATTACCAAAAACCCACAGGTAATACTACTGTAGTCTCATGCGAGTGGGGCTTAAGTCATAATGCTTATTTTTTTAACACAAATTTGATATATTTTTATGAACATTACATGTTAATTTGGTGTGGTTAATTATGTTTAAAGACACAGAAATCTTAAATTTAGTATAGATATTTTTCTCTTGGGACAACTCAATGTTTTTTATTATTTTCAAAAAAAAGTGATTATGTCTGGAAACTCCTCTTTTCTCATTCCCGTCTTGTGTCCTTTACAGCTAGACCCATTCGCAGGATTTAAGTTAATCTATGGGGTTTAACTCCTGCCTCAGCATGCCAAAGGTTTGGTCAAACCTGGGCATTTATTATAACTTCCTGGCTCTTCATCGTGTTTGTCTTGGCAGGATATCCCTCAACTTGAGATTTCTTTTTTTTAATCCTACCTATTATTACTACACCTTACTGTAACTCATGCCCAGTTGGCGAAAACTTGCAGGATGTTTCCTCACATGCCCGTAAAGCTAAACAAAACTTATGTCGGGCGTCTTTAACCCATAAAGACCCAAATATCCACTTACAACCAAAAACATCTTTTGATCTAAAATGTTTAATCCCTGTTGATCCATTAATCATATTCAAATGTGTAAATAATTGGTGTAAAATGCAGGAGACTTCATAGTTACCATGGAAACGCTGTCATCTTCTACAACATTGATTCACCAATACAACCCATAGAGTTTGTCATATAACAGAGAATGGACACTGTTCAGTTAATGATAGATTAAGACTTTTTTCCCCAGGTTTTCTCTGTTTTTACTTAATGATAGACTTATATATCAGACAGCTGATATATTAGGACAATATTTATGTATTTATGTTTTTTTTCTTGTATCAGTATTGAACTATGCTCTTTTTTTATCTGCCATGATTTACTGAAAGGTGAAATTCACTGCAGCTCTGTGTTCTTGTAGATACAACTAACTGGGTAAAAGGAATACTTTAGTTTAACACCAGGACTGAACGCTCTTGTTTATTTTTAGAAGTAATAATTAAGGACACTGATTACTTAGTTTTGTTTTCTATTCTACCTTACCTAAAAAATGATTTTCTGACATTTGTTACCTTTGGACAGAAAAATTGTACTGTATTGGCTCCAAATGTTGGCTTAGACATATCGACGGTCTGTATCATGCAAAAAAAAAAGTATCATCCCCCCCAAAAAATCCATATTGCTCTATCATTATTTTTGATATAATAACCCTCAAATGTAACATCATTATGATGATTAACCTAAATTATCTGTAGATTAAATGTAGGAAAATACCTGATGTTCACTGAAAAAATGCAAAACTACAGAAAATAAATGGTTATAAATCACTTAAGAAAAGTTTAATGGAAAGAGAAATTAATTTGTGAACTGTCACAAAACCATCACTGGATCTTTATGAATTAAAAATGTCTCGTATAATGTTCTTGGTGTTGGTTGTGTTTCCATGGACAAGAAGAAAACAGAGCAGCTCTATTTACTTTAATGTTAATCTTTTGTCTGTTTGCATTGGAGGACACAATGTTTTTGACTTGAATATTGTGCTCATAATATGTTCGTAGCTGTAATATTTCAGTTATTGCAATGTTTGCCAGGTGAGGAAAATCTTTCATCGTTGAGCAGCTTAAAAAAAAAAAAGAGACATATTTGATGTTTTACTTTATGAATGCAGTGAAGCTGAAAAACTTTCCCCTTACTTCCTTCTCCATCCAGCTGACGAAGCTTGTTCACACACACCACAGGGAAAACCTTTCCTGCCTGAATGCTCTTAGTATATTACTTCCTTGATTTCTTTTGTGGAAACATCTTGACAAACATGGCTCAAAAACTGCCAAAGCACATTTTGTACAACAGCGAGTAATATGTTGAGTCCTGTTTGACTTGTGAGCGGTGGAAACAGACTGGCTTAGTTCTCTCAACTCCACAGGTGCTGCTGGGAGCTTATTTCATAAACACCTGCTGGGAGTTAAAAGTGTGTGGAAATGCTGACTTTTCGACACCGGGCTGTGTTTGTGTGGGTTATAGACACAGTGGATTGGCATCTTTTTAAGTCGTCATGAGGCTTTCAGATTGAAAAGACATCTGTGACCAACTTCTACAGCGTTTTCCATCATACTTAACATGACGTGTCCTGTCAGTGAGGCTCCTGTGTGCAGACTTTATCTACTTGCGTTCCAGTACTTAAGACTCCAGCCCCAGTTCCAGTTCCAGGTCCAGCTGCTGCTTTCCCTAAGCCTCAACCTTAACCTCAGCATCAACCCTTCAACAGTTTAGAGAGCAAGAGGACTGAGCGAGCTGACCCAAACTTCCCAGGATGAGAAAACTTTAAATCTAAATGTTATTCTTCTGGGTCCTCAAAGGATACATTGTGTGGGGATCCAGAAGGACATACCAGGCTGTGAAAGAGGCTCTTTCTTGTTTTCTGCCCATTGGCCCCCTCCCAGTCTCTCCGGGGCGGCCTGTCTCTCTCTGACAACAGCTGCTTGCTGCCTGTGGAGGCCGGGGGTGAGCGGCGCAGCTCCAGACATCTGTAGGCCCTGAGCCTGGGCCGCCGAGCTCTCTCTTTCTTTTTCACACACACACACACACACACACACACACACACACACACACACACACACACACACATATACACACACATATACACACTCGCGCATACACACATACATCGGAGCCCACAGTCTGCCCTGCACAAAGGACTACATTCATCCCCCTCATACAGTCTCAACTGGTGAAGAGGTCGTCTGAAGCTCCCAAGCTCTTACTCTCTTTTGCCTCCTCTCTCCTTCTTCATCTTCAGTCACAAATTCCCTCTCTTCCCAAAGTCTCTCTATGTCCGTTTATTTCTCCAGTGAAACGATCTGCATCTGCAGGTCCATGAGAGTCACATTATGGCTTTAACATTATGAATGGTAGTTAATCAGAGTTACGGCAATGGACACCGATTGCAATTAAGTGGACATGTTATATTCATATGACATATAGGCACAGTGCACTGTTTTTAGATTCTCAATTAGCTGTGGGTGTCTTTGAATAAATAGGTGGGAAAGTGTTTGCCTATGTTTGTGTGTCCCTCTGTGTTCGTTTTACCTCCTAACCCTGAGAACAGGCATTCCAGTGCAGAGGACTCGCCGACTAAGTTCACAAAGGGATACTGAGAGAGGCCAGAGTGAACAGAGAACCTTTGTACGGAATGAATGTGGCTATGAGAAGTTTGGGAGCAGCATAGTTTGAGAAACATCACAAAGTTGCTTTTAAAAAGCCCCGCTGGTCGGAAACATTGGACTTTCAGCACAGGAGCCTGAGGTCATTTGACCGTTACCTCGCCTTTGACAGTGACTCATTCCAGACCACAATTACATAAATGCACCAAGTGAGAAACTTAGACAGCCATAGTTCATCTGTCTCTTTGAGCACCATCCCTGCTGAAGTGCCCTTAGGCCTAGTATCTCATGGTGCTTGAATGTGTAAACCACCTACAGGTTACATTTGTAATGTAATTTATCCTCATGCACACTCTTTGTTTTGGACCCTAATTCCACTTCTTGTCAGATTTCTTACATGACTGTTGGGCTCGTTTCAATATAAACTCTGCTGGATCTACGTGTTCTTCTAAACGTTACACTTTTAAGTTTGTTTTAAATAGAAACTAGACCTCCTCCTACACACAGACTTGAAAGTACTTGTTCTTCAACTGAATTTTTGACCTTTTCTTAAAATAAGTGAATCTATTCAGTAATAACAACAAACAACTATTGTAACTAAGCTACGTTGGACATGATTTATTCAGTACATTGCCAGGAAAATACAAAGAGCAGTTTACCCCCAAGTCATCTTTATTCTTGGCACGAGAACATAGTTCAGAGTTGTTCCTCTTCTGACCTATTGGGGGCACATGGTCGTATTACTTCAAGCCTGTGAACTCAGGGATGCAGTTCAGCTGTGTCTGTCTGCACTGCATGACACCATCACTTACAGATGGTACAAGTGCAGGCATTCTTTATTCAAGAAGTAGTTCAGTTAAAAAAATGTTTATTTTGAAATATGCAACAAACTAAACAATTGCACTAAAAAAAAAAATCTAAAAACATATCCATGAAAAATAAAAACCCATTTGCATGTTCAAAAAGGAGTAGGAGGAAGTAAAATTGATTTAATCTCATCTATAGCAGGGGTGTCAAACTCATGTTAGTTCAGGGGCCACATACGATATAAAGTGGTCCGCACTAGTAAAATTATAGAAACACTAGCATATAAATGTATAAAAGAATGTCAACGCCAACGTTCTCTGTGTCTTTGAGTGAGGAAAAAAGCAGATTTCCGCAATAAAAGTTTTTACATCTACGAACTGTAATTGAGCAAAACACAAACAAATATGAACAATCTGTAAATTCTGAAGAAACATAAGTATAATATTGACAATATTAAGCTTTACTTTATCATTTATACTGTATGTGTACATCACAACCTACAGATCACAGTAGATGGACAAATATACACATTTAGTAACAAAATGCCTGAATATTGGTAAAATTCTACATATATTTCAGGTTATTCCTATTTTTTTGTAAAAGGCTTGACTTTTTGTTACTTTTTTTACACTAAAATAAACTGGAAAATTTGTTTTAGGTTGGTTTCCATTATTTATAGGTTATAATAGTATTTTACTAGTTTCATCCACTTCAGATTGAATTAACCTAAACTGATTTTAACTTCCTTGACTATTAATATCCTCAGTGTAATATTTACATTTCATAAATTCATCCCAGAGGCCAGATTGAAGCCTTTGGCGGGCCGCTTTTGGCCCCCGGGCCTTATGTTTGACACCTGTGGTCTATAGTTTAACTTCCTTTCAGCATAATATTTGAAAAAAATCAAGTAATAGATATAGATAGACCTATAATAGTAATAGATTATAGGTAATAAGAAGTACAGGCAAATAAAAGTGAAAATGCTCTGAAATTAACTGAGCATTTTAACAACCTATCAAATTTCAATTTCGACAAAATGAACATTAACTATGATAGATGTACAAATCAGTTTTCAATGTCAACAACAGAACATGAGACAAAATGACACATAATCTGGTCTCATGGTATTTTTCATTTTGTTGCATCTGTTGTTTGTGATATGCACCTTTGGAAACACAGAGATCATCTTTTTTGTGTTATTGTTATATCCATTAAAGCAGCCGTCACCAATTATTCTTCAAATCTGTAAAATCCAAGTCATAGTTAAAGTATCACATCTTTCTGTTTTTACGTGGCTGAATCACTTCCCTCACGGTGAACAACTTCGAAGCTGTTCATTTGTTTGCATACCAAAGTGATACATCATTCGGGTGTTTTTGGATATTTTGTTGCAAAGTGCATTGTGGGAATGGGAATTTCACGCAGCAACAAACACAGAAACAGCTTCTTGCAGCTGTGGTTGCGTGGAATTCCAAAAAGGCCCAAATGATGGTTTGGTATTGGTTCGGTGTGTGAACAAACAGACGGCTTGTGAGGACGTACACTTCAAAGTTGTTCACGGTGAGGAAAGTGATTTAGGGGCGTGACTATGAAAAGACGATACTTAGGCAAGGTACATTTATTTGTATAGCACATTCATTTCGTGTACAAGACAATTCAAGGTATTTAACATAAAACATGTGAGAAAATTAAAATGATTAAAATGCATTAAAAGACAATTAAGATAAGAGACATAAAAACATTTAAAAAAAACAACAAAAAAATAAGTTTAAGTAAAAGCTCCAGTGAATAGTAATGTTCTTAGGCCTGATTTAAATGAACTGACAGTTTTTCTCAGACCTCAGGTAGTTTGTTCCATAGGTGAGGAGCAGAACAACTGAAAGATGCTTCACTTTGTTTGGTTCTAATTTTGGGAATACACAGTAAACCTGTTCCTGATGACCTATGACCTCAGGGCTCTGGATGCTTCATAGGAAACCAGCAACTATGAACTACTTTTGAACTACTTAACTACTTTTAATGTTTTGCTTTTTTAACTGGTATTTTATTGTTGCATATTTTTAAATAATATATTAACTATTTATGCTAACTTTTTAGGGTGGAGTTATTGCTTTTATTTTTAGTATTCTGACCCTTTTTTTTAATCAAGATTGTGGATTGCAGTTGGAGTACCCAGGACCTGACAAACATGTTTGGTTTCTGTGAATGACTAGAAGGACAAATAAAATCTGAATCTGAATCTCACGTCTAAGATGTATTTGGGTCCAAGGCCGTTTAGTGTCTAGAAGTTTTTGAATTCTATCCTTTGACCCATAGGGAGACAATGTAAGGATTTGAGGACCGGTGTGATGTGGTCCAATTTCCTGGTCCTGGTCCTGGTCAGAACTCTGACAGCAGCAGTGTTTTGGATCAGCTGTAACTGCCTGATTGATTTTTTTTGTTTAGATCAGTGAAGACACCATTACAATAATCTAATTTACTGAAAATGAATGAATGAATGAGTTTTTCTGTGTCTGGTTTATCGCTCATGTTTTACAAATTTAATGAAAAATTGATGAACACCATAACCACACTATTAACAAAACAACACAGAAAAAAAATAAACAATTACTCCACTTAAAACCTCCCAAAAATACAGTTCTAAACATGATGTGTAAAGTAGGGATTTTTCTTTAACTTCAGGGTAAAGCCAGAACAAAAATCAGGTATACAAATCCCCAAAACTCTTTATTTAAGGATGTACAAATACTGTTACCTTCACATATTCACAATTTACAGTGTGCGTATACAAATATAGTATGCTTACAACTGAATCGTAACTTTGTTGTCATTGTGGATCCGGTTAATAAAGACGTGCAGTGAGCATTTATGCCTGAAATAATTGCTGACAGTGGTCATAAACTTGCGATACACATCAGAGTGCGTGTTTTATATCAGCATGTTCTGATCTCTGTGTAAACCATGCTTTTAACCTCAGTCATGTTCAATAGCTCAGCAGTAAAACCCATCTAAGCCTTACACACATGCAGACGTTTATGCATGCACACAGTCACTCACACGCAGAGTCAGTGCAAAGCTCAACTTGTCTGCTCATCTGCTTCTGATTAGTGACGACATGAGCGATGCCAAATGGGAGATATGGATCTCATTCCTCTGCAGACAAAGCCTCATTCATTGGCAGAAATCTCAGATGTGGGAAGACAATTTCTATGACTTGGAACTGAGCCTGTCCATTACTTTTGGGTCTTCATGTTATCCTGTGAACAACGGTTGTAACACGTGTACTTGGATAGACAGAGGTACTGGTGTTGCATTGGGGGGGGGATTTACTCATACTGTATTCCTTCATGAGGAGTGTAAATAGAAAGGTGTTTTTTTTGTTTCTTACAAGAGTGGTACTTAGGGGTGTAACAGTTCGGTACGCACCTCAGTTTTGAAGTCATGGTTCAGTTAATTTTCGGTACAGTATGGGAACAAAATGCAAAACTATTTTCTTCCTTATTTCTTAAACCAAAAAAATGTCAATACACAAACAGAAACAGTAAATAAATTCAAAGTGCTGCTTGGTACCAGTAAGTTAAATGATATATTCTTAAGTGATTAATCAAATGTTGAAATTAAAAATAATGAATTCCTTTTTTAAACAGTAAGGAAAAAATATTTTCCCAACATATTAAAGGTGTCATTCCGCTGAAAACCCACTTTTCCACACTCCTTTTTGAATCTGATGGGTCACCCTGACTTACCAACACATGCTGCGTTTGCTGCGTCCCCTCCACTGGCTGGATTTACCATTTATAGAAAACAACACAGAGAAACGAGTCTGCCCACTACACGTCACAAGGACATTGGCGTCACCCACGTGGGGTTAAGCCTGTCCCCCATTGCAGCAAATCTGAAATAGCATTAGCATTAGCATCTACAAGAGAAGACGACGCCACAGTATCTGCTGCACAAACTTGAAAAAAATAGCAAACTGGTTCATGTGCTCTCTGTGGAAATAAAGTGTTTTTTTCCTGCACGTTTTCAAAACAAGTGTAGCTAGTTGCTACTCTGGGATGGTAAACACACACACACAAAGCGAGAGAGGGGGGGGTGTTCCTTCACGCATTCTGAGCCAATCAGAGACCCCTCGTTACCATGCCATGGACATGTATAAGGAAGTATCGCTAAACTCTGTTGTTCGACCTCAAGTACATTTTGTACCGTTACCTCCACATGATATGCACATGGTCACATGCAAACTGACGGTATTCACTCGTTATAGGGCTGTACTGAACCAAACGTCTGTTTTAAGTGGTTCGATACAAATACCCTTACGGCCTTAGTGGTACTGCTTTCAGTGAAAACGTATCAAGTAAAGTCATTTCTGAAACAGATCCATAACATTAACAGTATTCACTTATAAATGTATTTCACTGCAGATTACAGTATGTAATCAACGCGATTTGTAACATATTCCATTGGATCACTCAAATATTTACAGAATGCATTTGACGTTCACTCAGTTACTTCACACAGGAGTCACTCTGAATGCACATGTGGGATTCAAAATGTTTTCCTGGACCATTTTTTTTTTTTTTTACTATATTGCTTAAAATCCTCTTTACAGCCTGATTAATTAAATGCTTTAACACACACACACACACACACACACAAAGAAAAAATTTAGTCACCTGTGGAGCAAATAGGACTGAAAAAAACCCCATCCAATCATTTTGAATACCCACTCGAAATGTTTAAACGGTCACATGTCTATCAAACTCAACTGACATTTGTTCATCCGCCCACTGTTCATACCCCTCCTGCATGAATCATGTGTTCTCAGGAACTTGGAACACTAGTACGGGAAACAAAGCTAGAGTTTAGCTAGTTATATTAGCAATATTAGAATGCAAAGTTCACCAAGAAACTGTTTGGTCACTAACATAAATCACTCGATAATTTAACATTAGCCATATAGGTATGAACTGTTCTGTAACAGCAGGGGTGTCAGAGGAGACTGGATGAGGTATGCATGGATTGGACCTAAACCTGAAGCCCAGTTAATGATATATTTTACTGAAATAGTCACATTTTCTAAATTTTTAAATCTTTTCCCTGTTTTGATATTATAACCTTTCAGCTTTTAGGAACATTTTCATAATTAGTAAATGAAACATAGGAAATAGATGATTTTAATTGGGGGGGAAAATGCTAAATTCATAGGATAATATTAAAATAAATGGTGACAAATCAAAGGTTAAATAGAGAGAACAATTCATTTGAGGACTGTCAACAAAGTCAAATTGGATCCTTATGGGTTCAACAAAATAAAACTATGTTAACTATTACCAAAAGCTTCAATGAAAAATTGAAATAGAAGTTTAGCTTAATTTAGTTTAGTTATAGTCATTTTATTTCAAATATGTCAAACACAAAAACATTTTATCTTTCAAAAGCCAATAATTGATAAAATAACAAGACAAAGACAATCTAGCATAAATAAAAAATAAGAAGGCAAGTAACATATTCAAAAGGGAGTGGGAAGAAATAAAAAAGTAAATATATCTTAGATCTGAGTGTGCCTTAAAACAATAATTTGCCAATGTAAGCTCCATCTGGTTTTATAACAGTGATGCACTAAGATAGAAGGACAGCTATATTCTCATGTACAAGGTAATTTAAAGTGCTACTCTAGTCACTGCAACAATATGAATAAAAAAATTTAAGTATGTAATAAAACAAGAACGGGGTGAGTATAAAATTTGCAAGGAGTAAAATCACAAAATACAATATAAAATTGGACAAAAAAGTGAAAATAATGATAGAAATCACACTAGAATAGTATAAAAAAAATAGACTTTGAACATGAACAGACGTGATATTAACACACTGTTCTACTATGGTTCTTCTTTATTAATACGTCAAGCAGATGTGTGTGCTTTGGATCACTTGCAGAATGTTACTTATTAATTCATCTTCTTATTGACTTTGTTGTGTTTAGCCAGTTTTCTCTGATGATATAAAAAACTGATGGCACACCTCAACAGGACAGACAACCTTTTGATGACAGTTTACCTATGAGCCCTATTGTATTACTCACTGTTAAGAGCAGGTGCCAACATTTGGATGAAACTTTATCTGACCACACTTTATAGGTTGTGAAAGTTTAGCATGCGAGCTCAAATGTGGTTTTACAGACACACTTACAAAACAAAGTGTACGTAATTCCAGGTTCCAATGTAACGTCTGATCTAATTAAGGCCATATTCTGCAGGTAATACAATGGTTATCAAAGTCAGCAGAACAATGGCTGTAAAGTTAACTACAGCTGTTCAGGTTTATAGTGCGTCTGACACTTTTCAATGTTAGAAGTACACTTCTAAATTTCATATTTAGCCCATTAAAAAAATTATTCAAGGAATGAAGAGCTCTTTTTTTGGTCAAAATTGCAGTCATTTTTCCTGCATGATAGGATTATATTGCATTATCCAAGAGCACAGACAGTTCTTTGAGGTTGCTGACCTATCGTTCAACTCTGGTGAATGCTGAATACGTCATAGAAAATAATATACGTGATTGCTCTTTGTCTTTGTTCCTCACAGGTGTGCTGTGTCATCAGTCTCGTAAAGCTCCAAAACAGTCTAATCTCCATAGTAACACTGCATCTGGACTTTATGTCACTCAGTCTTCATTATTTTCCCCCATTATTTCTCATTTCAAGAATAGGGCAACATACACTACACACCTCCTGCCAAAATGTTTCAGGGTAGAGTCATAAAGACCCCCTCAATCTTATTAAGTGCACATTTTTGTGAGGATAAAAGGTCAGATTTACTTCAGACCTAGGAGGCGTCTGGGCTGATTTTGGATCATGTCATGAATCTCAACTGCATTACACATGGGTGTCAGTTGTGTGTTGTTTTTGGGGTTTTTTTAAGAGTATTTTGTTTGTGTAAGACATAGCGATGTGTTTTTAGTGACTTGATAGCTTGACGGGTCCTGATCAACAGAACCAACAAGGCGGACGCACACAGCTGTGTCCATATGTCAATACAAGGCATGGTTTACAATGGTGTTATCATATGTTGGTGTACGCTCTGAATTATGTTTTGTAATGTCTTAACTCAAGGGTTTACTTTGCTAACGTATAGGAGATTAAACTGAAGGAGCTATTCTCTTTAAATATAATCAAAGTTGTTTTAAATTAATGGGAAAAGGATAAAAATCTTAACAAGTGTATTTTTCTTATTTGTTGTCAAAATATCTCATCACATTTAAAGTAAGACATAATAAATATATATATATATTTTTTTACAGACAATAAATCTGGAAAATCTTATTCCAAGAAATTTTACAAAGATCATTTTCTTTTTTTTTTTTTTCTTTTTTTTTTTTTGCTTAATCTAAGCAAAGAGAAAGTGGTTCCAGGCACAACAAACATTTTACCTAATTTTCCTATCTTTCATCATTTTAAAAACAGATTTTTAGTGACTATGACCTTAACCTTTGACTTTACCTTTGCTAAAATGTAATGGGGTCTATTCTGGAACTTTCCTGAAAATTTCATGGAATCTGGTCGAGTAGTTTTTGCATAAAGTTGCTGACAGACGGACGGACGGACAGACAGACAAATAAAAAAGACCCAAAAACAATGCCCCTCTCTCCTTTCAGGGGACAGGTTAAAAAAGATGCCAATCAAACAAGTGAAAATAATCTTGGTAAGATTTCTTGAAATAAGATTTTCCAGTCTGTCGTCTAAAAATAAATTCTTATTTCACTGACAAGTTTCCCATTTGGTGATCATGACTCATCCGTCAAGGAAGTTGTCATTTTGCTGGTGTTTGTTTGTTTGTTGGTCTGTATACAACGTAACTCGAAAACTCATGGATGGATTTTGATGACATTTTCAGGGTATGGTGGTAATGGGGAGATGAACAAATGATTAGATTTTAGTGTGTGTGTGTGTGTGTCGGGGGGGGGGGGGGGGTCTGCCTTGGTGGAAGTCTGCGCTCTCAGATTGCTTTTCTTCTTTTTTTTTAATTAAGTTTTATTTCAAAGCAACACATAAGAATCAAACATGCAAACAAAAGACAAAGCCACAGTAACTAACACTAAAATACAACATCCAGAAAAGAAAGGAAAAATAAACAAACACTTAAATAGAAGTGAATAAGTAAAATGTATACAGAAAGAGTCACATTAATTCACTGAGGGAAAAATAATAAACAAAATCATCAGGTTTTTTTTTTTTCAGATTGCTTTTCTAATTTGTTTGTTTGTTTGTTTTGTTTGAAAAGACTTTTACACAGGACAGATGATGTTTTGCCTCGGTGTGACTGGGCAACCTGCCGACGTGACGCAACAGTCATCTTAATGAAACCGTTACCTCTGATGTGCATGCGTGTGTCCAAGCAGGAACTTAATGATGTAGCGAGTCAACAAGAGTCGACAAGATCCGAGTACAGCACCACCAGGTTTTCTGTAATCTGCGAAAACAAGCAAATGTTTTGGGCTTTTCTCTCCTAGGCACTCCCCTCCCTCTGCACCGCATGGAGCAGGGTTCATTTGAAAGGCGCTGTTTGTTAAGGCTTTAGCGGTTAGTAAGTGCTTCCTTTGTTTAGTGGGAGTGCGGCGACGGGGGGTTAATATCTCCCAGGGAGTACATACAAAGAGGGCCTTCAGCTCCCCTGGCCGGAGAGGGGTGGCTAGATGAATGAGGCCAGGCCGTGGGGCAAAGGTGCCAGGGAGGGCACAAGAGGGTGGGGAAGTGCAAGGGAGCAGGAATCAAGTGAGAGTCTGGAAGGTCATGGGGGGTATTAGTGCCTGGAGGGGGTCATGGATTGGACTCTTAAGGTCACCCTCAGTATACATGTATTTGGTTGTTTGACTGCCTGTGCTGTGTTTTTCCTGTGCAGGATAGCTTAATGCCCAGTGTGGGAGTTTGGGGATATTAAGTGTTAGATCTGTTTGGAGTAGATCCCTCTGGGTCCTGTCGACTATAAGGTACTTTAAACCCAGTGGCGCAGGTGGCACCTGATCTAAGAGTTCAGTCAGTAAAGTGGGAAGCAGCGATGCAATCACACCGTCCAAAACAGACAAACCCTTCATGGTGTGTGATAACAATCAAAACAGTGTGTCAGGGCCATCTACACATACCCCAGGGGGAGGGACAAATGAGACTGATGAAGGAGTTAAAGAGAACCTTGAAAGGCCTGGAAAAGACTGAAAGCATCTGAAACTAGTGGGGCAAAGACCTCCACTGAATCCACTGTATTTTGGTAATTCAAAGCTATATATAAGTTATATTTTCTGCTGTTCGCTCACTTCGTGCCTCTTCGTAGTGTAAAGAACTGTTGTGGAGAGAACAAAAGTCAAAAGTTATGTTGGTTTTCTTTCTTTTCTTTTTTTTCTTATTAACTTCTAAATTAGCTTGAGGCTGTACAGTGTTAAAGAAAATGAAAAACCTCTGCTCCAAAATAAAAGCAGTTTATACTTACACCTTCCAAGCTTCATGGAATGGGTGCATGAGATAGACTTTCTATAATCCTGCAGACAGATGGATGGACAAACACTGACTGAGGTAATGACCTTAAATAACCCTTAAAGACCTAGAACCATTTCTTTAATGACTTCCTAGTTATTTTTTCCTCAACATCTCACCAGTAATGCAGTGGTCCCTAGAGAAATGGGTATACTCTCATTTTTTGGCTTTCTCTCTCTTTCTCTCTCTCTCTCTCTCTCTCTCTCTCTCTCTCTCTCTCTCTCTCTCTCTCTTTTTTTTTTTCTTTAAAGTAGTCCAGAAAAACACCCTGTGACGTCAGTGACATGTCACATAACTCTATTTAGTTATTCCCCAATAATCCATTTTGTAGTATTTGTTGACTCTTAAACATTATTGTAACTTGATCAGTTACAGTTTGTATGTTTTACTGGTTACATTTACAATGTAAATATATTCAACATGAGGCAAACACAGGGTAACGTTAGGTTTTCATAACATTAGTCCGCTCACATAGTTACTATTGGCAACATATCCTGTAAATGTACAGTCCTATGGGCAGTAGTTTAACAGTGACTCATTTAGAAACAACCTTAAAACTTGCCTCAGAATGATATATTCCATGAATATATATAGTAGTTTCTCTTCATATGTGTCACTCACTCTCTGCTCACATTTCCAATAATAGGCACATTTTTCCCTGAGATGTGCAGTAACATGTCAATCTATACTGTACCTGTAGTGACCAATCAGGTTCCACAGGTGGCCAGCGGTTGTTAGCAATATTCTCCTGGGCATAACCCGCCCTACTCTGCCTCTGATTGGCTCATCAGACCCCATGCTTAAATTTAACCAGTCTAATCTTGGAAGGCAGTGAGTACTGGCCAATTAGAGGCTTGAACATCCTGGGGGTAGGGGGTGGGGGGGCAATTTCACTGCTAACATCAGGGTAGGCATCCACTGTATACCATCATATACCCTGAAATACACCTTTTGTAAGTAATTAATCACCATTTATTAGATTACATTTATTATAATATGCTCCAGTGAACAGCAGATATTGTCCTCTTTAATTAATTGATTATCTCAGTGTTTATAAAAGATCACAATGAATTCAAAGTTTCAACACTCACTATGGAGACATGTAATGAAAAGCATTTTATCTGAATTATTTAAAGACATTGGTAGGATTTGTGGTTAAAAAGTTATTAAACATTTTAGATCAGTTGATACTTCTTACCGCCGGCAGCTGTTTATGTCTGTTGAGGTTTAATATAAGAAAATGTGTTGCATAAATATGTTCCAATGATTCATTTCATTAAATTTCAACAAGAGCATTGTTCTATTAATGCGTCCTTGTTTCTGATTATACTCATTTACTAAAGCAATTTAATTCCATTTTGCTTCCTGCTTTTTTTTCTTCTATGTTCCAAGCATCTCTTTGCCTCATTTGCTTTGTCCTCTGTCCCACTACAGTTGCTTGGGATGTCCAAAACTACATGCATGTTTGTATTTCTGTAAGGAAAAAGAAGGAAGTTATGCTGAAAATGAGTACAGAGTTTCTCAATAGAGTATCATTGTTGCATGGTGGGGAACAATGGGATTTCTGTAGTAGTTTTGGATCGGATTGATGCTTTTATTTCATGGGAATCAGTGTGCGCTTTGGATTGCAACATGTGTTGGCTTGGGTCAACATGCAGATAAAGGGAGGGAAAACTGAGAATATGTCATGTTTTTTGGATCAAGGTTTGCAAGAAAGAAATATTTTCCACGGACTGATGAACAAAAGCTCAAAAATACATTTCTCATTATATTCCACGGTGCTTAATTAATTTCTCTTAAGTCTCTCCAACATTACAGATAATGAAATGCAACACATTTGACTTTTTTTTTTTTCAAACTATACAGTATGTGTTTATTGCTATGTCGTTTTACTTTCTTTCCAGCAGTACAGTAATGGTCCGTACCTCAAGTTAGACTAAAGTAATGCCAGCACTGAATCACTGAGAGCTGCTTGTGAGAGTCTAGTTGATGTCTCCATCTCCTCTCCTCTGTCACAAACCTATTCAGGGTTTGGGAGAGAGGGAGAGAGAGGGATCTGTCTCATTGAGCCCAGCTCTTCCCACGGAACTCCAACTGGATTCCTGCTGCGTCTCAGCCAAACCAATGGTCCCTTTGTGCCCGTCCATCAGAGTCCCTCTCTCCTCCAGACACTACCCTCTCTGTGTCCTGCAACCTACGACCAACTATCGCCTCTCTTCCTTGCTCTGTGTATCGAATCCCTGTCACGACGGCTTCAACCAAACCTTATCAACAGCTCGACTCACCTTGTTTTGCACTGTGTTTTAATCCCAACTTGAAAAACATGTACATGCAAATTGTGTCATATAAATACACTTTGAATGAATGATTTATGAATGATGTGCAGAATGTAACAATAATCAATCCAACAATAATAATAATAATAATAATAAAAATAAAAATAATAACAACAATAATAACAACAACAACAATAATAATAATAATGATAATAATGATAATAATGATAATAATAAGCGTGTGCTTTCATGATGCTCTTCTGCTTTACCACTGATTAAGTAATGTGTAAAGAATTTAATGTTTCCACCAGGATTATCATGATTTTACCAATGATCTCAAACTCTTGGGTCAAATATTCTTGGGGAAAAGAAGAATTGAGTTACACAACAGTGATTAGTTCAACCAGAGCGTCAGGCTCACTTCATTGTACATGAGTAATCTAAGCTCTTTTAGGACTCAAATCACCAACCCAAGTCGAGTCAAAATGAACAACCGGGCCCTCATTCCCCAGAAAGTCAGTGTGTGCTCAAAGATTTCTTTCACCAAGAGCTATGGTGTAATAACGGAATGATCTTTTGAAGAAACCTTGCAGGCTTAACAGAGTCTGACCAGTTAAGCAGAAATAAAGTTAAGTGCTGCTCACTACTCTACTAAGTAAGCAGAGGAAGATTAGAAATCCTGAAAAATAACTGTAAAAAAAAAAAAAACAACAACTTTGATGTCTGCTCAACGTATGCTTCCACGAATCAAAGTCTAAACCATAGCTTTAAGTGCTTACTTAGTTAGAAGTTATGAACACATGAAAAACACACTTATCTGATTAACGTCATGGGGAATGAAAAAGAGATTTAAATGACCATGGTGGTGAGCTCATAGCTTTAAATATGCATCTAATTAGCAAAGACACTATTCATTAAGTAGAAACGGAAAGCAAATCTCTTGTCAAAAAATTAAGGAAAAAAGCCTAAAAATAATGACACCCTCTGCCTCATGTTAGCCTCCGATTTAACTTTCTGTGCTTTCCATCAACTGGTACTGTGAACCTTTTCTCTATAGTTACCGTGGCTACCCCCCCCATATGATCTCATCCCATTTGCACAGCTTTAAATTTGCTGTTCGAAGCCGATTCAAAGCAGTTTTGCGAAAGAATAATATTTATTCTCTTTAATCCCCCTCTCCACCTCTACACATTCCCCAGCCTGCAGAGCTGTAGGAGTGTGCCAACAATAGCACCCCTCCCAGAGTCCCTCGCTCCAAAACACCCTCCCTGCTAGCTCCCTGGTCGTGTCAACAGAATGGGTGGCAGGTGTTAGAGTAAAAACGCGAGGTTAGGACAGATAGGACTTTGCTCCAAATGGTGTAAAGACAGTATGAGTCGCATATGACTGGGAACATCGTCGCAAACAGACGTACCGTTGTGTTCTAGAGACAAACTTATGGTTACAAATCGACGCTGGCTCAGAGATATCACACCTGTGCACAGTATATATACACAGTGTAGTCTGTCAGATAGTGTTGAAAGGTCCAACTGCGTTTGAATGTTTTGCTTAGTTAAATTAATTTCCTCCAGGTGCTCCTCTGGAAATACCGAGGCATTCAGTGAGTGAGCAACGATAGATTTCTTTCCTCATTCATTCTTTTACATGGAGACCTCCTAATGTGGTGATGACAGAAATAGATTAACTTCGCTCTGCAAAGTGTTTCGACATGCAAATAGAGCAACCCACATTTTAATATTGAACAATTCAGAACTCCCAGAGGAAAGCTAGTGACAAATTATTTGGACAAACTCCAGTGTTTTTCTTTTTCCCCCTTGTGCTTCTACATTGTTCTAAGATGGGGTGATGAAAACACACACACAAAAAAAGAAAACCGCTTTATGAGTAATATGAGTTGGAAAAATGTTGGATTATAGCAAAGATGGGCAGTTTACATTCATACTTGACATACTAAATCCAGTGTGAGGAGTAACATGTTACAAAAGTAATGCATTACTTTCTGCTATAACAATATAGCAATTTAAGGCATCATTAATAAATTTTCAGTAATATTTTATTCTGTACATGTTCAATATCACTTGTGTTACAACACACCATAATTACATTTTTCAAATAAAAAAGCAAAAGCACCAAGACCGTGACACTGTAGGGAATAAAAAATGTTGCAGGAAAGTTCCATTTCCGGTTGGTGTGAAGACAGCCCGTTAGCTTATTTCACATGTGACTCCATCTTGGCGTCTCTGATTGGCTCAGAATGCTGAAGAAACACTCCCCCCTGCCCTTTCACTCTCTCAGTGTGTTTACCTTTACCAGAGTAGCATCCAGATAGGTTTCGTGCCGTCACTTGTTCTGAAAACATGCAGGGAAAAAAACAAGGCTTTATTTCCACAGAGAGCACATGAACCAATTTGTGTATAGTCTGTGTATACACATTTTATTGCCAGAGTCTCTATATGACTCAAAAATAATACAGGAGTTATGTAACTAGGGATAGGAACTGATAAGAATTTAATGATTCCGATTCCATTATTAATTTTTTCTTATTGATCCAGTTCCTCATCAGTTCTCTTATTGATTTTCATTTGGTAAGAGTAACAGTAAAAGTCATTTATATTTCAATCTCTATATAAGTATATGCACAGATAATAACAGATGACGCCAGCTCCAGATGGGTGGGGGGGTTAGGGTTAGGGGGTGTTAATAAGCTTTACTAATTATTGTATGCCTCCTGCTGTTCTGGACCCCATTGTCTTTTGTCCTACCTTCAGAACCTTTTATTTGAGGGCAGGATGTTAGTTGCCCACCTCTAGAACCATGCCTGGATGACACCCTTTTGTTCGCTCTGTCACTACATTCACAACCATTGCTAAGTAGCGTATCAAACATGTGACATTCCTTCATTGGAAGCGTTTCCCCCCTTTGAAGAAATTGAAGCTTTGCAAGTGTTACAAGTGGCCCGGGTGTCACCTTTTTGCATATATAATCATACTTTGGATTGTTTCTGCCTTGATGAACCAAGTCAAAGCAGGACATGTGGGACGTAGTAGTAGTAGAAGTTATAGTAGTTATAGCTTATACAGTAGTTCAGTTCTTTAAACAAAAAAATTAAAAAATCATATCTATTGTTCCATATTCAATGCAACTAAAATGGTTTAGATTGCAGTAAAGCTTATTTTGTTTAACCCTATTTACATTTAATATAATGTTTCCCCAAGAAAACAAGCAAACAATCAAACATTTCAATATAATCATTACAACATACTGTATACAATAGAAGAGAATACATACTTACATATTTTAAATCAGGTAAATCATCTCCTTATCTCAACTACCAATACTGATCCTAGTCTTTTGGACAAATGTCATCATGCATGTGCAAACAAAGGTGGAATGAATAAGCACAATTGTTAAGCAGGCGGACAAAGGATTGCAGGGAATTCAACTACTGGGAACAGGTTCTCAAAAACAACTGGGAGTGGATTCCCATCCCTACATGTAACACCATATAATACTGAGAGTAATATTGTAAGGTGTGGAGTTAGTTTTAAATAACAATAACAAGTAATCTGTAATGTATTACAGTTTGGAAGTAACTTTGCACATCACTAATAAAAATATAATATGTAAAAGTGGTTAGCATGACCTGTTTTTAACTGCATACAATACATCTACCACTGAGTCAAACTTAAATAAACTGTCTATTAAAGACTGGCCTAAGTACGGTTCTGGACTTAGTTTGTGGAGTCTTGTGGAATGACTTTCTCTGCACAGAGTGATGTTCTCTGGATGAAAATGGTTTTACACACTAACTTTCCCTTCATTCTTGTGGTCAGAATTGCCTGGCACTGTGAAATGGAGCATTTTACCATGCATTATGATGGAGGAATCCGGCATATCTGAAAGATGAAGTAAACAGCTTTGAAAAACAGACACATATGTTTCCGTCCTCACTCTCAGTTTGAAGAATCTAAGATTTCTTTTGGGCAAAGTTAGACTCTGGATCTTTTTTCTTTTTTTTTTTTATCTGCGATGCAAAGACAGACGTTTGTCAGGGGCTCAAACAACAGTGAGGTCATCTGCTGTGTGGTCAGGGAATGAAAGCCGAGCTGAGGAGAGTGAGTTCACCATGACCTGTGTCTGCCCTGGAGCCTGGGACTTTGGGTTTGGGGTTTTTTGGACTTGAAGACAGAGAGAAACAGGTCAACTCTGGCGGCATCTAACTCTTGGCCCATATTCCTCACGTTGGCTCAGGTTACTTCACTTCAGGGACGGAGCTTGATGTCTTTTTCGATTCCAAATCTTACAGAAGACAAGCCGCTCTACAAGATAAAATAACTGCAAAAAAAAAAAAAAAGAAAAACCCAAACAAAAACACTGCGGCTTGGATATATTTTAGCTTATGTGAATACTCTGAGACACATGCAAAATAAGGATGTTCAATGTTGTCTCTAAAGGTGTCATTACAGGACAGCAGATAGGTGTACTGTCTAGACTTTAACTAAACAAAACCTGTGTAATTAGCCATCTCTCACACCCTCCTCCACTAGGATTTGGCAGAAGTGTTTAGAATATATGATCGAAGGGTGAAATTCTGCCAGTGAAGTGGCTGTCAGATCTGTCATGTGGACATTAGTGGGATTAGAGTGATGAAAATAAAAGACAAGCATGTGGGCTTTTGTCCAGTGATTGTACTCACTTTGTTTTCATAGGTATTACGCATGTTTGTGACGATTCCATTAATCTCTTTCGTCTATGTTTGTACTCGGCTCTGTTTTGCGCAAGATTCACACACCTTTTATTCATACCTACTCCTATCACTCCCACTTCAATGCAGGGTTCCTCACCTTTGTTTTTCCATCTTCCCTCCTTTCCCTCCCTCCTTTTCATCCTCCTTCTCCCCACTCTATTCCTCAACTCTTTTGCTCTTTGCTGCTGTAAAGCCTTTCCGTGACTAGCTGTCATTAATCTTCCCTCTCTAGGGGCAGGATCTTGACTATGTGCCAGCAAGCGCTCGTACAAAGCCAAGACAGCCATCCAAAAACAGAGCCGCTTTTCTTGTTACCAGAGCACCACGTAGCTTATACTCACACTGCTACAGACCTTGGGGCAACACTCCTTCACACAACAAAGGATTGACTCTGGATGTGGCCTTAACCATCACACCTAGACTGATATCCATACATTTAAATGTGCATAAATATACAGGCGCACAAAGAAGACTTGCAGCTCAGCACATAGTAAACCCTGCTGTACAGTATACCTCAAACATAAAACTCATAATACTGCATCAGTCTTTTGTCTTTGTCTACATTTTCTTAATTGCATTTTAGTAGCTTGCATTTGAGCAAACATTTTTCAGTGTCCCATTTCATGTCACTCATCGAGACCTGCAGCACTAACACCACCTGCAGCAGTTTCTAGGAGGAAAATAAAGGTTATAGTTACATGACTCAGTCAACCACTGTTGACATTAGAGTGTGATATTATCAAATCATACACGCCTATGTATAATAATACTGTTTAAATGTGGGAACACCTACAGCAAAAGAAAAAAAAAAATACCACAAATTCTTTTTCAGAAACGTTTCTAGTTCCATATTAACATGAATTAACAGTCAGTTCATGATTGTTTGGTAGTTAAGCAGTTTATTAATGTGTGTTAGGATTGTTTCACTTTAGGTTTGTCTTTTTGTATTTGGTCTTCATTAGTCCTCTAACAGTGACAATAAAGGTCTATTCTATTCTATTCTATTCTATTCTATTCTATTCTATTCTATTCTATTCTATTCTATTCTTAGTCCATTTTATTCTAATCTATTCTATTCTATTCTATTCTATTCTTAGTCCATTTTATTCTAATCTATTCTATTCTATTCTATTCTAGTCTAGTCTAGTCTAGTCTAGTCTATTACAGCAGAATACTGTGACAGTCAGCTGACTTATTGTTTCACCGGTCAAAGTGGTGTTCAGTAGGTGAACCAAATCTCCGCGTCATCCTCAGTGTGTTGGCAGCAGACTCTGGACTTTGTGTTGCAGGCAGAAATCACACATCGGAGCGCTGGGAAGAAGAGTGGGTAGCAGTAATAAAAATACAGTTCCTTCGCCATCATAAAGAAGTTCTGTAAGGTTAACAGTCCTTTGTTGGTGCTATAAATGTCAGTCAAGAGACAAAGATGAAATGGAGGAGTGGAAATTAAGCTGTGGAGCAATACTTAGTTTGTGTCTCACTGTGTGGATGTTGTCTGTATGTCTGTATGTCTGTGTGTGTGTGTGTCAACAGGCTAGATTTCTCATGAATAAGCTGGATCTGTTTTTGTTGTCTCATCACATCCACTTTTCCTCAAGTTGTTCTCTTCGGTTTCTCCTTTCCTGCGACAAATCCTAACAATAAACTAAAAGGTGGGGTGGGGGCACCAGCAGAGGCTGTCGAGCAATATCTCCTCTTCACAACAAGTGTCCCATTCAGCCCACATTATCCAACAAAGACACACTCTGCACCCTTAACAAACAACCACCACATAATATGACTTAACTTATTCACTCCTCTTTGCTTTCAGACTTTTCTAGAGCTCAGTCTTGTCAGATTAGTCAGACCACCATGCTCCTCTAAACTCTTCCCACCTTTTCAGTGATCCAACAACATGAAACTAGTGTGGTTGATACTCCCGACTAAATAAACAGCAATGATCCTAAAGTTGATAGTACGCTAAAAAAACGTTCCAGTCTTTATTCCAGCTTATGGGATTAGTTTTCTCCCACATTATGCTGAATGCGGGTGTATGGTAGCGTGTTTTGGATGTGTGAAACATGTTGTTAAATGCAGGTAGTGGGAATTGTATTAATAATAATAATAATAATAATAATAATAATAATAATAATAATAATAATAATAATAATAATAATAATAATGGATTAGATTTCCCAAAGCACTTTACATTAGTGATCCATTATTCATTCACTCTCACATACACACTCTGGTGGTGGTAAACTACATATGTTGCCACAGTTGCCCTGGGGCAGACCGACAGAAGCCTGGCAGCCATTTCTCTGACCACCACCAAACATTCATACTCATTCATACACCAGTGTGAGTGACACTGGGGGCAAGGAGGGTGAAGTGTCTTACCTAAGGACACAACGGACTGACTAGGACAGAGTAGGAACTGAACCGCCAACCCTTCGGTTAATGGACAACCATTAACTACCAACTCAGCCATAGCCGCCCCATTTTAACAATTTCTTACAGACTGTTATCTGAATATTGTTAAAGTGGACCAGAATTACTGGACAATATTACTGTGGTTTATTTTTTTGTACTTTAGGTAATATATGGCACTGCAATAAAGCTTGTTCACATATATTTATAAAAAGACTACTAGGGTTGTCAAGCTGTTAAGATTTGAGGAAAATGAATCACAAAGTTCCTGTAGATTAATTTAGATGAATCACACTTAAATATTATTTTCAACCATATAAAATAGTTAACAGTCATGTACACCAAGCACATGAATACACAGTTAACATTCCTGCACATCCCTGTGGGTGCTCATTATCTTTTTCCTGTCATCTTCATTTACATTTTTTTTTTTTACAGTATCAGATACATGTCTCAGTACTTTTCTGTTATTTAACATTACACAAACAGCCTACTGACAGGATGTAAAGTGCATCCGATTACTTTAAATAATCTAAACATGGCCTACTCAGACCTGTCACATTAACTATGATTATATTTAATGTGGTACTCATTGTAATATTAGAACACATTATAACATGTTTAAGGCTAACTTACCTCATTATCCCTGTAGGGTAAATATGAATTGTGACCGAACAGCTATCACAGTAAACATATTTACTTCAATATCTCCTAGTAATAAATAAAATAACCCCATTATCTTGTTTCTAGTTTTCTGTGCTCTACTGGTGACAAAGTGAAAAACAGTGAAATAGTATTAAAATCTTGTATGAATCTAAGTGAATAATACATTTCATAGCATCATTATATCTTACGTAAGATGCAAAAAAACTCTACAACAATAGTATTCATTTCATGTCTTTTCTAGTCAATAAAGACGTAATAAACAAGGCTGTCTTTTCGATGTATGTGTACACAGATCCATGCTGCTTCCATTTGTCACACTGTTCTATTATTGTTGTTACAGTTGATGAATCAACAAAGGTCTACCCTTCAGCCCTTTTTTTTATGCCTAACTATGTGTTCTATGTCTGCTCAATGTTTGCATTTTGTCAAGCTTTAAATAAGGCTGCTGCTCATTCTGTTAAAAATGTTGGCTTCGTGTCAACCTGTGAGCTGCTGAAAATTCACATTGTTTACAGTTAGAGCAATCATAACCAGACAAAACTCACAAGGGTTTTAAAGGCTAACCCCGACTGTACTGGATTTGCCCCAGAGCAGGATAGACTTAAATTTACAGTGCGTTCAAAGGGGATCAAAAGTCGAGCTCTGATGAGTATCGCACTAAACGCTTTGACATCTTAAATACAAAGATGACTTAAGCTCAGTGTAATTACTTTGGAGACCGGGCGAATCAACCCCCCAAAATGTTCAAAAAGAGGAGTTTGTGCTTGATGTCCGTTGCCTGAAGGTAACAGTCAGTCGGTTGTATTTCATAGCATTTGTCCAGGGGGAACACATTAACCTGCCTCGGCTGTCACGCTAGCTCTCAGTCGAGTAAGTCAGCAAGACAAGTCGGACCTCGGCATACCATTCTCACACATCAAAGAGCGGCTAAAGTGACTCCATACACCAAACCTCCACGGCATCGTCTTTTGTATACACTCAAGTGTCTGCGCTTTCCTGACCAGTTCTTTCAATTGATCCCTTTTACAAAGTGTCCCAGTGTAGGTTCCCTGACAACTCTGTTCTCATGAAAGATGCCTCAGAGAACTGTTATACAAATACAAGAGCTGGTGTCAATCATAGTGGATTTGCAAGTCAGAGGAACTCTTTATTGTCCCTTTGAAGTGGTTTCTGCTAGTTTTGCTTGTGGGTGTTCTTCGTTGCAGAGAAACAGAGAACACTAATGATAATCCTCCAGTCAGATGTCACACAGTTAACAGTAATTAGAGCTATTAGCTTCTGATTTATCTGCACTCAAAAATGTATTCAGTATTTCCCAGTATGTCCTACAGTATGTGCAAACATACATACAAATAAACATATTTTTGACTGCTGATTGTAGTGGCATGTACTGTAAGCATCTCTGAGCTGAGTCTGAACTCCATGGAATGTTTGGGTCATTGTGATGAAGCGTTTGTTTTCTAAAGAAATGTTGCTTGACTTTCTCATTTTACTAGTTAGACCTCATCTATGAGAGAGACAGAAGACAGAGGTAGATCAAAGGCTTTGGACACCCCATTCTTTTGTGATATATTGCATTAAGATTCTCTCTTACTGTAAGTCATTGAATTATTCCAAATATTGTTACATTCTAAAAACCCACATCATCCTTTCTGTACTGTATGTGCTCACTTCCATTGAGGTCAAAACTGGACGTTTTCAGTAAAATAATGAAACACATTTCAGGCATGGCATGTTGAAATTGTGAAGAACTTAGTTTGTTTAGTTGGTTTTTTTTTCTTGTTGGCAATAAATAACAATAACCACAAGAAAACAATCATAATGTTGATATGTTTGTATCTTTCTGACACAGTCACACCTTTTGAAACACAAAACAGATTTCAAGGGTAACCAAAACTTTTTCTTCCATTGCTGTAGCTTTGACTTTATTAACGCATAAAAACCCAGTGCTAGGTCAGTTCCCAAATGAAATTTTCTCTATGTTTAACCTTTTTTAAGTGATTTATCACCATTTATTTATAATGTTATCCCTTGTTTTTCTATTTTGTTAGGATTATTTTTAATCTATTGATAACACTGGTCTACAAGTAAAATGCTTCCACAATAAAACTAATGCAATTTTACCACATGTGTGTTACTGATAAAGAAAACTCAAGTCTGAAATGCTGGTTGGCTCAAGTTTCCAAGATAAGTCTGGGGTCAAAATTCTTAGAATTAATAAGAGAATAGGTTTTAGTCCAAAGGAATATTGTTCTCAGCTCTACCAGATCTACTTCAAAACACTGTCTGTACATTATGATCCATTCACTTTACAGGTTCTTTCTACTGGATTTTTTTTTTTTTTTTTACAAATCTATTGTATACATGTACATAAACCACCATATAATGTGCATAATAACAAACCATCCAGCAGTTTTGTCATTTATTTTCTGATTAATCTTATTAAAGTATGTAAGATTTAGCATATTTAAGGTTCGAAGCAGATCATTTCTAAAAAAAAATTATACCAATGTAATGTAGATCTTCATAAAAGCTCAGATGAAAGTTGAAGATTATTTATATAAAAAAGAGAAAGATTGACTTTTTCCGTTAAATGTATCATTAACTGAACATAAACCAAGTGTGTCCATCCACTGTCATTGAACCAACTCCATGAGTTTTATTTGTGCATCAACCTTTTAGAAGATGACAGTGTTTCTATGTTCAGTACGGAGCCTCTGAACATCCAAATGTGTCATATCTGATGGCCATGAAAAGATGATAAACTGCATTTTACACCAATTATTTACATGTTATGGATTTTCGGGTCTTTATGAGTTAATCAAGAAACTAGAGAAACAAAAAAAATACATGATGTGAAACATTAATAAGATACACATTTGCATATTTTCACAAAAGTCTATCCTAAAAATTTTTTTGCAATGAAGACATGCAGAAAGGATCTTTTCCAGTGCCAGTACTATCTGTTCATTTCAAGGCTGCTGTCAGCGTTGTTCTTTTCTCTGTTAGAGCGTGCCAGGAATCAGCCATTGTATTCCAGCTCAACCCTATCATTAGTTGGCTGGGGCGTTGGAGTAGTGTTTACAAACAGCTGCCTGACATAACCAGAGAGAAAGTGACACACAGGCTATGCACGACATCACTCCCCAAACCTGTCCATTTTTGCCTGAAGGACTGCTTGACATTTTTCTGCTGATAAAACATTATGGAACAGGTGTGAAAAGTTAAAAAGCACAAGGTAAAAAAGAATGTAGCTTTAAAAAAACATTAACCAAATGAGTATATGTTTAAATTAATCATCCCATGGTTATTTCATTAATATTACTGTGTTCTACATTATTATTAAATGCATTGTGTGTTGGTTTTATTTAAAAAAAAAACGTGTGGATTGCTTTTTTTCCATCTGTTTTTAGAGGGTAGAAAAATTATTTGAGGTCAACAACAGTTTACCGGTACTTCCGCATACATGTCTATGACGCAGGGATGAGGCGTCTCTGATTGGCTGAGAATGCGCCAAGGAACACGCCCTCTCCCCTCTCGCTCTCTGTGTGTTTTTACCATCCGTTTACCATCTGAGAGTAGCATCCAGCTAGGTTTCGTCCGGTCACTTGTTTTGAAAATGTGCAAAAAAAATTAGGACGCTTTATTTCCACAGAGAGCACATGAACCAGTTTGCTCCGCCATTTTTTTTTTCAAGTTTATGCAGCAGCTGCTGTGGCGCCGCCTTCTGTTGTAGATGCTAATGCTAATGCTAATGCTAATGCTACTTCAGATTAGCTAGAATGGGGGATGGGTTTAACCCCAAAGTCGCTGTGTGTAGTGGACAGGCGTTTTCTGAGTGGCTCGTTTTCTCCGTGTTTTCTATGAATGGGAAATACAGCCAGTGGAGGTGACACACCGCTTTCAACCGCAGCATGTGTTGGTAAGTCGGGACTCGGGGTGACCCATCAGATAACAAAAGACAACTAAACAGATAAACCAAAAAACATGGGAGTTTTTATTCCTGTTTCATTCCAAATAAAAGTTAATTCTGCTTTAAGATGACCACGTAAATGCCTAATTCCAGTTGAAAATGTTAATTCCAAATTAAACTTAATTCTGAATAGTCACTGGTTTATTCCAATGTTAATTCCGAATAAGATAATTCCTGCCACATGTAAACAGTTAATTCCGCTTTAACATTATTCCTGTCATTCTGCGCATGCTCTTGGTCTTGTCGCAATGACATATATTTTGCGTTTATGATGCACATATTCCATGCTGCCGGCATTAGTGTAGGAACTTTTTCCGAGATAGCTGTACGAGGCCAGCGTTGGAGTCACAGCAAAGTTAAGTATTTAATTGGAGAATTGGAAGAATTAAATGTAGCTCATGGAAAGAGTGCTCAACAAAACAGGAAGTGGACACGATTGTTTTCTTCTGGTAGGCGTCAAGACGTCATGTGGGCATTCTGTCCAATCAGAACCCTCTGTACCCCCAGCTCTTAAAGCCAAATTAACTAGAGCGAAATACACCCGTTTCCCATGTAAACACGAATTACTTTATTTAGAATAAAGAATTCTGAATTAAAAAACAAAATGTAAACAGAGTGTGTAATCATCAAAAATGTGTGTTGCATTCATGCTCAATAATTAAGACCACACCATCTGCTGTAGTTTTTTTATGGCTGAATAGGGAAATATTTGTTTACAAGTTAACACAGGTAATGAAATACATCGGGTGGTTTCTTTAGCAGCCATGCGGTACGAATTTAAAGAGAAAAAGGGTTTCATCGTTATGTGTACTTGGTCAGTCTCCAGGAACACCTTGCAGTGTGTGAGGAAGGACAATACAGCTCATTCACAGCTCTGACCCAAATGTTACACCTTAAATCCAGGACATCACTGGCTTCATGGACAAAAACCATTGTTTCCATTGAGAGCACAGCGACAGAGACCAAGATAGACTAAGCATGAAACAATAGCCACAGGACACAGCAGATTGAGGTTAAAGCCTAAACTAAATAAAAAAAAAAACAGAGAGAAGGAGAACAACTGGCATGACATGAAAGGTGGAGCAAAAATTGGTCGAAACTAAGAATTTTTTGTCGTAATTTAATGGAAGTCTTTTTGTTGCTACATCTATGCTTGCAGTGACAAACAGTGAAGAAGGATCTCTTTATTCTCCAACACCAATTGCTTCATATTCTCAATCAAACAGCCCCTTTGTCTTTGTATTTTGTCCAAGCACGGTGAAACAGTGCACTGCATTGAGGAGATGCAGACAGATTATCTTGTTTGAATGGCTTTTCCAGAGCAGCAGAAAGGCCAGAACAACAATAGGTAACTTGTTGTAGGCACAACAAATCTAATATTCATTTAACATAGCCTTGTTGCAGGGGGCTGGTCATGCTGGTACAGTAACTGTTTGTACAGTATTTGCATAATACACTCCACCTCAGCTGAGCTACTAATTGGGCTGGTCAATGGGAGCCAAGAGGTCCCGTTAAAAGACAGCAGCGGTTGCAATTATCAAAGGAGACACAACAATGTGGGGATTGAAATAATTTCTTTTATGCCTGCATGGGACTGGGCCTTCCCAAAAGAAAAGGTGACAGGCAGGGACTGAAGTGATAAAAGTAAATCGGTGGGATCAACTTGTCTCTGTTAGTACATTTCAGAAAAAGATTGAGCATTTTGAAAACTAAAACCATCCTTATTTTGAATGCAGTGCAAAACATTTGGTCCCCATACATCTGAACATGTCTCCAAGAACTAACTTCACTGTCATCAGGGTTTTTCAACAGGCAGCGTGTCCATGTGCATGTGTTTGCGGGTGTTTTTGATATTGTTAAGAAAGTCCAAATGTCTTCTCTGGACGTACATTCATTAATACTGATTGAAGTCACATGTTGTGCTGGTACTGTTGGCAACAGGCTTTGTGGGGGGTTTTTCTTCCTTTTTGGATGTGAAGGTCGTTCATGATGTGTCAAAACCAGTCAGACCTTCCTTTAGTTTTGAATTTAGTGCTGGAAGCTGTGCGTGACTGAGATTGGCATGGGTAGCAAAACTGGAGTCCGCAAACCAGATTTGGACTTGTTTTATTACCTTCTCTCACTGTTCAACATCTGTTAGATCACAATCACTCACACACACCAATAAATATTTTGGATCTTATTCACACATATTCTCCTACAATAAGCTTTACTCAACATCCTGTTGCATTAATATATAATATAGCACAAGTGAGTTTCAACTTTATGGAAAATTCTTACTCTTACAATAAACAAATCATAAAACAACTACTCACGCTATATTAAAGGTTCATTACTTTTTTTTGTTTTTGGGCTACTATTAGTTAGAAAGTTTTTCTTCCATAAAGGAAGGTAGTTGGAGTCTCTTCAAACACAACCCCAAATAAGAAATATGAAGAAATACAAACTATAGAAGATGACACTAAAATGTACTTTTGCACTTTACTGATGATATGAACACATTTATTCTGTAGATTTAGACTTGAAACACACTCAATAAAAAGGTGGAAAAGGGGCAATTTAGGGTTAATAAAAAAAAATAACATGAATAAAAATCCTGAAAATTTCAGCCAAATCCGTCCCTAACTTTTTACGTTATGTTGCACACAGAGAGACAAATGATAAATGCCAGTGAAAATGTAATAACTTTATTACATTTTGTAATAAACTGCCCCAAAGCATTATGTAATACATTTAGAGGTAAGATCTTTAGCCCGAGCCCGACCCGAGCCTGACCCAGCCTGAAAATGTCAATCATTACGTTCAGGTCTGGTCTGGTCGGGCTTTTATCTCGCTGACTTCTTTTTTCTCCGCGTAATTAAGCGAGTGCGCATCAAGTTCTCTCTTTCACTCTCATTGTCTGGCCTTTTATTATGTGTTCCAGCGTTATTTGGTTGTGTAAATGCATTTATCATGATAATAAAAATATGTAGATTACTTTAATCTTAAAAAAAATCTTGCGTTTTTTTTCTGCCGAAAATACTATGGGATGAATTGAAATTTCGGGTTTGCCTCGGGCTCGGGCCTGCAAATCAAGTTAATTGGTCGGGAGTCGGGCTTTAATGCCTGCGGGCCTGGGTCGGGTCGGGCTGGATTTTTTTAGGCCCGATCTTACCTCTAAATACATTGTTCCACATTACGTTATAAGTTATTACATTTTGAGAAAATAAAAGTTGCAAGTGCATTTTGTAATAATCTTAAGATGTATTAACTTATTATGTAACGTGACAAAATGTATTACAAAATTGTTGGGACACTTTATTACAAAATGCGGCAGGTTTTTTTTTATATTATTCTACGGCCCTCTAGAATGTTGGGACAGCTCCTGTTCACTTTGAATTGACGTTCCCACCCTTCAGTGGGCGGATTTTTTTTGATAACCACCCGCTGCGCTGTTAACATCCGCTGCCAATGGGTTTTGTCACGGTACCATATCACTCTGCAGGTAGTTCGGCCACTTTTAAAGTAAATATTCGCTACGTTGTAACTGCTATTTTATCCAATCTGTTAGAGTAGTAATAAACTGTAATAACCCGTAAAATAAGCGGGATAATGTAAATGTATTGCCCACGCGTTACTATCAGAAAAATATTTCCCAACTGGGCCGAACAACACCCCGACGCCGAAGGCCACAAAATGTGGCTTTATTACCATATGAAATGAAACAGTTATTACATTTTCGATGTTTATCACAAAATGTGGCTCAGCAAGGCACCTCTTGTAATGAAGTACATTAAAATTTTGGAACCTTCAAGATTTATTTTATTTATTTCTTTCAGATCTCGATTAGTTACTGCCTGAGAAGCAACTATTCTTCCTGGGGTCCTACTGTACAAAACTCATTCAACAACAACTAAAATAATAATAATAATAATAATAATAATAATAATAATAATAATAATAATAATAATAATAATAATAAGACTAAGTATCTTAAATAAAAACAAATAAATCATCAAACTAATGAAAGTATATAACTATATCTTGCTTTACTTAGTTACATACATACCAATTAAGCAAAAACAACCCATTATCCTAATAATTTAATACATGCAAAGGCAAATTTCATGCCAATTCAATCAAAAATTAATAAACTATCATAACACAGTTAAAAATATATAAAATACTTCAATTGTACCCCATCTAAACAATCTGCTTCTTCTGAAATTCCTTTTTCAGTTTTGCCAGATGACGGTTTTGCAGTGACATTCATTCATATTTCAACCAAACCATACTGCGCAGGCTTTGTAAAGGCAGTGCAGGTTCTGGACTGACCTGATGTGCTTTTTCTTTATCACTAATCGAGAATGTGTGGAGCTTCTGTAATGATGTATATCTTAAGGTTTGCAGGAATGGTAGGAATTTTACCCCAAACACTTGGTGTCTACAGTCCTTAAATGTGTTTTAATTATTGCCAACTTGTTCTTCATTGTTTGTTCGTTTATTTATTTTGGACATAGCATTAAAAAGGAATTATATAAAAGAAATTCAAACATTCAGAAAGGAGTTGGATGAAGTTTAATTTATAACCTTCTACCCCCCCCCATCCTTCAGCTACCTTAAATTCATCTGTCAGATTCCCTAAGTAACTAAATAATCCTCATATATCAAATTAAATTCTAACTATGCACAAAACATTAAACCGCTAAACATATCAAGAATAGACTATTAATTTTTGTAGCATTTCACATTAATAAAATAAAAGCAACAGTGCACATATTAAAACCAGAAATAAATTCTGTCCTTTTCAAGACAATAATACACATACCAAAAACAAAATTACACTATCCATTTCATAACAATGTATGGAAATAAAATGTTAATTTCTTAGCAGTAATATACTTATCAAACATAAACGATCCACTATATATATCTTATTACAAAAACATATTGTCTAATTCATAAACGTACCATAAAAAAACATAAAATATACTCTATCCATTTCATGACAATAATATTCTCGTACTTGTACTCATTGTCTCCATCCGGGTCCAGGTCATGGGGGCAGCAGCCACAGCAAAGTAACCCAGACTTCCCTCAATGCAATACAATAATATTTATATAAAAAAAAACCACACACACACACACACACACACACACATGCAAATAAACTGTTTCACAACACAAATACCCATAGGAAAATATAAGCCTAAACTATACTATATATACCATGACATTTAAGTTGAAGCAAATTGTAATATAACTGCTTTCTTTTTAAAATGTGTGCACTGTTGATCATTTTATTTTCTGACACATTCCTCCATTTATTCCTATTTACACACATCAGTAATCATCTTAGTTCAGGTACAATGATTCTATACTGAGTCCCAGTTACAGTTTATCTATAAAGAATACATCACAGTGTCACAACCATTCCATGTGAAGAGATTAACATATTTTACTCCAACTTTATGGGCAACAGTTTATTTTCCATATTGTGCCTACTATTTTTAATATGGCCAAACATTTTAGTTTCTTCCAGTAATCTTCATAGGTTGTGATCTGATTTTGCTTTTGTTACTAAAATAAAATAATGAATATATGACTATAAAAACCCAAACATCCACCATCTAACACAATCATCCACTGGTGTAAACTGTTTAATATCCGTTGATTCACTAATTCTATGAATCCATGTAAATTATTGGTGTAAAATGTAGTTTATCATCTTTTCATGGTCATCATTTGGATGTTCAGAGGCTCTGTAGTTACCATGGAAACACCGCCATGGTAACTACAGCAGGGGTGTCAAAGTCTGGTCCTGGAGGGTCGGTGTCCTACATGTTTTCCATCACACCTGGAAGCCATTACATTATTATCAGGCTTCTGCAGAGATGATGAGGATCCGATTATTAACTCTTTAAGTGTCATCAGTGCTGACACATCCTGAATGGATGGTTTAGTTTAAATAGTCTGAAAATTTTAACACTTTTACTTTTTTTTTCAAACTGTGTTTTTACTGAGTTTGGTTCAGGCAAGAGGCAAAATTAAAACTACTGCGAGTATTTTTTTTTTCTTTGTACATTTTATCCATGCTATTTATAATGTTTAAATAGTTTCTTTATTGTTCTCCATTTAGTTTTTTATTTTTGTAATTTTTCTTTCATTTTGCTCCATTTGTGTCTTACTTTCTTCATGTTACTAATTATTTTTGTTAGTTTATTATTCATTTTTGTTCATTGTATTAATTACTATGGCCATTTTTGTTCAACTTTGTTGCTTATTTGAATACTTTTTTTTTTGTTTTTACTGTGGAACTGCTAAAGTCTCAGGAGTTAAAGGGTTAAGTGAATCATATGAAAGAGGGAAATATTTAAAACATGCAGGACACCGGCCCTCAAGGACTGGAGTTTGACACCTGTGTTCTACAGCATTGATTCACCAGTAGAACCCATGGAGTTGGATCAATAGAGAGATGATGGAGACGCTTGGTTTATGGAATAGAATAGAATAGAATAAAATAGACTTTATTGTCATTGCACACAAGTTACAATGAAATTGCACTCAACAGTGGGGCCACTCTGCACCACAATAAAGGGAAAAGTCAAGACAATATATAAAGATAAAAACATGGTAAGTAAAAAGGTTAAAAGTACCAGTTATATTAAATTTAAATTAAAAAGTGCAGTGTGCAGTGATGGGCAGATTGTGTCATGACCCACCATGTGCGAGTGTATGTATGAGTCTGTGAGTGTTGGCTATGAGGGTTGTCCAGGGGAAGCAGCTGTTGCTCAGTCTACTGGTGCAGGACTTGATAGACCTGTACTGTACCGTTTGCCTGAAGGCATCAGGTCGAAGAGGCAAAGAGAAAGTTAATGTTCAGTTAATTAAATATTTTATTGGATAAGTCCATTCTTCTGCAGTTTTCTCTTTTTTTATTTAATAATTGTCACTTTTAATCCGAGCTTTTATGAACATTATCAGTGACCTAGATATAGGAAAATACCTGATTGATTCATTCATTTACTGAATCAACCTTTTCCTCACTAGTGTCACAGGGGTCAGTGGAGCTACTTATACAGTCGACAAAGGCAGGGGAACACCCTGGATGGACAAGTCTCTGTCACTGGGGGGAAAAAAAGGCAAAATACAGAAGATAATATTACAATAAATGGTCATACATTGCTTCAGAACTATTAAATAGAGAGAAAAATGCATTTGGCAACTGCCATAAAAGTAGCCCTAGGTCTTTTTATGGGCTAAAGAAACTATCAATGGATAGAAAGACCATTATCGCGCAGAAAAATAGATGAGTAAAATGAAGTCAGACAGAAACAGGCCATCAGAAACTTCATAACCTCCATAGGAAACATGCTGAGTCAGGGACGAGAGGAATGTCAGAAGAATGGGGTGGGAAGGCTAGCGTGTCTCTTTGCGCGACTGTGTGAGAGAGAGAGAGGTGTGTGTACATGTGTGAGAGTGTGAGTAACGCTGAGTGGAAGCCAGGGAGCCAAGGAGAGAACAAGGGGAGGAGACTCACTGGGGATTGCGTGCGGGCATCAAATGTTTACCTGTAACAAAAAAGAAAGGGGAAGGTGTAGAAGGGAAAAAAGGAGAGGAAAAAAAGGCCGTGGTTTACAGGGGTGGGCGGGGACCCAAAGCCTAAAGCATGAGCTTCGCACGCAACTTAACAATACTACCTTTATGAAGACTGTATTGCGTTAGTCAGTGAGCACACACACACACACACACACACATACACACACACACACACACACACACACACACACACACACACAATCGCATAAGATACCACTAGTCTGACACACACATGCATCAAGGAATTTAACAGGAATACAAGTGAATGATGTGGCTTAAACTGCTTCTATCTTTGGTATATCATGAAAATGAGGTGGAAAAAGCTTCTTGACTTCCAAATAATGGGATCAAAGAGACTTGGACTTTTTTGTGGCCACACATTATACACCAAATGGGAGCAAATAACCGACCCCATCTGTGAAACAGCTGGAGTTTCTGTTTGACAGAAGGGTACTTGTGTCCATCCGAGCTCAACCCAGAACCAAAATCTCCTGAAAGCAGATGTTCAGCATTCCCCCCTTGTCCGCGACCCTCTCTGTAGTTGCCCTGTTCATTTTTCATCGTAATTGGCCAACAAATCAAGACAAAATGAGAGTCAGCCTTTGTTGTGGAAACCACAGAAAACCCTGGTGATTTACTGACGGGTGGCCTCTTTCTCTCTCTCTTTCTCTCTCTCTTTCTCTCTCTCTCTGTCTCTCTCTCTCTCTTTCTCTGTGGGTCTCTGTCTCGCTGTCTGTCTGCTGCTTTTTCTACATCTCCAGTATCTCAACCCTCCATCTCAAGGTTGCCTTATCTGCCCTGAGAACAAAAAGCTTGAAAAAACCCCAAGCCTGATAAAACATTTCCCAACAATAGTCACATCGTGAGTTTATTTTGACATTCCTGTGCTCCCTATTCTAATAGACCTTTACTGTAACACCTTGGAATAATCTCCATGTGGGTGTGTATAAGTTCAACTGTTTATTTATCAGGATGCATGTAAAAGAAGAGCTTGTATGTACGTTTCCATTAATTAAACATAACCAGTGACATGTGGTGCATATTATGAGACATGACATACAAAAAGGTCGAATATTTTGCTTGTGTTTTTGCTCAGA
This sequence comes from Siphamia tubifer, assembly GCA_020466265.1. NCBI lineage: Eukaryota > Metazoa > Chordata > Actinopteri > Kurtiformes > Apogonidae > Siphamia > Siphamia tubifer. The sequence goes on along the minus strand of CM035790.1, from coordinate 29,231,679 downwards.
CCGTGTCTTCAACTTTGATTGGAAGCAAAATCTGTCCGTCAAGTGTCAGATTGGCAGCTTGCGTGTAAAAGGCAGAGTTATTGGGATTTAGCCCAGGGCGCCTGCGGTCGACACAATATGTGTACTATAAATAATTTGACTGTGTATTTCGTGTGATTATGTGAGAAGAGAGAGAGAGAGTGAGAAAGAGAGAGAGAGCTCCACACATGCAGGGTTTCCTCTGCTGTGAGCGTCTGCAGGTACAATAGGCGGCATTGTTCGGCTGGCAGGCCCCTGCGTGCCGGCTCCCCCTCCGTACCTGAGCACAGAGACAGGTGTATTTCTCCTAGTCACGCATAGCCCTGCCACACTCCCAGCTGCCTACACTCAGCCTGCAACTGAGCTCAAATACACACACAGCTAAAAAAACATCCACCGTGTCTGCAGTGTACTACAAGTGCTGACTGCATATTCATATTTTACCCTCACAGCTTGTCTCTTATTTTAGCTCATTTTGTCTCAGCTTATCAAATATTAACATTTTTTGAAATTATTTATGTGTTTTAAAGAAGTGTCAACCAACACGCCCATGCATCTCCATCTGCAGCTGCACATTGCATTGCATTATCTAGCAGAATTTCAGACGTTTTCTGCTGATTATTACTGATTTACAGCCTGATTTTATTTATTTTTTTTTTTTTACAACTTTTGCTCTTTGACATAGAGACCCAATAAACTGAAGCACCTGCCAGTTAAAAAAAAAAAGCCCACGGTCATATTAGACTTGAGGAAGGGTGTGTTTGTCCAAAGAAATTCCCCCTTTGCCCAGTGTGTGTGTGTGTGTGTGTGTGTGTGTGTGTGTGTGTGTGTGTGTGTTAAAGAGGAAGGGGGGATGACTAATGCACATGTCAAGGCCAAAAGTTCATTTAATTTTTCCTTAAGTGGGAAAATATGTTTAAATAAACATTAAAATCCCTGTTACTTTTTGACATCATATAATACAGGGTGAGAGAGAAGAAACGGTATAGTCCTCAGGGGAGATGACGTATTAAAGGAAGTGATTTTACCAAAATCTTTATGGTAAGTATTGAATGTGAAGGATAACAGAGGGGGTCAGTGGGTGTATGGTTTCCTTTGAAAGAACTTCTCTTCCACAGATCTGACTCCCCGAGGTGCTGGAAGGAGTCCAGCTCTATCAGTCTCAGTGCACAAGAGGATTAGCTCTTTATCCAAGACGATTCTATAGAGAAGAGGTGCACGCCACATTATGTCTTATTATACAGAGCAGGACCAAGTGTGAACATACACACAAACCTTTTTTTTCACCAGTTTTCACATGACTAATCTTCCCCCACGTCACTCTGAAACCTTACTGTGACCCCTGTTTAGCTTCTCTTTGCCCGTTCCCACAGTGAGGCCAAAATCTTGACGGAAGTCAGAATATTGGCCGTAATTGAAATTACATGAGCTGCCAACATGGAATCCAGCCGCAGGTTTCCTGGCTGATATTTACTAAATTAATTCCCAGGTGGATATAGTAATAATAACACCCATGAAAAGTGGGCGAGTGGGAAAATAAGGAGGGGAAGTGTGGCAGGATATCAAGTCTGAGGTGGAGGCCATGCCAGCGGGTGATGCTGTTAATGGGAAATACAGTACTTGTCATTTTCTCATCTTAACTGGACGTCATTGCCCGATAATGAAGCTCATATCACACTATATATGTTGGTCAGAGTAGTTAAATATTTATGGCATGGCCTTAATCACTGTAACCTCCGCCTTCCGTTCACTCTCACATGCGTTTGCTCTCTGTCCCATCACTGGAGCTTGGGCACTCAGAGCCACATAAGGAAACATTTGTTCCCAGTCTGGTTGAATAGAGCCTTGTGTTGGAGGTAGTCAAAGAGATACAAGAGGATAGGACATCCAAACAGTCCAACACAAGAGCTCTGCTCTGAAGCCCCTCTCTGTCTGAGCTGGGCCAGTAATGAATGTCCTCTAGTCTTAATCACTCTCAGAGCACACACTGGAGATATGACTGACTCCATTGTCCTCCCCTCTATGTTTTGTATGTTGAAAGCAGAAGTCATAAAGGTCAAAGCCTCCAGTAAATATTAGATTTGTTACAACACCACCAGGTGATCACTGCTCTACTTGTATGGGCAGATTAGATTTCCACACATTTTTGTTTTTCGTTCTTCTATAACACACTTTATATTTGGTATAGTTTGGATATTTACTCTACCTTTATTAAAATAACACACTCTGTATGTATTTTATGTGTAATTATTTAATACAACTGTCCAAAGCTTCTTTTTTTACTCTTTTCTCCTGCTTTTCCTCCCATCTGTGTGAGCGGTGTTCACAATGATTTTGTGCTCTCTGGATATGATTATCCTTGTCACACCAATCTGGAAAACATTTGTGTGCACATTAGCACATACTTATTTACACACACTGATGTGAGTAGTGACGTGAGGAAGGATTCACATAAGCACATGTGAGCATACACATATTTACACTGAGAAATAAACATTTTCATTTAATTACCTTGTGCATTATGTGTGTGACAAATTGGTGAGCACAACAGGAGGAAGAGTACCACTGGTTACAACATAGTTTCACCTTTTAAATAACACTAAAGGACAATTACCTGCATTTACATATTAAATTGACCTTGATTAATGATTATTAGGATAATGAGGAACAATATGTTTTAAGTAGTGAACTGAGTGAATACATTGAACCAGATAAAAATGTGTAACTTTCCTTTTTCTCAAAAGGAAGAAAAAAAAAAACCCTTCACACAGCAGCGGTGGCTTAGGAATGCGAGACAGGAATGCTGTTGAGTTACTATAAAGGGGGTTTGATCACTGAAAACAATGTCTTTGTGTTTTCATCCCCAGCTCTAGTCACGCAATGCTGTGTGCACAAACCTCTTGCAACTTTTCAACCCCTGCACACAAGAAAGCCATCAAGTACCTGCAATTGACAGAATCGCGTGCAATTCAGGTACTCCAGGATTGCAACTGGAGGATGGCCAAATGAGATGTAAAGTAAAAGGTGGAGTGGAGTACAGGCACTCACCTGCTCAATGTGCAATACACAAACTGAACGTCTTACTTTGAGATCAGTAATATTCTGTTTTAGTGTGAGAATGAATATCCCATTAGTGTTTATTTAATATGCAATTTTTTTTTAACTTGTCGTGACCCACATATTAATGTGACCATTTTTCACTGGACTGTAGCAAATAAATACCACATTCCATACAAATACAGAGAACATCCATGATTTGTCATAAGGGATTTTTGATTTTCCTTAAACATGGAATCTACTGTATAATTATACATTTAATAAAACTAAAACAGATCGCAATTTTTTGTAGTTTTCTCTTTCAATACAAATTTTATTAAGTAAACATGAGGCTGAACATACAGATCAGTTAAGTGTCTTCACTGCAATGTCAATATAGTGCTGTTCTAATTTTAATCTGCAGACTAAACTCCATTCCCTGGAATCCAGTCCTTGTTTTGAGGTTTCGGGGAAGCTATGATCCCAGAAATACAAGCAAGCCTGGAGGTGGTTAGGACATGAAAGTGAGGTAAGAAAGACAAGAGATTCATTCATGGGAAGGTGATTCAAGGCACCGACATCCCTATATCTCTACACAGCGACAGATGATCATTATTACTCACTCACACTGCTCACACAGGGCTCACACGCAACCTGGGATCAAACTGACAGATGATGAGTGATTGCAACAAATCTAAAATAGCCTAGATTAATGACATAATAACATGCTTGAATGTTAGAACACATCAAAACAACAGCGACCAGAACAAATACTACTACCACCACTACCACAATTAATAATAATAATAATAATGAAATTAATAATAATTTTCATCATCCTTAATGAATATTGTTATCTTCACTGCAGCTTTTTTTTTTGTTATTGTACCTTTAACTTTCACCACTCTTAATACAGTATATCCACCTAGAAAGACCTAGGAAAGTAAATGTTTTGGGTTTGTACATTAAATATATTTTTTGTTGGAGACATGATACATTTTTTTCAGATAACAACATTTTCTTTCATAATGGAAAGTCATTTGCCTTGATCAGAATTTAATTAATTATATTTTTTGTATTTTAAGTAAAGCTGAAAAACGCTTGTCCTATCCAAAGGATTTAGTCTCAGGAGGATATTTATTTATAATATTACATATAATTTTCAAGACTTTACGTTTTTGTCATTGTTGTCATATCGCCTAGCATTTGGGAAAACTTCATTTACCGACATGCCTTGCGCGCTGACGTCAGCTCAGAGCAACATGTGCTGCGTTCCTTTCCTCAAAGTATGGCTCAGTGTGATTCTGACTGTTATTGGAAGCGCATCGTATCAGGACAGAGGCGGCATCTGGAGCTCCAGTGGGGACTATCGTAACTCTGGACTATTGAAAAGACTCGGAGTAATTTTGTTGCCAATAGGAATTAATCACAACGTATCGATTTGATTGATTTTTCCAAAAACATACGGAACGTTATAAGAAGATTCTTTGGACGCGATAAATGGATTAAATGTGCCTCTTCCAACACTGTCACACGTGGAAAAGTTACAATTATTGGTAAAAGTGGATCATGTTGGCAACAGCTGTTGGATTTGGGACCCCAGTTATGGAACCTACTCATGGATATAAGGAAAAGCACGGGATGAGTGGAGCCCATTACGCGCACTGTTCAGGTCCTGCTGCTGGACAAGTGGGTTTTTTTTTTTTTTTTTTTTGGACAACACAGGATACTTAACGCGTGGCCGGTGTCACAGAAAGGCCAATACAACGAAGTGCCTCTGGTTGGATTTTGGCACAATGAACGGAATATCCTGGGATGTATTTTCAAAGCGATGCTCAACAAACATCCAGGTGCAGCGTTTTGGATAATGTGCGCAAATCCATGATCCAGCAGGTACGTGTGAGCTAGACCAAACATTTGTAACTGTGAAAATGTACTGTTTCTGTTGGAATTCACTCCTGCATCTCAAGTCAGTGTCGCGTAAACTAACGTGGGGTTCCCAAGCATGGGATGAAATAACGTCACCAGCTGTTGTTTTACGTCCAGAAATGTTGTGTTCGTGGCTGTTTTGAGCAAAGGTTGTGTTGTTATCTCCTCACACACCCATTTGGCCTACATATGCGCTACCGAATTATTCTATTCACCCATGTGATTCCTTATAAAGCTTTATATTCAATTTGGGTCTGCTGAGAGGGGCGTGTTTGGTCTAGTCTGCTCCCAAATTCCCAGGTTCACCTGCTGTATAAAACTGCTCCGTTATTCTCTGGGTTCGTTACGCGCGCATCAGTCTCTCAAAGCTGACTCACACTTTTTTTTTTCCTCTCCTTTTTTTTTTTTTTTTTTTTTTGCACAAACGGAGCACTGTCACTGATAAACATCCCATCCTCAGTTGGATCAGCCCAATGAATCTAACCTGTTCTTCCATACACCTGCAGGGCCAGGTGCTCGCTGCCCATTCACAGACAGAGCAGTGGCTTGTCACAGGTTGTGAAAGAGTGAACACAGCTAAATAAATGAACAGTGTGGATACAGTGTCCATAGAAAGCGCGCATGTAGTCCACCCACCTGTCTCACAGTGAGCCCATTCAGGTGAGAGTAAGTCTGAGATCTAACTGTTCCAAGTGCTGCTGTGTGAAGTGTCTGTCAGTCCTACAGGCTGTAGGACTGACAGACACCCCTGTGCTTAGTGCACAGTAGGATGTGTAACTCTTATTATCTCCTATATGGTTAGAATCATGTGTGAGAAAAACGAGTGGACCTGTTCTACAAGATCGTAAATGATCACACCACTGCACTGCATTCATAGTGTGTGTTCCTGAATGCAGTGGGAACATGCGTGAGGCTTCCACCCTCCTGAAGCATCTCCTCTCAGGTCTTATTCCTCAAGCCCATCTACTTCCTCAGCAATAAAGAATTCCATCTTTTGTTGGGGTAGGGGACAGAGCCCCACTATATGTCCGTATACAGCACAGTGCACAGACCAAGACTCCCCCTCCTCCAACAGAGCACCCCCCCCACACACACACACCCTCCATTAAAAATCTTCTCCAAACAAGACCCCCTTTCTCCACTGAAGAGGGACCCTCTGTCTAATGCCAAGTGACTCTCATGGCCAGCATTGACGGTGGGACACTTGCTTCACAAAAGGAGCTGAAGTGTCAAATAAACTCGGTCAGAGCCCCCGACACACAAGAATTCCTTTATCTGGCACCCTGGGAGGCAGACAAAGACAGACTTTGTGTCAGTGAGCAGGCCTTGACTAAACACTAAGGCTTTTTTTTTTTTTTTTTTTTTTTTACTCCTCACAACTTCTGCCTCTTCTTCCTCCTTCTCCTTTTGTGGTTTGAATGACAGAGCGGGAGCATGTCTGTTGACGTGACCCCACTCGCCCTGCATCTGTCCTGCATACGGCCAACATCACCCCTGCGCTGCACAATCCCCACGCAAACACAGATGTGCCTGTGCACACACCCCTAAACGCCCACTCTTCACTCCCTGCCCCGACATCAAAGCTGGCAGAATATTCCACTTTATATGTTTTGCTCAAAAGCACCAGTGACAGAATGAAGCTAAGATTAGTGGAGCAGGAATTTACTTTTGCACAGTTTGAGTGTGCTGGCTGCGCTGTCATATGATATGCTTGTGGTGAACCGCATTAGAGAGCCACATACACACCAGGGTCAGCCTCACTTACAACTCAGTATTTACTCAGTTTGACATTTCCTTGAAACTTTCTCATCACTGGTAACTCTTGGTTCAGTGCCATCGTCGTCTCTGTTCCACTTGTCATAATTAAAACTTCTAGAGATGAAGTTTACAAATTCCAGATAACATTTGAATGTGTCACAGCTTTAGAATGTAGGTAAAATACATAAAAGTGCATTCAGGGTATACAATTCTGGAATGAAACACATTTCTTCCATGCTAAAAATGTCCTCCTTCAAAAGACCTCTATGGTTTGTCTTTGAAGTGATGTCCTGGAGTGTAAAGAAGTGGGGTTAAAGTGTTAGAAAATGACCTCATGTACAAGTGAAACGCCTTTGAGACAAGGCTGAAGCACCCATAGCTGCATCAGGCCCAAAGACATGCTAATACAAGTCTGCAGGAGAGCCATAGTCCCCAGCAGCACAGTGGTTAAGGTAAACAGATCAAGTTGCTGTGGTCAAGTGTGTTAATGGTGTGTTTATGAGCTTAAGTCGAGTGGTGATTTATCATGTCTAAACCAGAGGCTCACCTCAGGACCCTGCCTGGCCCAGATCAAGCTCAAGTCCATGTTACGTGTGTTGTCACATTGCACACAGGTGACAAAAGCAACAGGGCGCCATGACCTACCCGTGAACTGTGTCTATTATGTGTCATGACCGTTTCTGACCACTGATGGGAAATGGAAAGCAACAGAAACATTTATTACGAATAAATTACAGGCTGTTTTTGTAGTAAATGTGCCCTCAGCATTACCTCATCAAGCCTGCAGGACACAAAGATCAGATTGCAGGAAAATATCCCTCCATCATTAGTGTCAGATAACCTTTTAATGAGTTCCATGAGAAATATTGGGGCGACGAGGCCTGTGTATCTTTTCATATAGAGAACCGTTTGCACCCAGTTTGTGTGTGGGCGTGTGTGTTTAGAATAGGCTCTAAAGTTTGTCTGAACAGGAGAACTGTCATTTATTAGTAGTGCACGAACAATGGGGAGCTTGTCTCCAGGGTGGTGGGGGCCAGAGGGGGCCGGTGGAGCCAGGAGAGGGTGGCCTGAGATTGGGCAGCAGCCTCTGACCAAGAACAAGCCCCTGTCTGATGGAGAGAACTGCTGACCCTTCCTGAGTAAAATGGCACCTTTGTTTCGAGGTGTATGTGTTTGTGCCTATGTGTTTATGTGTGTGTAAGAGGGAGAAGGAGAGAGGTTTTGAAAAGCTGGGAGCTCTGTGTAAAGTGTTTTCTGTGGGTGGATTTTTTTTTTTTTTTTCTTCAACGATTTCCCCTCCATTTGTCACTCGTGTCTGTGCTGCCAGTTTGTGATGGATTCTCGGGAAAATGTGCAAGAAATGGATGCAAATGAAGTCATTCTTTGGCAAGCGGTCACGTCTTGTGACACCTGTTTAGGAATGGAAAACGGTGAAAAGTTCGGAACATTTGACGTTTAAATAATCAGAAACGGTGCACAAACCTACAGTCATTAGATCAATATTTATCTCCTAATGATGCTCATGAAGAAAAGATGCTTTGTAAACATCAAATGAAATGGAGGGAAATAAAAGACAGGAGGACAGAGGAGTAAAATGTGAGAAGGGGGGCGGGGGGGGGGGGGGGGGGGGGGGGGGTAATGTCTGCAGATTGCTGATTTCCTACTGGGAAAACCACAACACAGAAAGCAAAGTGAGTTTGAGAGGGGGGGGGGGGGGCTCTCAGGAAGTTTGAGGCCCGGAGAGACAGACGGTCCATACTTGCATGAGAGAGTGTTTTTGAGGAAGCGTGGATTCCTCAAAATGATGCCCTGGGGGGTGGGGTGGGGGTGTCTGAGGCAAAAAGCTAGTGCTATTTGATGAATGTCCTTCTGCACCCGGTGTTTAAACCTTTACATCTACCTTCCTGTCAGTGCCATGTAGTCTGTCGGTTCGTATTGAAGGGAAAAGCAAATGTTTCTATCCTAGAGCTCACGTCGAAGTGCCAAGGAAAGGTGAAAGAAGGATGAGCGGGCGCGCAGGACAGTCTCTTTTTTTTTTTTTTTTTTTTTTTTTCCCTAGCATGCTCTGTCTCGACCCCCGCCCACTCTACCGACTTTCGCAGAGTAAACAGCGAAGACACACAGCGCAGCACAGGGGCATCTCTGTCAAGCCGGACACAGACAGACAGCACTCCATTCAGGTCCTGCCACAGGAAGGCTGCATGCACCACCCACCTGACTACAAAGACACTATGGATCTGCAGGACACAAGTAAATAAGAGATGCTCAGAGCAGGCTGCAACCGGGCTGCTCAGACCTGAATGCAAACAGGTGAGGTCAAGGTTTAGCAGAGAAAGGAAGTGTGCGTTTTTACCTGCGTAGGTATTTTTCAATAAAAGGTATTTTCAGGCAGGCATATGTCTGGTTATCTCCATCATTAATGGTCCGTTTTTTTTTCTTTTCCCCCCAACCACCAAATATCCCTCCTTCTTCTGTTTTCCCTAAAGCTGACCTCACTTGTTCTTTTCATGCTTTGGTTTTGGAGGGAAAATTCCTTTCTTTGTTTTTTTCCCCCTGCTCCCAAATGTCACATTCCACCAAACCTGTGACCACATTCAACCTCAGTTCTCTGGGTGTGGGTCACCATGGCAACGTCACTGCGAGTCACACACCTACACAAGTAAGCCATCCTCATTCAGGATGTGGGCCACTCTCATTCCATCCTCTCTTTTACTCCTCTTCCCCTTTCTTTCGTTCACAGCGGGGAAGGATAAAGGAGACATTTTCAGTGTGAAGAGGAGCGTGAAATTTCCTGTGTGACCTCCCTGGGACACAGCAGACCACCAGGCTCCTTAGACTTAGACTTTGTGTGTGTGTGGGTATGTGTGTGTGTGTGCGCGCGTTAAATCCTGCACATGTTGATGCCCGTGTTACACTGACAGCTTTTAGTGCATGTCTGGTTTTATTTGCTGGTTTAAAGGCAATTAAAGGAGTGTGATTAAAGTGGTTTGTTAAGGATTTTAGCATCACAGTGTGCATAAATTATCCTGTCCTATAAAAGCGAGGCTGGGGTGAAAGGACGGCAGTTGCTCCTGTATTTGCTAAGCTGTCGTGGTTCATCCTGAGGGACTGACAGGCGGCCAGTAGGAATGGCTGTCAGTGTCTTTGATTGGACACCCAGATACACTGACATTAACAGTGGTCATTATTCTGTCAGTGCCAGAGTGTTGTAATGACAGCTTTAAAAGACTGGAGGCTGTCCAGACGTCAGGTTGTCATCACAGAGTGCAGTCCCCAGGGTTCAGAGATGTGCAGCCTTTTCTGTGAGTAGCAGCTGATTAGATTCTGTGTCTCTTCTGAAAGGATTAAATTGTAGACGGGCTGTCTCTGTTGTGTCAGTTTTGGCTGTAGGTGATGTAGAAGTCAAAGTGGTTCACTACAGAGATGCCTCCGCTTGTAATATGCTCATGTTTTAGACTCTGCTTCCCTCTAGTGGATGTAGTCTGCAATGACAGACTATAGATTTCTAGGTTTACTGACTGTATTTACCCACTTGGCCACAAGGGAACTATGCAGCAATGCATTGTTAAATACACTGAATGAATAGGTTACAGTGATGGGGTGAAAAGTAAATTAGAAACTCCATATATTTGTAATATATTGCATTAAGAATCACTCTTAAGTCATTGAAGCCACATGCTCTTTTTTTTTTTTGCACACAGTGTTCTGTCCACGGCACAACTGGATTTTTCAGTAAGATGACGACACATATCCAGGTCATGGTTGAGACTGTTAGAAAGTAGGTTAGTTAGTTAGCAGAGGTGGTCAAAGTACTCACATTCTGTACTTAAGTAGAAGTACAGATACTTGCGTGAAAAAAAATACTCTGGTAAAAGTAGAAATACTGATTCAACTCTTCTACTTAAGTAAAAGTAAAAAAAAAATACGACTTTTCAATTGTAAGAAAGTATAAAAGTAAAAAGTAAAACTGTTTTTTGTCATGAATGCAATAATACTTCAGAAAATCAGAAAATAAAATCAGAAAAGTTTCAAAAGTATCTTAATTAAAGGCTTTAAAAGTGAGTTACTGTGTAGATAATGTGTTTGGTCGAGTCACAGTTACTCAGTTTTGTGGATGTGGGCAGGAAATTTAGGAAAAATGGGGGAAGAAAAGTCACAATTGAGATAAAAAGTCATGAGATTAAAAAAAAGTTATAAACATGAGATAAAAATGTATAATTTGAAGAGGAAAAAGTCAAAATTCTGAGATAAAAAGCCATATAACTTAGTATAAGCCATATAACCATAATATAAAGTCAGTTTCTTTTCTCCACTGATTTTCTCTCTGAAGCGACAGATTTTTCATACTGTCACATCTGTTTAGTTTGTAAAAGTAAGAGGTTTGTTCTGAGAATGTAAGGAGTATAAAGGACAGATATTTATACAAAAATGTAGGGAGTAAAAGTAAAAAGTTGCCAGAAAACAAAATACTCAAGTAAAGTACAGATACGTAAAACAAATCTACTTAAGTACAGTAATGAAGTACTTTTACTTAGTTACTTTACATCTCTGTTAGTTATTCTGCCAAGGAATCGGTGGAGTTACGTTTTCACCGGTGTGTGTGTGTTTGTGTGTGTGTGTGTGTTATTTACCAACATTACTGAAAAGGTTATGAATGGATTTGGCTGAAATTTTCAGGAAACGTTGACACTGTCACAAGGAATAAGTGATGACATTTTGGTGGGGATCAGTGGAGATGTGTGTGTGTGTGTGTGTCTTGGAGGGGGGTGATTCATAGCATGAGAACTCCAAAATTCATGGGCAGATTTGGCTGGAATTTTCAGAAAATATTTATACTGGCACAAGGAACAAGTGATAAACGTTTCGTGGTGATCAGTGGGGGGGGGGCACACTAGTGTTTGTCAGGAGGGCGTAGACTGCCTTGGCGGAGTCTACGCTCTTCGAGTGCTTTTCTAGTTAATTTACCTTGAGTTAGAGAACATAAAATGATCAAATAATATATGACACAGACCATTTAAATAATGTGCACTGATATTCTTATCACCTTTTTTATAAAGTCAGCATTAATTTGACTCCTCTTTTGTCAACACACTTTTAAAAATGTTTTTTTTTTTTTTTTTTACATTTTTGCAATAAGTCAAAACATCCATGCAAACCATCTGCCTTCCTCTTTTTAGTCACATTTTTATAAAATATAAATGTTAATATTTATATGTACTTTAATCTCCTACGAGTACAATCAATACTGAATGTGATAATATCCTCTCGTCATAATAGTCTGTTAATTAACTAAATACAAATGGTTTATTTTTTTGTTTTTGTTCATGAAAAAACAAATACATAGATGGCATTTATTGATGTATTTCTGATGCAGTCACATCATTTTAAACACAAAAAAGATGTATTTTTCCATGACTGTATAGTTACCTAAAAGTATAATACTACATTTAACTTTATATAATTAAATAAATGTGTCACAGTTCATTAGTTCAGTTCACAAAGAAATGAATTTAAGTCAAATTCAATAAAACAACTTATTACATATTCTAATACATCTAGATGTGATACACGTTGATAAGGAACATTATAAAATTAAGGGAAAATTCAGGTTTTTGGCAGTTAGTCATCTTTTGTCAATGGATTTATTTTTTAAAACCACATAAAATCCAGAAATGGTAGGGTATTTAAATTTTATATCTAAATCCATAATAGTTGATGCTCATTTGTGACTTTAAGTTTGAGCATTAGAACTTCATATTTGGTTTTGTGCTTGTTGCTGGTGTTTGTTTTTCATATGAAACCCTTTTTTTTAAAAAAAAAATATTATTAATCATTTATAATACACATAACATTATCTACATTGAAATTGTATCCATTTCACCCCAGGTAACATTGAATTTTTTTAATGTATTGCTGTAGTGAAATTAACTTTCTATTTATACACTGAACATTTATTTAATATATTGGGTATCATCTGAAGTGTTTATATCTGCATAAAACAGTAAATTAAAACCCAACAGCTCAAGAATAAAAGAAGCGGAACAAAAAAAATTAAAGTGATTATTGAACATAATCTTAAAACATTTACTCTAGTGCTGACTGATAAACTGGACTGTAAATTAAATCACTGTCACCATAATGTTAATGACTATTTTTTATTTTTCACAAAAAGTCATATAATATATCCCAGTATTTATTTGACAAAGATCCCCCTTTTTTGTTGTTGTGCTATCATTTTATTTACATATCATGAACAGTTGGCATGTCATGGGCTGTCATTTCTGTATTTATTTGTATTTTTTTTTTTATTCCGTCTTGTCCATCATCATAACAGCAGAATGATACACCGACTGCCTTTTGGTGCTGAGAAAATTATTTTTTTTTTTGAAAAGTGAAACTTCATAATGTATATGAGACTCCACTTGATATTGTACTGTATTTATTATGACTTTTGTTGAACCACGTTTTAATACTAAACATGACCTGTTAAGTAAAAACCATGTTGCCTTTTTTCAAATGTTAATTTTGAGTAAAACCAGAAATTTAACAAGATTAATAAAATAAAATCTAACATATAACCCATAACAGTTCTCACTTTTGATGTTGAAAAATGTATTTATACAGAAAAGTGCTTTTCACAGATTAAAAGTTACCAAGTGCTGTACATTAAATGGGTACAATTAAATAACATTTCACAAAATACATAAAAAAGATAAATCTATCAAGCTTTCCAGAATAAACATATATAGTAATTGGATCAGTTGCTCATTATTGAACGGTGTAAATTAATAATATGTTAGTGTCTTAATGGGGTCTTTGTGGTAGTTCTTTTTGTCACCACTAGAGGTCATTGTTACTGCATCTTCATAAGACACACCTGATACATTTGGTGCAGACTGACTGACTGTGACAGTAACAAGTTTCTCTTGACTTCCTGGAGGGGAGAGCAAATAACTTCACAAAAATTATTTTACATTTGGGTTTTTCTCGCTTTGAGCTGGAATGAATATAATATTATAACCGTATTATCGTCTTTGTGTGTAGGTTCTCAGATCATAGGATACTAAATTACCCACAAGGTGTCTCTCTTCCTCAAGACTTTGACTTATAAGAGGGAGTTGGTTTTATTTACAGCGTAGTTTTATACTTTTGTTTTATGAACCAATGCTCTGACTTCTCCAAAAAAAAAGGGAAAAAACAAGTGCAATGAAGTAAAGAAAAATAAGAAATGCATGCAGGTATAGTAATAAGTTACCACATTTATGTTATCCTACTGCTTTAACATGTATAGGGGTTATCCATATTTAAGAATTTCACAATAAAATAGCCATCATAATCACAGCTTAATTGACTTTTGGATAGAAAAGTTTAAAAAAAAAGTATATTATTAACACAACAAGTGCATTTTGCTGCATGTTTTTGTTGCTTTATGTTCTGATGTGACATGTCTGGAGTAAACCAGACTTACCTGATGTTAAAGCAGATACTGTCAGAGGAGAAAGGTTTAGTGCTATGTTTGACCACTAGATGGCAATGTGGTAACATGGAACACAACATCCTGAGAAGCAACATCTACTTAGAATGTGGAGGTAGCTCTGTGATCTGTGGAGTAATGGGTGTAGATTGGCATTATTATCCTCTTATTGCCCCTCATTCTAGCTCATCTCTCTTTGAAGATCAAAGTTGCCGTGTACCTCTGTGTATACCGACGCTGATAAACCCAGAGTGAACTTCAATAAAGCCAACTGCTCACTCTACATCTGTCGCTCTTACCTGTTCCCAACTGCACACGCTGAAACGCTGTCGAGCCATGAGGGTCAACAGTTGTTCAGCACTTCACGTTGATTGCTCAAAGTAAATCGACACAAGATATACAAGTGTAACACCAGCAGAGTTGGGAGTATCATTTGGAGTATATAGCACTTTTTTTTTTTTTTTTTTTTTTTTTTTTTTAAACTCAGCAAGGGGAAAAAAGAAAGAGGAGATGAATAGAACTCTGAGAAAGGCCAAACAACTAGCAACCAGTCTGGCTGTGTGAATCATGATACGGAAACTTGGCAAGTTGTTTAGCTCTTTGTTGGCTTTATTCGCCTTCTGTGAACTTCAGACAGTATGGAATGAATGAGAGAAAGATACAGGCGACATAGTTAAAGAACAGGTGGGGCAGCTTGTGATTAGATGACAGAAGGAGTTTGACTATAATGCCATTTACTGCTCAGTACGTACAGGTGTATAGTGTTTGTGTGTCTTGGCACTAGTACATGTAAATACTGAGCACATTTAGCAGAGGCTTAACTTACGCAGCATGTTTCCTTGACTGCTCCATGAACTTTGTTGAACTATTAAAAAAGCATCAAATCGTCCCTATTTGTCGACTTCGATTCCATGTGATCATTCTTTCATTATGTGCTCGTCATTCGCCCCAACCCCAAACTTCTGTTTTATTTCCTTTAACAAACTCTTTTAAGAATTGTTTTGCTTCTTTGAATGAGCGCAGCCCGCCATTTTCTGTCGGAAATGAATGTCAACCAGTTTGGTTTCAACAAATCAGATTTCAGAGTATGTAGTAATTCAGGTTCTTGTCAGTTCCGGCAAATGGCAAGGAAAAGGCATGTAATCATGAGTAAATTGTACTTGATGTGTGTTGTGCAATCGTGTGTACTTGTACGTATGAGCTGTCTCGTCATCTGAACCCACTTTATCCTTCATCCGGGGGTCTATGGGGGGCCTAATCCAGCTACAGTGGGTGAAGGCGGGGTACACCCTGTAGGAGTCTCCAGTTCATCTCGAGGCAGAACATATGTAGACAAACAATCACTCTCACATTCACACCTATGGACACTTTAGATTAACCAGTTAACCTATCAGTGCATGTGTTTGGATGGTGGGAGGAAACTGGAGAAAACCCACGCAAACTCCACACAGAAAGGTCTGGTATGGGAATCAAACCAGGGTCCTCCTTGCTGTGAGGCACGACTGCTAACCATTACCCCACCGTGCCCAGTATGAGTTGTATGTTTACGATTTAAAATTTTTTTTTTTACATATAAATTTCATATGTGCACATGTGTGGATGGGCCTTTAGTGAGTGTGTGTACACTTCTGTTGAGTACTGCGAGGATAATATGACACTATGATAAAGAGTTAATAATCTATGGCCTTGTGCATTAACTCAGTGGACATTAAGCCACCTTGAAGAGCTCTGATGTTTGTGCTCACACATACACACACATACACACACATGCTTGTGTATAACCTGTGTAATATTTCACACAGCCAGTGCAGTTCCTCCGGATGCCTCTTATCTACATCTTTTATTCTGGCTGAAGCTAACGTGAAATTTCAGACTCAATGCTTATCTCCTCATACTATTTGCTTCTCTTCTCCATTTTTCTTTTCACATATTTCGTTTCTGTTTGTTCTCAGTGAAAGTGCGAGTCTGTGCTGCCAACAGTTTGCGTTCAGGTCTTGGGAAGCCTGTTGACACTAGCACTTGTGTCAAATCTCACTTTTGTTTCGCAGTGGCAACAGCACCCGCAACAAAAGTAAATGGTTGCAACACACTTCCCAGCTGTTTATCTCTACCATCGCTCCTAAGCTTTTACAAAATTACTCATCTCTTCATAATAATCGATCATCTAAATCCTTCAGCAGCTTTTGATAACAGCTACCGCAGGCTAGCTCAGCTCAAAGCCTGATCAGACTTGTCCAAAGTAGGCAGGCAGGTATTGTAGCAGCTCATTTGCCTGCGAGGAAGAGATCCATGTTTTTCCCAAGTTGTTGTTTGCTGCCGACGGTACATTGAGGCATGGCAGAGTGGGCTGAACGAGCAAGTTAAGGTGCAGCTTTGATAGGAAGGAGGAAGTCTGAGCCTGTATCTGTCTAGTCGATGGCTCAGAAAACCCTCTGTCTACTGTTCAAGTTAATAATTGACGCTACAGTTTGCCCTTCCTCTGTATTTTACACCCAGGCAGGTCAGGGTTTTTGGAAAACATCTCTTCATTAGCAGCATTTTTTTTTTTTTTTTTTTTTTTTACATTTTAACAGTCACCGTGCATATTAGGTTTATGAATCAACCACATTTTGCAGCTGCACTATAAAACACTGCATGGTGAGCTTTTATCTTGCTATTTCTTCTAGGTCTGTGTCTTTGCTCCCTGTGGTTGATGTTAATAGGGTGTTGTTAGTGGCAGCAGCTCCTTTACAGCCTTGCTCGACATATCACCCCCCCATACACACACACACACACACACACACACACACACCTCCCTCAATTCTACATTTTTTCACCCCTGAAGTGGGTAACTTGCAATCCAACACCGGGCCTCTGCGGGTAACATTGGCACTGCCCCAATTAAAAACCAGGGGAAACCCTAGTGCAATGAAAATGAATAACTATGCCCCTTATGCTGCAACCCCTGATCGGCGCTCAATCAGCAGCGGTCTAATGGAGTGCACGTGTGGAGGGACGAACAGCTGTAGAGGTTCTGCAACTCGGCGTAGATACACATGCGTGCACATATGCCGTCAGGACATTAGCAGCAGCGCACGACTGTTGTAAGCTTGGGTTTCAGTGTGGTGTAAGTAAGGGAGGTGGGTACGTATGTTTATGTGTGTTCCTGCGTTGGTTTACAAAGCCTGCACTCCTCCACTGTAAACTCTGCCAACCTAGCTTCTTCCAGACATCTGTCTCTGCCTCTCACAGACACACAAACACACTCGCATCTACGCCTGCGCCACCTTCGCAGTTAATCCCCAGCTCTGTACAAGCCACAACTTGAAATCCAAATCCCCGTCCCAAAATCTCTGCATATGAAAGAGTAATCCACCGTCGAGTATAATTACAACGGTGACATTTCTAAAATCAAGATCCACTGTATTAATTGCATCGGTGTGTTCCGTGCGGCCTGTAAAGACAGGGGAAGGTATTTGGAAGTATTTCTGTCAGTTTCACATGTTTATTGTAGACGGTGGCCTGGAGGACACGGCAAAGGTCACGCAGGTGAGGCCGGACTTTTCCACTGCTACCCAGAACTGTGGCGCCGTGCATCAGACCAGCTGGCGGTCAGACAGAGGGCCGGGTCCGGTCTGACTCGAACCAGAGAGGAGAGAGTAGATTGAGTCAAGGTTTTGGAAAATGTGAGTGGAGTGGTCAGGGACCTGGTGGTTACGGATGGCAAAGTTCCCTCCTGCCGGCTGCCAGCTTATCGGCTTTAACGATGCGAGTGAGCGATGGCCAGTCCCTGTGCCTCCTGGGTCCTCACGTCCATTCGTGCCCGCCAAAGTGCAGAGAATGGCAGCAGCACTCCAATAAAGCCCCACATGGTACTGATTGCGAAGTATTAAAGTTCCCTTTTACTCTGCTCATGTTCACCCATTCACTGAATCATGAAGATCAAAGAAATTGGAACGCCATAGCACGTTTGCTAATCTTCAGGCCTCAAATGTCTTGCTTAGTCAAATTACCACGGTATAGATTTCTTTTAATCATTTAAAGAACAGTTCAGAGCCAGGTTTGTTAAAATAATACAAACACTATCCCTAGGGCTGCACTGCTTTTCCGATAAACAGTTTTTTTTTTTTTTCTTTAATTCAACCTTTTTCTTGTCTTGTTTTCGCTGGTGAATTCTTTGCCGCAGGACACTTGAGGGTGAAATGGTTTGCCAGTCCCCTTCCTACTGTAATTTTCAACCAACCTTCTCTATCACCTCCTCCACTTCACTCTTTGAATGAGCTGTTTTGGAACGAGCTCCAGGGGCAGCATTCATTTAAGAGGCAGATATAAACAGGCATTAAAAGGCAGCGTGGTCTTAATTAGCTGAAGCTGCTCATATGTTTGGTGTGATTGTGTAATGTTTATACTGCAGTGTGTGTGTGTGTGTGTGTGTGTGTGTGTGTGTGTAGGAGTATATGCTTGCTGTGTCAGGCCACTGTGCTAATCACCTAGTTGGAGTTTTACTGCCTTATGCAATGTTGCAACAATACTGAAATCAGCATGAAGATACCAAATTACTTTGTCATTTCTCTATTATATCCCCCCCTCCCTTTTTTTTTTTTTTTTTTTACTTTTTCCACAATGTGCTCCACTAAATACAACCAAAGAAAAATAAGTGACATTGATAAAAAACAAATATCTTGCAGATTTGCTGAGGCCTCCCTCCATAAAGGCTTTGTTGAAATGTGTAACTTGGTTTTCATATTGGACGGTTGTTTTGTTCTGGTTTCTGTGAAAGGCAACAGAAAACATATGAGTTGGCTGGGTGTATGAAGCAGTGTGTTTTAATCCTGCATGTGTATGTGTGCTCCTCACGTCTATGTCAAGGACCCTAGGATGATTATGAAAGCAAAATAACTGTCTCCAGTGCTGCATACTCCCATGTGGTACAGTAATGCTATGACATTTGGCCCAGTCATAAACCCATAAAAACACCTTACGATGTCTGGGTCTGTGTAACCGGCTAGCTATTAAGTTGTAAAGCACTATTGTGAAAATCTAGATTGAACAGATATAGTTGAGGATAGTGCTGCAAAGATGAAAAGGGTTGTGCTTAGCCATACTTAATAAACCTAAAGTGGGCTTGGTTTTTCCCGGTAAGCACACAGGAAAATTCTTTGAATTCCCCGGCCTCACACAATCACTCTAGTTTTGCCGCCTCGCAGTCAAAACCCTTTGCTACATGGACATGTTTGTGGTGCATTTGATGTCACAGGGAATTTAATTAGTTCCTCAAAGGACCAACTACACATTTTTTCCCCCCATATCAGATATTCCTCTTTAACTCTTTATCGGACTTTCATAGAAATTCTCTGAAATTCAAAATGTCAACTGTAGAGGATATAACAAGACTTTATTACTTTTCTGAAAATTTTCAAATAAAGTCACAGTCAATAAAGTTACAGTATTTGGTTCCTTTCCTATATGTATATATAAAAAAATCCCTCAAGTACATTTAAGAAATACAAGAAAAAATACTTTTAATATAAAGGAACATGTGTTTTAGAACATTACAACAGCATGGTAAACCAGACACCTGTCAAACTGTACACATTTTCAGTTTATTTACATTAGTTCTATTACTACACAAAGCACTTACCCTCAGTGTTCATCCAATCCACTTTTATTTGTATAACACTTTTTACCAGCACAGTGTCCAAAGTGATGCACAGAATACAGTGTAGAAAAACCAAATAAAATAAATACAATATATATTTTTAAGTGTATGCAGACCACATTGGACCTGATATTGTTCCCTGACTGGGAGTAGTCACTTTCCATTGACCCTCAAATTTGTACAAATGTAACTTACCTAATTGAAAAATAACAATTTCGACAAAACCAATGCAATGTTTTGTGATAAATGTCTTTGAGTTGACAAGAGGTAGTTTTTCGGGTCAGCATAAATGGTATATTATGCAAAATTGTAATGGAAAGAAACTACAGTCAGGTGAATTATAAAAAAAAAAAAATGGATGTTGACACACTACAACAAATAAAGTAGTTTTAAAAGTAACATGTCCCCAAACATTTTTTAAAATTTTGTATGGGATAGAGGGATAATGTATAATAAAAATTATAAATAAAAATAAATAAATAAATAAAATAAATATTAAAATAATTAGCAACATATTTACATTCATCCCCATGTTTATGGAATGACTTCAGGTTTCATCTTGCGATACTAAATAAATAAAATGATCTTTTTTGTGATTTAATGGAAAAACGGACATTATGCACTTGTTTTTGTTAACATTTAATAAATATTGATAACGTTTTGCGCATATATCCAATGAAAAAGCAATTAATGTTGCTGCCACTGTCTTGTAAGGTGAATGTTGGCAGAAATGACCAAAAATAGTCACTTGCTCGATAAAAAGAGTCAAAGTTTGCACATTGGACTGACTCTAAACTCATATTTAGACTGTAATACACACATTTACCTTTGGGTTTTGCCTGTGTAGGTGGGCCAGATCACACAATGGCCTCACCATACTGGATGTCCTCCACATGTGTAAGTTTGGATATGCCACTCTCCTGCCTTTTTCCTTTGTCTTTCACCTCCTCTATCTATCTTTCTATAATTGTGTCCCAGACCCAGACATATCCATAAATAAACGGGGTCTCCCTCTCCTCAACCAGACCCAAGCCATGTTTATGTTCAGGCTTGTGTTGGGGGGCCATCTGGACCACTCCGGCTGCCTCGCTGCTTCTCTCCAGGCTCAGGTGGAATCAAGATGTGCCACCAAACACTAGCATCTGCCTGACGGAGGCTTACAGGTTTAAAACAGAATCACTTCAGACGATCCGTAACGTAAGTCCTGGCCAATTGGTCATAGAAATGTTAAGTGTTAATACATTTTTGGCAAAAAAAAAAGAATAAATAATTAAAATCCACGTCTCTATTGTTTGCCTTTTGGGTTTACTTTTTGTTGATTTAATTACAGTAGAATGCGGATGCGGCTTCACAGCCAGGACAGGTTACCCCTCCACTTCCTTCTTCCTTCTTTCTTTTACTTCTCCTCACCCTGAGAGAAAGTGAAAGAACATTTTTTTTAAGATGGACAGTGGAAGAGATTTTTGGTTTATTTACCCAGGGCTGAATGTGGTCCTCTGGTCTTCATTTCATTTAGTCCAGGAGCCAGGCTATTAAAACTAATGAACACTTATTACCCCAGGTTGGATCCTAAGCTCCTTGCTAAACATCCCTTCTGTAGCTGTTTGTTTTACTTGTACCTGATTGTTCAAACAGAGCAGTAAAGCATGTGGTTGAGCCTTTGCCTCTGGTCTTTACAGGTTGTCTCATAAACAGGCTGATCTATGATTTGTGATTGGACACGACACACCACAGTTTTTATATGAGCAAACATGGGTGGTCTTCACTAATCATCCTGAATTCTTTTATTTTAATACCATTACTGTATAATTCTATGCATAAGCTACAACCACGCTTAAACAACACAGACTAAACCTCATTATTAGAAAACAAAACCGTTTTATTTCTCAACAAGTTGTTTTTGTTAACTGAGCTATGTGGACTTTTATGTCCCTCGTCTCACTGTTGGGGAATGACAGTTTTTTTTTTTTTTTTTTTTTTTGAACCCCCCCCTCCCCAGTATCAAGACATCTGCTTTGCAAATGTAAAGGCACAGAGAGACGTAAATTCCTCTAAGCTCAGCTGAAAATGTGATGTATTGTGATGTTTAACGCTGCTGACATTAATGACAGCACGTGTTTGCTTTTTAACATTTCGTCATTTCCAAAGATAGAAATAAATATCTGCATGTCCATACCTCCGTTGGAAGAGGTTTACCTTGTTCTGTCACTTTTTGCACCAAAATTCAAATTGAACCTCTACATATCTTTGTATGATTACATTTAGAAGCTCCATGGTCAATTCAAGTGATTTTTTTTTTCCATTTAATTTTTTTTTAACCAGGAAAAATACTCTTTTTCAAGGGAGTTCTGGCCAAGAGGCAGCAAAAAGTTAGACATAGACAATATATAGAATTACATACAATTTTATATATATATATATATATATATATATATATATATATATATATATATATATATATATATATATATATATATATATATATATATATAAATAAATTACATTAACACAGTGCTGTTCTTTTAAAGGACATGTGATTTCTGTTATATACATTGCAGTAATAGATTTTCATGTTTGTTCCAACACCACCAGACTTTGTTGGTTTGATGGCTTTATAATTGTTTACTGATTACCAGGTGTCAGATTGAATACTATAGCGGTAACTGACTGATACCCCAGTGAGTCTGTTTGGTTTTGCATCTCCACGTGTTAACCTGTGTGTATTTCCAGATACCGCAGCGTCAGTGGCAGTATAGCAGAGTTACTGAGTGACACATAAAAGTGTGTATTTCGCTCTCTGCAGACCTTTGTGTTTAATAAATCAGCCCGAAACAGCTCAGGTATTGTTGAGGGATGGCAAGAGCCCTTTCTTCTGACTCCTCTCCCAACACTTGTGGCTTTAAATATGATACGTGCATACGGAAAGCATGGTCAAATAAACAGCGTGTTAAGTTTCCCCACGTCTGTACCAATCTGTCAAAAAGAGACGGAGCTTAACTTTCACCCCACTCCACCCCACCCCACCCCCCTGCTGGAGCTTTTTCTCCCTTTTTGCTTCATCCCAACCCAACCCTTTCTGTTACCCCACCGCCTCTGTCATCCCAATCTGGAATTTCCCTGGAGCCAGAGTTGGACATATCTACTTGTTTTAACCCAATTAAATATTGTCAGAAGGCATGCCAGTTAATAGGACCTTTGTTTGTTGAACACGAGATAAAAGATATGTGCAGTGCAGAGAGAGAGAGAGAGGGAGAGCTAAACAGAATGGAGTGATAAGGCAGAAAATGAGAGGCAGATTGAGGGAGGAACACAGTGAAAGAAGAAAAAAAAAATGTTCCTGTCTGCTTTTCTGCACAGTGAGATTACCCTCTGCACCCTGAGGAGGAAGCATATCAGCCTGAAATCCTATATGTTGAAATTAAAAGGTAGGGCTTCACGGGCTGCCATGTCTAGGTCAAAGCAACGGTTCGAACACTCTTGTATTACATTTCACTTAGCATGCTATCATTGTAAAAATCTGTAATTAGATATAGAACACAAGGCACCACACCTATAAATCTAGTACAATTATAAAGGCCTGTGTTGGCTTGATACTGGGACTCCACCTACGTCAGTGGCACAGCTGGCACTTTGCGACTGTACTCACAGGTTATAGACTATATCAGTCCCGGTTGTACTTAGTCATTGTACAGCTTCGCTCTAAAACCTTTGGAGATCTCATAGCACCACGAAAACCTCCTTTTACAAGCCTGTTCCCTTGTTCGTACTGAAAAATCCTAGGAGTACACTGGCAGCTCAGCAAACAATGGAAAGAACGGATTAGAACTTTACAGAATGACGTGATGACACCATATTTAGTGCACAAATGGGCCCTGGGCAACTGTGTAAAGTAACATAAAGAAGCAGAGAGCAGCGGAGATGCGGGCCAAGCATTGTGACTTGCGCTGCAGAGAACATGAAGACAGGCCTGTGGAAAGAGTTTCACATCTTTGGAGGGGTTTTACTGCAGCTACTTATGGAAGAAACTCTGAATCGTCACTGCAGGGGCCCTCCTCTGTTCTCTCCCAGGGAGAGGGTGCCTGATAGCACAAGTTTTTCTTGGATGCCCCACAAAGTCTTCCCTCCTACCCTCCATACATCTGAAGATGTATTTTTATCACGCAGCAGATGACGGGGGTAATCCTTTGGTGTCTTGCCACCCCCCAGCTGACCGTCTACTTCCTCTTTTTGCTCTACTTTCCCCCTTTTCTTTCACCCCACTTATCAGCTAATCCTTCCCTGTATAGAACGGTCAATTAAGGAGCCCAGTTGATAGAAAATGAGACTATTTTAGATGCAAGGAATGTGAGAAAATGCACTGAATAGGGGGGTTGTGACTGGTCCTTCAACTAAAGAAAAGAGTGAAATGCAACCTTGTGGTCGGTCCAAGTCTGCGTTTGCTGTAAGGTGTTAGGCTGTTTAAAAGTGGCAAACAAGATGGGGATGAAGATTTTTAAGTACTTATGTTACACAAGTTGTTTTTGGGTTGTCGCAATCAGATGCTTTGGTTGTGTAACTGCGGCATGGCGGTTGTCAGGATTCCTGACCTTTTATCTTGGATGCAGGAAAAAAAAATGACACAGCAAACACACATATTTGTACACACTTAGTTTCGGATCTGTTTAATACGATTAGACTAAAATGATCAGGCTTATGACGTGGCAAAAAAAAAAGTGGGGTCAGGATCCTCAAGGTTTTAAAGGTTTGATTTTATTCAGAAGAAAAAGTTTTCATTCAACGTTTCAAAATACATGATTACTCCATTTTTTTCACCCTTAAAGACCTTGGTGTATTATCCTGAGACACAGGAATGCATTTTTGTCCTCTGAGGTAGACAGGTTACATAGGTTTACTTAAAAAAGTGTACTGAAAAGGACATATTATTACCTTTTTAAATGTTTATTAATGTTTTTAAGGCAATGTTTAGATGTAAAATCACCACAATTTTTATTTACTGGGTCTCAGAACAATATCTCAACCATTTCACATTTCCTAGTGAAAATAAGTTGTTTTACTATATTTAATTTACTGATTATGTTCATAAAACCTTCCAAATTATTTTGTAAAAACAGAAAAAAAGAAAGCAAAATTAACTTTTTCTGCTTTTTCTAAATTTCAGTGGTGTTTCAGAAGGTGTCAGTGTCTCCATGTTCACTATGGGGCCTGTAAATGTCCAAATAGATAAGATTTGATGACCAAGAGAAGGTGATGAATCACTTTTTCTCAATTATTTAACTGCATTTATATGAGTAATGGTTCAAAAGTTAACAAATCAGTAGATGCTTTTGTTTACTGGTAAATGTTCAGGTTTTGAGGGTTTAAAAGAGAGTTAGTAGCATCTACTACTATCATACAACCTGGTAATAAATAATATTCGCATATGATTCTGACTGGATATTTTTCCACCCTGCTCAAACTTAGGAATTCGTACCCAGCCTCCACTTTTTCAGCGGTACTTGTACATCTAATCCACCTTAAGTCCGATGAGTGGCAGTCCATTACTGCTGTGAAGTCTGAGCTTCAGCTGGGGGTGAAAGAAATGCTTTCTGTGTACAAAACATAAACGAGATGTGCTTTGGAACAGGCTCCATGCTGTGTTGCTGGGAGAGGAGAGAAGAGGTGAGGAGGGGAGGGAGGGGGAATGATGTGTGTGTGTGTGTGTGTGTGTGTGTGTGGAGGGGGGGGGGGGGGTGTAATTGCCACATTAAGGGGAAGGAATTCAAAATAAATTTAATCTCCCAATCCCTTTCAACCCCCCAAGAGGTTTACAGTGAGCATGCTCTGTCTTGTTATGAGACACAAGGAGAGTACAGAGAGAGAGTGAAATGGAGACGGGAAGAAAGAGGGCGAGGTTCTGATCGAGGTAACCGACTGGCTCCCAACCAGAATGAACTTGTGTGGGAAGGTTCACACAAAAGTGGAAACTTTGTATGCAAAAGCGCCTGTAAGTTTGTTGGGCTGTGTTTGTATATGTGCGAAGAAGGACTGACAACCTTTGCTGCCAAAGCCACATTAGCATTTACTCTTCTGTGCCAGTACATTTCCCACAGTGCCTCACTGTAGCTGAATAGTGTCATCAAGGCCCAAGAGCATGTTTTTACCCTAACCAAACACACCGCGCCAGTTAATTGCACCGCCTGGCACATCTTCAACCAAAGAAAAGGATTAAGAAGTGGACTGAGTGTGCAGGTCATTAAAATGTGTTGCAAGTGCGCTTAGTGGGACTGAAAACTTGTGAATTCTGGGGTCAGACCCGAGGATGATCAAGTAGCCAACCTAAAGTTTGTGAAAAGTTTTTTTTTTTTTTTAACTGTGATGGCTGTGTTATAGTTTTCCATCATGTAAGGAGTTGCTGAATAAGCATTTACCGTCTTCACATGATCTTTCCTTTTCATTGTGGTGAAGGACTGGACCCAAAGCAGCAGCAGAGTGTAGGGTTAACCCTAGAACACTAATGTTAAACTTAGTGCTATACTTTGCCTGATATAAAATACAGTTTTCATCAATTTATGTAAAAGTACAACACTGTATGCCAAATTGTAGTACTTTTCTTTAATTTCCCAATGTACAAGATTGCATACAATTAAAGAAAACGTACCATGGGGGACCCTTTAAAAAGGCAGCAATACAATGAAAATCACCTGACGTTGGTGTTCTAGGGGTAAAGACCTACTGGGTTCTACTGTGTGTCATTGTGCGGTTTGGGCTCTCACTAGGACATATGGCCTGGTGTATTTTTATAATATAATCATTCCTCCTCCTGCAACAACAACTGTTAAAACCTTCTACATGCTGGGGCAAGAATTCAGTCAAGAGCGCTGCTGACCCAAACACAGCAGAGCATAAACAATGAAGCTAAAACCTGGCAACACACACGGCACACATGGACGCATACACAACCACTCACACATATTATTGCTCAGTGGAATCTATATCTCTATCTAAGCTTCTTTACTGTCCCTCGTATTCTTAGACCGAAATAATAATAATTAGCACAGACTGTTGTTGCTGTCGGTGGTGCACATACTTGGATGCTGGCGACTGGTTTTATTAGGGTGCAGTGTTTACTTGACCAAATGTAACCTGTGGCCTACTGAGGTGAGTCATCTTCCGCTGTTGAGGCGGGACGGAGAGGTCAGCTAGAGTTCTTGTCTTCCAGAAGCAGTTTGACTGACATTGATTTAGCTCTCAGGTAGTAAAGGTAATTAAGATGCTTGCCCAAGCCTGTAATTATGGCTTCTTTCCATGTGTCACTAATGTACGTCCTCATGTTGCTACATTAGCGGTAAATATTTCTTCATGTTGTTGAAACAAGGCCAACAGCGCTATATATGCTGTGCAACACATTACAAAGACTGAGAAACACTCATATTGTGTGTATTCCATTTAGACGGATGTAATTTAATTATCAGCCCCACTGATAAAAAAAAAAAAAAAAAAAAACTTCCTGCAGAAATGAAGAAATGTCACCCAACCCGACGCTCTGGCACAGGAGGCCTGATGGCAGGATTGAACAGGACTGTGTTTGCCGTGTCCCCTCGGCTCATTAGGGGAAACTCCAGCCTTGGTTTCAGGGTGCTGACAGGCTGATTCGGTGTGATGTGGTGCCCTGTGCATGAACATGCTATCCCCTTGGCTGCCGGGCGAACACTGCGCTCAGTGTTGATGGGGACGACGGGTGCGAGGATCACGTTTCCAGCAGAAGCAGGAAGTGAGAATTGGAGGGTTCCTGCTACCAGGCCCCTCTTTCCTCCCGGTCCTACATGAAGCCAAACTCAAACCATGTGTGTTCTCACCCTGTGGACCTCCACATATTGCCTGCTTGGCTGCCTGGTTGGCAAGTGTTCTAGTCTTTTTAACAACATTTGATCTCAGGAAACATTCAGTCCCTCCCTCCTGCCATTGTTATTTGAATCCCCCCTCTTTGTAAGTCTATTGGGGTCTGTTGGGGAAAGTGGTAAGTGATTCCTCTCTCTGTCCGGTCTCCATAGACACACCCCTCCCTCTTGGAGCCTTCGTTCAAAGTTAGGCACACGGTAGATGTGATTGGGGAAGTACAGTAGCCTGTCCCCAGGGCCAAAGGTCATTTCCTGATACTAAAGCTGCCACAGGTTAACTAAGAGCAGATTAAGAAAAAGATGAAATTTACTGTGACAATGAAGGGGGTAAATGGCTTTTAGGGTTTTTTTAAACAGTTACATAAAGTTTAATACAGTATGTGTGATTGGTATTAATTTCTATAATTTGCTTTGGAAAAGGTTGGGGTTAGAACAGGAGTGTCAAACTCATTTTAGTTCAGGGGTCACATTCAGCCCAATATGATCTCAAGTGGGACGGACCAATAAAATGAAGTGAATGAAGTAAAATTCCTTAGAAATCTGAATCACATGACCAATTTGAAATGTCTTAAGAAAAACAAGTACAGTTATAACAATACTTTTCCTCAGTTGCAACTTGTATGACAATTACAAAGACACCAAATATTTTGTAATATTGGAAGAATATTGGTAAAATTACATGTACTTCTCTTTAGACAATTCTTCTTTTTATATTTGTTCAGGTTATTCATACAGTAATAATTTAAGGGAGAATAATTTAATTTTCCTTTTTCTTACACTAAAACAAAGGTAACATCTACAATTTTCATTATTTATATAGGTTATGATCATATTTTACTGGTCTGACCCTAATGAGATCTAATTTTTCTGTATGTGGAACCTGAATCAAAATAATTTTTACACCATTGTTAATATCTTTAGTGTAATTCATCCCATTGGCCAGATCGGACTCTTTGGTGAGCTGGACTTGGCCCCAGAACCTTATGTTTGACAAGTGCTTTAGCACTTCAGGTTCAACTTTCCAAACACAGGTTCTGAGCTTACACCTAATCAACACCAACATTTTTAAGGTTATTAAATATTATCTGTTATATTTATTCTTTCTTAGGCAAACTGTCAGAGATTGAAATATCAAGTTCTCCTCAATCACATGATATGGAATTTAATTGTGATAGTTAGAAGTCACAAGAGTCACAAAAACAATAGTATAATAATATCATGAAGGCCAATATTCTAGATATTTTTACTTTGACAGTACTAAAATTTTATATGTATTTGCATGACCTTTACTTAATTTCTTTTTGATGTTAGAATAGCTGGTAAAATCCCCTACCTTCCCTTTTAAGCCCTTTGAAACACTACAAAATTCATTCCCTGGCCTGTAAATATTATACAAAATTAAATTTTTTCTCTATGCTTGAACATATCGTTTATATGGACAAAGAAATACAAATAAATAAATACTCTCCATTTTTTTTAATTTCCACTAGTTTGAGGTCAGCAAAACACCTTTGGAAGATGAAACTTATCAGCATTATTGCATATTTCGCCTTAATACAAAACTATCACTTTTACGGATCACCTTCAAGATACTTTGAAACCTCTGTCTCTGTCCAACAGAAACACGAGTATCAGTATTTGTAGTGATTTTTGAGATATAGCCTATATTGTAAGACAAAAAGAGTGTTTTGGGGGGGGGGGGAGAAAGGAAGAAGATATGCTGTATAATTTGTAGCATGGACAGGGCACGTCTTCGACAGAGAATTTAACACGTCTGCACCAAAGCCCCTTCTGAAAACATAAAAATGGAAAGTTCAAGTATCCTATGGTTGTGTACAATGCTATTAAAGTCACAATATTTTTGTTAGTGATGGCATGTTCTGGCAAAGGAAACCCCCTAAGATGGGGTATTTAGCCTTTGAAAATATGTTGATGGAAAGAGAAGGGAGTATGAGGCTGATTAGGTGGGATACCTGTCTTTGCTTTCAATCCTTCCACTTCAAAATGACTGTTTACAGAAAACAGCGACTGATGAAGGGATAATCTGTCCAAAAATATATGCACCACTTCTTTTTCTCCCTCTTTCCCCCTGTCTCATTTATTTCTTCTGTTTTTTTTTCTCTCTCTCTTGCTGCTTTTTGTGTAGGATTGTTCAGGCCTTAACGATACTTCATACTTATCTTCTGTCTCATGTGAAAGTCACTACCACCAAGACACATTGTATAGACACCTGTGGGCTGCAATTTCCACAGGACAAGGAGTTTTTTTTTTTTTTTTTTTGAAGGATGGGGGTGGGGGGGTTGACAACATTGGCAGCTTTTAATCGAGACGCGTTGACTAATCGCTCAAGGATTAGTCTCTTAGACAAGGCCTCTTTCATTCTGACTTAGCATTAGAGGTAGAGAGGGCAGGGAATAGAGTTTTCTGGGGGGGGGTTTGGACAGAAGGGAATACAAATAGCATACTGTACCTGGATGTGCTTTGTTTGATCATGCCTGAGCCATCCACACACACACACACACACACACACACACATACACATCTATAACCCGAGGCTGAATCTTTCCCCAGTTTTCTCATCGGAGGCAGTTCTTCATTTTTCTCACACCAATCACACACAGGGCCTCCACCGGCAGAGGTGTGAAGGATACATTTACCACACCGGTCTCCTCTTGTGCTCACTGGTACCATTACAAAACACATAAAAAGATAAAAGTGATGTTGTGAACAGTAAAAGCATTGTAGCATCCCCTTCTTTATGCCTCCAAAACATTCTGCTCACCAAACTGATCTGAGAGGACATGTTCCTTGGGAAACGTTCCCCCTCTTGTCCTTATTTTCGAAATAAACTCACACACAGTAAAGCTCGTGCAGAGACGTGTTCTGACTGAGATTGAGTTTAGCATGCCGTGAATGGTCTGTGTATATGTGTTTGGGAGTGGGCTGTGGACCTGTATATTGTTGTATGTAAATGAAGCGGGGAGATACTGTCAGGGCTGTGTGGAGTTGCACAGACCTGATGTTGCCCAGACCCCTTTGCTGTGTATTCTAGTGTTTGATGAGGTCATTTGTAACACACAGCATATCACTCACATCACATGCAAAATAAGGTAGCAAAAGCTTTGCTTAGTGTAAAAGCTGATATCTGCCTATATGGGCTGCTACACTCTGCATTTAGTTTTTTTTTTTTTTTTAAGTCTGCTGATTTGTTAGCTTTTGAGATGTTTCAACCCCTGTGCAGAAAGGAAGGAATGCAGAAGAGGTACGATTTCAGAAAGAAAGACAAAATATCCATGCCTCCATAGAAAATTGTTTTTTTCTGCTACTCTCATGACTCTTACCCTGCTCAGCCAAGTACAAGACATGGTCCTATTTAATGTTGAAAAAGTCTAATGTTTGGTATTTTTGTTAAAGGAAAAATATTGCTGTGCAGTGATGTGGTTTCTTGTGATTTCTGAGGATTCAAATTCATAATGTGTGAACCAAGACTGGGGAGTCTAACAGATTTTTGCTTCTTGAAGATCATGAAAAATGCATAAATTGTTCAATTGAAATGATCCTCTGAAGAGTTTTCTAGCTCGAATAAGAAAAGTGCCATTTTCTGATGCATTAGTTGTGAATGCATCTTATACATGACTTATAATTTCTGTAAAGTACGAATTTATTGTTTCAGTCAAGTTTTGCAGTCAGTCCTTGTAGCCACAAAACGGTATATTCTAAGTGTTAATTGTTCATAATTTTACAGATTGATTTTTTTGGGGGGGCTGTGAAACTCCTCTCTAAGTGTGACATGCTGTTTTTCCATTTTTCAATTTATGTTTGGGGTCTCCCACAACCTGTTGCACACTAAAACATCACTGAATAGAAAATTGTACAAGTACAATTCCAGACCAAAGATGCCCTTGTAACATAACAAAAGAGAGCAAACACCCCAGCGGTTCTTGTCTCTTTCAAAGGCTTCAGATGGGGTAGCACGTTCCAGAGGTCTTTCATTGTCCCCGAGATTAACTCTGCTTGAAGTGTCTGTTTGCACTGAGCCGCCTTAAACCAGCAGGCTGAGGTGTTCAGAAGACTTTCCTGTGCCTGATTTGTCACAGTGACAGTTTCTGAAAAGGTCATGCGTGTATAGCAAGGGGGTTAGGCTCAGGTGTGCAACATCAGCCTCATGTTTGTTCAGGGATCTTATGTGTTCTTTCAACTATATCTACTCTCAAGTAGCTCCCTCTTGACGTAAACATAGATGAGGACACGGGGTTAAATATAGGCTTGTGGAATCCCAACTTGCTTTTCCTGAAACTGGGGATCTTTTTTTCTTTTGTAGTCTTGTACTGTTCAAGTTCTCCGAGTCCATTTCTCTACACTGTTTGTTCTCAAATACATAGTGCGGCCTGTTGTTTGTGTAGTCACAGGAGCAGCCTGGAAGCTGCTGCCAACCTGGCTCTGCAGTCTGTGTGCCGTTTCACTCAGCTGGTGTGGAAAACGATAACAAAGGAAATAAATTAAATAGCACTAAAACATTTGCGGTTGGGGAGAAAAGTGAGACATACTTTACAGAGAATGGGAGGGGCGAAGTAGAGCTGAGGCTGCAGGATATGAATAGGTGTGTGTGTGTGTTTGTATGTATGTGTGTACGTGTATTAAAGGCTGTGTTTATGAAGCAGAGGGCTGGGAACTAAAGTGTTTGGCCCTCCAGGTGTGTGTGCCGGTGGTTGTCAGGGCTTGTGAGACCTGCTGCGGAGGTGGCTACGTGACAGCAGTAATGATAGGTTGCGGCGGGTGAAGACATGGGTGTGTGTGTGTGTGTGTGTGTTGCTGCAGGCAAGAGTTAGGTTGGCTGCTGATGACATACAAACACACACACACATATGTAACCTGCCGCGCACAGTCAACAATGTACCTTATATCAGAATTCACATCCCATGCAGTGTGAGCAATTAGACTCATGACATGAGGACGAGTGAGCACTTGCCAAGTGAGGAGGGCCAGGTTCTACAAGTCTGGGGTCAGATGATCCTCAGGCAACCGGCTAAGTCTTAAATGCAGGTGCTTGAATCAGGTTACAGAAGGGTCAAGTTCAGGTTGAGTTGTAGACTAATAGTGGGTCAAGTGGCTCTACATGTCCCACCATCTCTTACCTGCTGACTCAACAAAGTCAATTGGGTTTGTAGCTCTTCAGATGTTAATAATTCCACCGAGTTTGCATATGTACAAACGTATGAACTGGAAAATCACTTTTTTCTCTTCTGCTTTTGCAACATCCATAGGTGAAACACTGAAAATCCACCGAAACCCTTTCCCGTATTGTTAAAACTGCTGTTTTTGATAGTTTTTAGTGTCTAAAAATGGAGCAACCACAATTACCTTTCGGCATATTCTAAGTCATGTGGTCTGGAAGGACACGGTGCATTCTTGTGTGTTTTAAGGCCATAGGAATTCTATACCGTTACACAGTTTTAGTCTATCACAGACATTTTCAGACAGATTTAGGAGGGGGGGGGGTTACATTTGTGATTGACAGCTCTAATTACCAGTCCCTGTTCAGATTCCTTCAGACATGACCTGGATGTGATTTTTCATGTCTTCACCTGGTTCATTTTACCACACAGGCAAGTCATATATATATATATATATCTGGTTTGGACTGCAAGGAGAGAGCTGCAGATGGTTGGTATATATTTTGTAATGTTTACACTGACAGACTTGTGTACTCATGTAACCTCTGCTTTTATGTTCAATTTCACTTGTAACGGACAGTGCAAAACTGAGCAAGCAAAATAAAAATAAAAAACTAACTTTAAAAAAAATTTAAAAAGTGTTGCAGAGTAAATATTTAAACTATGCTGTGGGTGAAAGCAAAAAATGAGATTACACTCCAGTATAAACACTTTTTAATTTACCCTTCATTCCAAAGAATGTGTTTCACACACCAAAGTGATGTTGATAGATTATATTTATAATAACTTCCTTTCCTGTGAAGCAAAATTTCCTGCTTTTCTGTGGTAGCTTCTGTTAAATCAGTGTTTTCATGCCATGAGACACATGAGCTTTTCTATGAATCTCTTGCACATAAAGTTTTCCATATACTCATCACATCCATGAACGTCTTCTATTTTAAAAGTGAAGTGTGTTTGTGTGAGTGTCTCGGGCATCAGACAAAATCTGGAAAACCCTGACTTCTGCAGTTTGGCATTCTTATATGTTTTTTGGTTAAGGAAGAGATAGAAAGGAATAATATTTTGGGAGATAAGATTACAGTCATGTTAGAGCTGCACAATGTATTACTTGAGAATCGACATTGCAATGTACGTGTGCACAATAGTCACATCACAGGTCCTGCAATGTAGGAGACAACTGAGCTCAACATTTTCTCATCTAATTTCAAAGGGACCTGACACACACTAAGCACATCACAATCATTCTGAACCAGTTTGGACTGAGTCACTGGAAACAAGACTGAAAAATTAGCAATGAATGAAAGAAAATGACCAAAAATGAAGGCTTGCTGCCAGAAAGAAAAGCAACATCAGTTATGTGGAATTATTATAGACTATACAGGTAGAAGGATGATGATTTGTTTGACCATTTGTGTCGACACCACACAGCCGTTATATACCCCTAAACCCTAAATCCAATGTTAGCTTTTTCCAACATCATGCAACCCTTGCATTGTTGCCTACACTTAGAACAAAGGGGTGACCTTACGCTTTGGTGTGGACCGCTGGGCAAATGCAGTACAGCAAGCGTGAATTGACAACAAATATCCCTGCTGGAGTTCTGAGATATTGCCCCTCAGAGTCAGGATGTGGCTTTTAAAAGCCCCCCCCCCCCCACACACACACACACACACACACACACACACACACACACACACACCCTTTTTTTGTTGCATCCCACCCTTGGTATTGACAATGATGAAGTCCAGGAGGTGGAAGTCGGCTCTCCGCAGCATAAGAACTACCACATCTTGACCCTGTGGTTCCCCATGGGTCAACACGCTGGGTATTCATTATTACAGTGATTTCTCTAAATTACTTGTTAAAGTGGGCATATATTTGGGAAGTTCAGATTTAAGAAAACGTTACAATTTTCAACCAAATTCACTTGTTGTAGAGCCATCGTGACCTGAAAGAGTAGTTCATAGAAATGACTGAAAGCCCAATTCATGCACATGATGACTGTGTGTAAACTTCCGACCACAACTGTACCTGGAGCTCATTAAACAGGGACTTTTTACGCACTACCCTCCCTATCCTGTCATTTACAGTAATGTGTAAAGATAATAATACTGTTCCACAAAGATGCTTATTGTTGTGGCCAGCTTTGCATCTCGGAGAAAGAGAACTGGCTGTGGTGAGCTGTCCCGCACAATAAGCTATAAGGAGAACCTATTTGGTGCCGAGGCGTTCCACTGGTGCGTTCCGCTATAGCCACATCTGTTAGTTCACTTCTGTACTCCTCTGTTCTATAATACCACAGCATGTCAGCACACACAGATATACACACAAGAGGAAGAGAACGACAGATGTAAGACAACAGGCAATCTATTGTCTCGCCTTACACAGTATGGACTCAGAGGTAATCATGTCTGCATGTCTGATCTTAAACTACGAGTTGTGGTTTTGCAAGCGACTGCAGAGGTGCCGCCGCTAGCTTGTCATCTACCATTTAACACAAGTTCCGCCAGGTAAAATGAAACGGGAGACAAATTAGATTTTGAGACGTACATTTAAAAGCAAGGCAATAATTGCGCGTACGGCAGCGTGATGGGGGCAAAGTAATAAACATTTTGACTGCGTGACAGATGAACAGTGGGTCAGCGCCACTTTGATTCAGTAGCTTTTTGTCCACAGAGATCAGACACTATTGTAAAGTGAGTCTGTATAAGTCCTGGCGAGATTATTTTTCTATTAGATTTTATGTTCTAAATTGGATTCTAATGGTAGGGAGTTCAAAGACATGAAGAGGATATTTCCTGCTGTCTCATGGCTTAGTGGAAGTTCAAAGCCGTCCAACTGTTGACAGCAGCTGGTCCTCTCAAGAGCTCACTCCTCCGACTTTGTCCGACTGTATAAAGAAGCTACCATTCCACTGATTTAGCCGATCCCCAGCAGTACAACACTATACATCCCCTGATGCTTTATGATTTAGACAGTATTAAGCTGTCTGGAGAGGTATCAAAGCATCCTTCATCCACCTCTGACTCTTAAGTTGCTTCTTTTTACTACTTTTTTTTTCTTCTTCTTTTTTTCAGTCGCAAAGACGGCAGAGCCCGGAGGTAGTGTCGGTGCTCATATTTGTGATTTCAGTTGGCAGAGGAACAATAGTTTAGTTTAGACAGTGCATTCCTGATTATTGACACACAGTGGTATGGAGAGGGATTAGTGAGCGTCTTGGCTCTCTAATTTTTCTGCTTTGACTTGTAAGCAACACCTGGGTGTATCCTTGACAACACGCATCACAATGAACAGTGATTTCACCACCAACCGGTTTGACAGAGAGTCTGTGGTGGCGCTTGAGCAAGGAGGGTCACTAAATATACCAGAAGGGAGAAATGAATAAAATCACTTCGCTCACTGTGTATGACTTTCTATCCCGTATGTGTGTGTGTTGAGGATGGTGGTTTGTGGTTTCTGCAAGAGGAGCTGGTCCCATTCTGACAGCCCTGATTACCTGTGTCCGGCGAACCCACATGTGGTCTATGGTGAGATGGCCCGATAGCTGGGACTGAGGCAGCATTGTTAAGCGTCAAGCATCTCGCTGAGGGTCTCCTAATGACCTGTTCCTCAATCTTATCAGTGAAAGCCCACAGGACCCATATCAAGCATTCTGGAAAAGACGCCCACTGACATCATATTCACTGGGGTCTATGTGGTTATCTGGTCGTACAAGGAAGCAAGAAGGATTTGATACCGCATGCGGTCTTGCATCAGATAGTTTGAACACACACTGTCATTGCCCACTCGTTTTTTAACTCTGACAACTGTGTTACTGAAATTAGATCTGGGTGGAAGAGAGTGAGTTCTGGGCGATGTCATGGTCTTGGTTTGTGATTGATGTTAATTTGCCATGTTATCTGTTTTTCAGAGGAATCACACTGATTGTATCATTAAAACAATAAATAACAGCTCTGTTAAATACCCCCACACAGCTCACGTTTGTTTTAAAATGCCTGTTTACCTGGGTAATTACACTATCGTACTAACTGATGCTATACTTCAGCATCTGTGTGCACTGAAATGTCTGCTTTAATCCACGTTAAGTTGCGGATTTTGTTTGTATATTTGTATGTTGTTTTGCTAATGCTAAAGAAATGATAAGCAATTACCATAAGTGTGTGAGCTGTGGTTTTGGCTTCTTACATAAATGATTTAGTGATATTACAGTGTAATAAATACATTTTCTTTTCATTATAAAACTCCCCTGGGACAAATTAGGTCCTCACAGTCTAGGAATGGAAACACTACAGGTGATATTTTGATATTGTCAAAAAAAAATATTACCCATATTTTGGACAAAAAATGCATTTTCAAGTCCAATAACATTGAAAGTATCTTGTAAAAAAATTGAGGAAAAAAAGGTTTAAAATCGCTGATCATGATCTTACCTCAAAAGTTCATATTATCTTCTAACCAGTTTATTCATCCTTAGACTATTTTTCAGATAAAAAAAAACTATATATATATATATATATATATATATATATATATATATATATATATATATATATATATATATACATACACATACCATGGCTGGTAAATATAACACCCAGAACAATTTTGACTTGTTTTATTTATCGTTACCCACATAATGTAATTATTTGTGGTATACTTGTATAACTTTGCTCTCTCAACACTGCTGCTTCATTTTATGCAGATTTCACAGTTTGAAAAAAAAATATGACATGTGTAATTGTGCTACGAGGGAAACAATATAGTGTAAAAAATTAAGTTGTGGGAATTGTGTCTGACTAATGTTGGATTTATGCAGATGCTGAACAGAAGTTGCACCAGACATTTTTATTGTCCGTATTTTTGATGGACAGGTTTGTCAAAGTTCCGTCCGTCATGACACATTATTATCCATAGTCCTATTTAATGTTCAAAAATATATGTGACGCAGTAACTGTAGGTTCTGCTGGATGATGACCCTCAACCTGCACTGCTTCTTTTATCAGTTCTTCACATTTATTGAGACTTTGAAAAGAAGTAATGAGACTCTGTTGCTTTGACATTTTGTGCGAGCAAAGTAACATCTAAATTCAGCTAAAGTCAATTAAACAAGAGTTGACAATGACTGATTAATATTCAGACTCACCATCACCAGGAGGTCGACTAAAGGTGGACTGATGGAGTCATGTGACAGAACTACTGGTGAGTCCTGTACGGTCCACTTCACAAACCCACTCGTACCCGCGTACATTCGACCCATAACCACATCTGTCAGTGTCTACTTATCAACTCACTTTTAAGGACTTTATTTTGAGCTAAAACCAGAGGTGGGAAGTAATTAAGTAAAAGTACTTCATTACTGTACTTTTAGGTATCTGTACTTTGCTTGAGTATTTAGTGCAACTTTTGACTTTAACTCCCAACATGTTTTTAGAAATATCTGTACTCTATGCTCCTTACATTCTCAGAATAGACTCGTTACTTTTTAACAGATGTGTAACAGATGTGACAGTACGAAAAATAAGTGGCTTCAGAGAGAAAATCGGTGGAGGGGAGGAACTGTGACTTTATATATTATATTATATTTGTATGTTTTATCAGTATTATCTCATAATTTAGACTTTTTTATCTCATAATTTTGACTTTTTATCTCATAATTTAGACTTTTTCCACTTAAAATTATGCATTTTTCAAAATTTCATATTTATAACTTTTTTAAAGTTAAGTATAAATGATGACTTTTTATCTCATATCCATCCATCTTATCTTTTTATCTCATACGCACAAAACTGAGTAACTGAGACCTGACCAAACACATTATCTACACATTAACTCACATTTAAAGGCTTTACTTTTGGATACTTTTGAAACTTCTGATTTTTCCTGCTTAAATAAGTATTATTGTGTTCATGGCAATACATAAATAAATACAGTTTTACTTTTTTACTTTTGTACTTTATTACAATTGCGAAATTGTAATAGTGAACAGTGGTGCTGTAGGTTCTGTTTACAGACAGACAGAGCAGTAATCATGTCAGTAGGTTGTATGTGAAACTTTCATTGGTAGATTATCCTCAGTATTTTAATCTGTCAAAATGATGGACGGCCTTCAGATTAAAAAAATAAATAAAATCAGTGGTTGTGCAAATACAGTAATCGCACAAAAATGACAGAGATATATAACTGAGGCACTTCACATGGAATATTTAGTCACATAACAATGGCCTTTAGCATCCAACGTTAGATAAATATTAACATATTTTTTACTTTTAAATAATGCCTGTATACTGTATGTTACTGCTTATAAAGGTAAGAGGGTCTATTGTAGCCATATGTCATCTTAAAAGTAGAGTTTAGTCTTTATTAAAATGGTCTTCATTGTTTTCCAGTGCCCTCTCTGACATTTGCATACATTGTTCAGTTTCTATTCATCAGAAAGATTTACATCACACATTCTGATACAGTACGTAGCAGGTTCTACAGTACAGTCCTGTACAGAAGTAAACTCACAAAGCTTACATAACTATCAAGATACAAGTTGTTTGTATTTTAATGGCACTTCTGCAGCATTTTATAAGTGCATTGCAAACTTTGAGAGTAGGAAGAGTATTATAGTAGTAGTCTGTAGTTGAATTATTAGTATTACAGTAGAGAATAGTGCGTGTACATAAAGTAAGTTTCCATCCATTCAGGAGTGACTGTAGTCTATAACTGAAACCTTATCTTAAATGTCTCAAACTGTTACTAATGAGCACTGATAAGTTTGGTATTTAGGGCGTTTGACTGCCGTGTCATGTGCAATTAGAGGTGATATTGCTTGGTAGGTCAGACAGCTGACAAAATATGCCACGTAGGTGAAAACCCATTGGTTTAGAGCCCATCAGATTTTTATTTTAACATGCAGTGGATTCGACTCACCCACCTGGTGACTAAACAAAGGCATTAGACGTTTTTATGAGGACTAATAATATTACTCATGTTCACTAACTATAAGTATTTCTGTATGTTCTAGCATAGAGGAGCATGACTTTTTTTGGGGGGGATTTTACTCATTTGTCTGGTTTTGTACTTGTATAGTCATAATCTTTAACCCTTTAGCTCCTGATGTGTCTGTGGTGAATGTTCTGAATGTGTAATTTACTTTGAATATTCATAAAAAAATTTAACAATTTGTTCAAAAGGCGCTAATACAGTAAAATAGATCTTCTTTTTATAGACATCTGAAAATAGTCAGTGTGTCAATGTTAAGACACAGAGCACTGAGTCACTACAAAAATAGCCTTTTTTTTAAACACAAATAATCTTGTGTTATTTTATCCTTCAGCCAGGAGGTATTGTAATTGTTTTGTCTGTCCATCCATCCATCTGTCCATTCAATGATATAATTGCATTATTTGAAGAAACCATTTGTATCTTGGTATGGAGCAGAACACTATTGAAAATAAACGTTTTCAACATTAAATGGCCTTGTGCAATTATATCTGACTAGTTTCAAATCTAAATATGTATGTAGTAAGTTTTACACAAAAACAATCTAATATAAAATACAGAAAAGTAACTTTCGGCAGAATTTTACACTGTATATTTCTGAGGGTTATTAAAAGTTTTTTGTTTGTTTGTTTTACTGCTTTGATTTTCCTTTATCTTATTCTATTTTTTATTTTATTTTTGGCAAAAAGTATTGGCCCAAATATTCAAATACTTGTAGTTCAGTGTGTTCCAGTTCACAGTTAAACCTCTTATTGATGAGTGCCTTACTTATTAAAAATGTGTAAAACTTAATTTTTTCTCTTTGTCTTTGTTTTGACCCTAAAACTGAAGAAAACAAATAAACACACACACACAGCAGCTTTTATGACACTTTTACAGAAGCAAATTCACAGCAGCACATGTACGTAGAAT
This sequence comes from Siphamia tubifer, assembly GCA_020466265.1. NCBI lineage: Eukaryota > Metazoa > Chordata > Actinopteri > Kurtiformes > Apogonidae > Siphamia > Siphamia tubifer. Next base: position 29,190,876 of record CM035790.1, on the reverse strand, counting down.
AATGTCTCAGGGGTTAAAGTGTTAATTAAGTAGTTTTTACTCATCAGGAAACATTCTTACCTATAAATATTTCTTATGTACAGCATCTATTACTGACTAGTCACATACTGTCTAAACCTTGATTAGTCATTAAATAATTATGCAATTAATTAGATACTATGAATACTGTCATGGAAATTATAACACTCTTTTCAAGCAAGACCAGTAAAAATAAGGAAGAAGCCTTTGAATTTTTCATGAAAAACACATTGAGAGAACAGACTGCAAATAATCCAAAACCTCACCTCACCTTTACACACCTAACTTTAACCAATAAGGGGAGGAAACTTTCAACAGTAACGTCAGTCATTTTCAAAACATGGCAACTAAAAACAGATTTTTTTTTTCATGCAGTGGTCAATTTTAAAATGTTGGCCAGGTTATTAAATAATTAATTTTAATGAGTTTTAAATATTCTGTATTATTATTTCTAAGGACCTGAGCATTTATTCTGATTTGGAGCATTTTTTTCCTATAGAAATCCTCTGTAAATCTTTAAAAAATCTAATAAAAACATTTAATAAATGACTTTTTTTTTTTTAACACTCTGATAGGAACATCTCAGCCTATGTAGCACCTACAGTACATACACTGAACATTCCAGTTAAACAGGGAGCAGCGTTGTGAAGATGTTTAATGAGGGATTTGTTAATAAATCCGGGTATATTTTGATTTCCTAGGTAATGAAAGCAGATATCCTGGAATCCCTCTGTCATTTAATTTTCATCTTGAGTCTGAATAAATTTAACAAATAATTGACCTAATCATATCTTCAGATCTATCTACCAAAAAATGTATGCAAAAAAAATGCACATATTTAATGAGATGATCTTTATTTTGCATAATTAAACATAGACATTTCAAAAACTTGTGATGCATATTTCTTCATACTAGTGTAAGTAATCAACTGATGATCTGTTATTTTAACATTCTACCAAATTCACCTGTAGTGACTTGTATTAAACGTCATTTCCAAATAGTTTGACATATTTGACAAGTAGGTGGTTCCAAGTTATCTTCCTAAATTTCCAAAAAGATGATAACCATTTGATCCAGTAACCCTACCCTTAAGTTCTATATATTTGTTTTAACCCTTTGATGCATACTGGTCACTACAGTGGACAGTTATTCTCCAGCTATTTTCTTTTATATTCATGGTTTTGTTGTTTTTCAGTTCATATCATTACTGTAACTTGGCTGTTCTTAATATCTGATCTGCACCAACACATACAGTAATGTGTAAATCAATTGCTTGTTGTTATTCGACTGTAATTAACAGTCTTCTTAAACCAAAACGGCATTAAATGAAATTAAATGTTTTATTTCATAGTGTTCTAATATTGCATTTTAAAAACATGTTTCTTTGCTTCAAAGCTTAAACGCATGTTATGTATAATTCCATAAAAAAAAAAAAGGTTCATTACAAAGATTTTAATCTTTTTTGTTCAGGCCTAAATAGGAATAAAAACAGTTAAGAAACAAATCTTGACTAACGTTATCATAATTCATGCATCAAAGGGTTAAAATAATAACTGTTGCTCGACATATTTTCCTTATCAATACTTGAAAAATAAAACTCGTTATGCCTCATTTATACCTGCTTATTATGTGGAATATTGTAAATACCATGGGGTACTTTTCTCAGCAAGAATTGATATTGTAAAAAAAAAAAAAAATCAATCAAAATAGACAAATGTATAATGTGAATGAGTCTAACACTGAAAGGGTAACAGAGAGCAGACGTAGGTGGCATCCCAGAATAACACTTGAATTGTGAAAGTAAAACAAACGCAAAATATTCGTCTTGACAAGCGAGATGTCAGTGAGACATATTGTAAGTGGAAGTGATGGCTGAGCAGAGCATAGTGGAACCGGACCTAGCTTGTTCAGGAACCCTCTTACTCACAGCAAGTGGTTTTGTTTGGCACTGTCCCTTTGTTGACACTGTCAGGTTCCCATGCCTATTAGGTTGCTGTGGACGAATGGGCACCGCGATGACATGCTCTGCACAAAGCCATTGGTCGGTAGGTTATCACCTGACTGTTTGACTGGAATGCCTGTTTTAGGCTGTGCTGGTGTAGGAGGATGTGCGTGTTTTGTTTATTTTACATTACACAGTTACAATGTCAATAGATGATGCATTTTATACAATTTTTAGCTTCAATCAATCACATGACTGTCAGTTGGTGGTTTCATTTATTTATCTGCAGAGACCGTGCCCTCTGTCTGTACTTTCGAGTTTATTCTTCTACTGCTGTTTTCTTTTTACAGGTGGAACAATATGACGAGGTATTTATATATATATATATATATATATATATATATATATATATATATATATATATATATATATATATATATATATATATATATATATATATATATATAGAATAACCCACGTGAAGAAAAGTCAAAAGTAACATTTCATTTTGGTATTTCATAACATATTCTTGCTATCACAGCTCTGGTCTGCATTCACTCGCTCTGTCATTGAAGAGAAAGAATGAGTAAAGTTTGAAGACTTTATAGAAATGTTGTAACAGATTAATGTGGAAAATAGATCTTTTAAATTTACATTTATTACGTGTCAAAACTTTATCTTTTGGGTACATTTGTGTCAACATCAACATATTATTCTGATATCCAGTGTTATAATAACATTTATATGTTGCGTAACATCAAAGTAACTGTATAATAATTTAAAATCCATGCACAATGATATATATTTAGCATCTTCTTGATATTTTTTTCTTCATTTCTCAGTTGCAATGAAAGAAATAAGTAATGAATAAAATATATAGGATTAATTTTATGATTTTTCTATGACTATTTTCAGTCATATTCCTTCCATGTAGCTCTGTATTTTATAATTAACAATTAATAATTCCAATTTAAACCTGGAAAATTCAGCAGTTTTCTCATCAATCTGCTCTAGTTTTCTATCCTGCCACACAAAATAGTAACACATAAATGTACATTTCCTTTATTTTTTTAATTGGATTTTTATATATATATATATATATATATATATATATATATATATATATATAGTGTATAGTTTTTAGTATATGATTTTTTTTGTTGTATGAAGTGATCTGCATGCACTAAATGAGGTCCTGTTGTAATACGTGACCACGTTTATAGAAATAAGCATATTTTTCCTCCTGCTTTTTTTTACTGGATTGAAGAATTGTTGCATGTCAACGATGTACAGGTTGGATAATCGTGACCTCGGTGTTCAGACTGAAATCAGATTGTAAAATATCACATTTGTATCAGAACCACATATGAAAGTGTCTTGGGTTGGATTTAAAAAACTGTATTTGTGCTGTTCAAAATGTCTTTAACAGATGGGATACAGGTTATATTTGGCTTGAAAAAAAGAGATCTGGTCCACGTTCACATGCGGTCTTAGTTGGTAGTAGCATGATGTAATAAAAAATGTGTTGATATGGACAAACCGGTATGTGCTGTGATGGTTATGAACAACAAGAAATATGAATTTTATGAGTTAGAGTTCAACATGTGAAAGATCAAATAATACAGAAGAGTTTGCTGGAATACTAGGGATGGGAAGATGACCCGATATGTCAATACGCCGACACATGTGTGCGTAATGCAAGTGTGTTGGAAGTGAAGCTGCGAGTAAATGATAAGTTTGGAATGATATCGCGATGTATCGGTTACTAAATGTTTGTAGTGATAAAATTCAATCTGTGCAAAATAATATTTTTTGTTGCATTTAATAGTGTTTCTCTTTCTTTCAGTAAAGATTGTATTTTCTTAACATGCACTGTGGATGTGTACAGTCATAATTAACAGGACAGTATGAATACAGTCAAGTGTGTATGTGAATCTGACAGATAGAGATGTGATATATCAACATGTACTTTTTAATATATCAACTATTTTGAATACTGACATGATATACATATATATACCCCGCTGTGCATCACAGAGATGCGCAGGCGTCTCTTAGAGTGATTTAAACTTTTTTCTGTGTTATCTGCATTACAAATTATTATTACACATTGATTTGGTGAGTGTAAGAAACATGTAGAGAAATGACTTTGGAAACACAGTCCGAACTGTTTTCCATTTATCTATATGTGAAGCACATGTTCTGAAATGGCACAAATGCAATGATTTAACAAATACAGTAAACAACCTAGCTCTTTGAATGCACTTCCTACTTTTTAATAGAATGAATGTGTTGAATCAGAATGGGCTTAATTGCTCTGTATCGTGATTTAGGCGTGTATTGTATTGTATCACAAGGTGCCACACCTACCTTTAATATATCAGATTATAGAAGCTGTATTGTATTGGCCTTACCACTAAGATTCCCAAACCCTATTAAATACAATTCCAGTAATAGTATTTCGTTAATAGACACGCTCCTAATGCACATGTGCAGATCTACACCCTTCGTGCTAATGAAGTTGTGCATGTCTTTTCGATAGCTCATCCCTGTGTGGGCACTCGGACCCTATGGAAACAAAATTCCCCAGGCAGTAATGAAGAGTGTTACAGGCTTTAACCGTGGGCTTATGGTGCGAGGCAGCGTGGGAAGTTTGGTGAACTTCCTGACCCCACGCACCACCGCAGCACATTGACCCTTATCACGTGACAAAGGAATGTTCCGCATCTTTTGTTTTAACATCCACAGCACTCACAGAGTTGAGAGCAATTTTGCATACTATAGAATGATCACTAGCTTGGCATTTTGCCTCCCTATTCTCCTCCAGTGTTATTCCCAAACAGGATTTGCAGGCAGCTCTCTCCTGCATCTTTTAAATCACTTCAAGCGCTACTGAAGCCTTTTTTACCCAAAGCGGGCACCAATCTAATGGCATAATTTGAGCCTGCACACATCGGGAGAATCAACCCCTTTTTTCTATGCTTAAGGTTTTGTGAGCGGGGGGAAAACAAAAGACCGGCCTAGTGAAGCGCATCTCGGCTGGCGGGCTGAATAGAGGGGCCCCTTTCATGGCTGTTTATGAGCACCCCTCTTCAAAAACACACATACAAATCACATCCAGTTCTTCCAATGGTTCCTCTGATACAAGGATGATGGGGAGGGACAGAGGAGGGGACTGGGATCATGTGGTGCCTCTCTCCCTTTTCATCTGTTCCAGTTGATGGATTTCCAAACAATGTCACCCGAACTTTACTATCAGACTCATCAGTTTGTTGTCATGGGATGAATCAGATGTTACATAAGAACAAGTAGGGCATCTCTGCAGAAAAACATCATTATAATGTTTCATATAACAGATGCTTGACAGAAGGCAAAAATAAAAGGCATCGTTGTTAAACTGTCAGCTGCTTTTAAAGTGCAAGATGCATTTTATGGAGTGAATTATCTGTGATGACAGATTGGTAGTAGGACTATAAAGGCGCCACAAAAGCATTATCACACAGTATAAACTGCAGCACAGTACATAGAGAGTGTCCATTAATGGAGAATTACTACTGTATGTGTGTACGCACAGACTTGACACTGGGTTTTTTTTTTTTCTTTTCTTGGGTCAGACATGAAGGTCAGAAAGCTGACAACTTTTAACAAATTGCAAGTCATCTCTCCATAAAGTAGATCTTCTTGTAACTACCTTTTTCCGCTCTGTGTCATATCTTGTTTAACAGGTAGGGTTTGATGGACAGGAGGGAATGCAGGTGGAGGGATTTGTTTTGTAATAGCAGTCCATTCTTTGGGTGTTCTTAAGCAAACAGAGTGGCGCTATGTCCTGTTTTTACTGGTTTCACACGTCACTGTTCAAACTCTCAAACAGGCAGGTCTGTCGAAGTGAGCAAACAGCGTTCTAATACTTCACCACTCTGACCTTCTGCTAACTTGATACACACAGACAAACACATGCCTTTTACACATGCAGCCAGTCCATGCTTGGTATAGAAGGATGTGTGAAATGTTCATTACACTCTGGGATATTTGTGGTTTTAGTTTTGTTGTGGAAATAATTAAAATGATGTAGATGGACATATAATATGTTCTTCTTTTGTTTCCGGTGCTTTTGAGTGTAGTGTAGGGAGGTGTGAAATAGTGTAGCTGCTTTTGTCCATAATATTAACATAAAAAAAAAAATTATATATATATATACCGTATATATTTGCAAAGAAGTTGCTTCAAAATGTGAATCACTCTGTTTTTTTTGCTATTGGACATGAATTGTGAACCTTTACTCACTATTCACATTATCCCATAAATTGAGAATTAACATATTTTTATTTCTTCTCACAAAAAATTACGACAATGTGATTTATTCTTGATGCACAAAGTGTAATTAGTGTGCAGTATGTAATCACTGAAACAGGTCGTAGGTGATTATTGATGTAAAAAACGATGGACAGGAGGAATAAGGTCTGTATAATGTCATTGCAATGACAATAACGTTTATTCATTCATTCATTTTCATAAATGTGTCACAAAAACGAAATAATTCCAAATTTATGGGAAACATTTTTTTTGTATTACAGTATTTGGCATTACAGCACACGAGTTATATGTACACTGCTCTCTTTTGTAGATCATTTCCTCACAATCCTCACAATTAAAAAAAATAAAAAATTTTTAAATCTGTTGTCCCACAAAGCAGCACAGACATCGTGGCAACAATTAACAAAGATATAGCAAATAACTTTCATACATCACAAATAAATAGATCCAAATTTACAAAAAACTGGAATATTAAAGCTTGAAAATGATTCTATGGTACATAACTTCTAAATCAAAAATTTTTCCTTATATTTAAAGAAAACTGGAAATGGTTTTAGAATGCCTATATGACAGTAAATGCATCATTTTTTAACAAAACACAGGTCTCATAAATGCAGCAGCTATTTGTCATGTGTAAGTACCATAGTGAGTGTCCCACTTCAGGTTCTGAGTGCCCTTTTTTTAATGTATGGAGCTTGAATTCAGGGAAAAACAGTAGGTATTCTGTGGGAAAGTTGGAAAGCTCATAAAAAGATGGATTTTCAAGTGCTCCCCAAATTCCAACAAAACACATTAAAACAATACAATGTCTATTTTTATTAATGGCGTGAAAGAAAACGGAGAGGAAATGTGTAGTGCTCCCCGGTCGGTGCAGAGGACTGTATGTCTTAGGCTGATTTAGTTTATGTAAGCATGTGAGCAGTTGGGTGTGCATGTGTTTGGACTTGTGTGTATGTGTGTGTGTGTGTGTGTGTGTGTGTGTGTGTGTGTGTGTGTCACTACAGCTAGCCTTTACAGTCCTGCCAAGCTCCCTGCCATGTTGTTCTTTTATACAATTATAAAAGAACAAAACAACACCCACTGCTTCTATGGATGGGTTTGTGATCCTCTCTTTACTGTTCTCGTCTTTTTCCGCTTGTTTTAAATCTGTCTCCGATATACGAGGCATTCCTTTGTGGTTGTGTAACATGATTTGAGGCAAACAGAGACACAGAGGGCAAAAGAGACAGAAAAGGAGAGAGAGAGAGAGAGAGAGAGAGAGAGAAGGAGAGGGAGAGGTTTGTCATGCTGGGTTTCATGTCCTACTGTGCGCTCATATTTCTCAGCCCACCTAGCAGTTGTGGGTTGCTGGCTTATCGTCGGCCTCTTCAGCTCTTTTCGTCATGCATGGCCTACCTTAATCTCTCTTGTGTACTGTAAACCGCCCCTAATAACCCTGCACACGATTAAAGCAAACATCTTAATAAGAGCCCGCCTCATTATCAACCCGCACTGAGAAAACAAGTAATATTCGACCTCACTTCGGTTGATCGTACACATATGGAGCAGAAGTAAATACAACCTGCTTTTTATTTATCAATCGGTTGATATATTTACGCCAGTGCTCTTATTCTTTTCTATTTGTCTTTTTTTAAATTTTTTTTTAAAAAGTGCCAGAATTTAATCCGGGGCGAATAACTCTCCATGTGAGTAGAGTTTTGTACAGTTTATGCTGACAGCCAGCAACAATGGGAGTAGGGTGAGGATTCAGTGTCGGGTGTTGCTCTAGAGGGTGCTGTTTACTGAGGAAATGTGCTCTCTTTCCTCCTTGATCCCTGCTGCTTCCACTAGATCTTATCCTCAGTGCATTCTTACAAACTTCAAGTAAAAGCAAAACCTCAAACCAGCAATGATTTAGCATTTTGGCGCAACGTTTTGACTCTTTACAAGACATTTCTCACTGTTGTGATCACATTAACCAATGCTTCTGAGTAAATATGGGGGAAAATGATAATAAATATACTGATTTCTTGATGGAAATATGTGACAGTCTGTTGAAGAATGTGTGGTATTGTGCTTCAAGGCTTTTTTGACGTTACATTAGTCTATTGTAATCCCGCTGTTTGTGTGTCCTTCTCACCTGTGGCTGCTGCTCCACACACACACACACACAGGCATACAACCGCCTGTAGATGTTTACACAAGTTTCACACAGCCAACAAAGGTAGATGATGAGCTGTCAATCAGACCTCCTCTGGCGCAGCGGTCGGCGGGGAAGAATGCATCCATGGCGGTGGCTACACCTGCGCTGTCTGTGGTTTCCTGCGGCGGTATTGCAGGGTGTAATCCCTAACATCGACTGTGTTTACGCGTGTGTTTTAGTTACAAGCCTGATACTCGCATGCTTTAGAGCTTAGATGGGACTTGTGCTTCAGTGACTGCTCAGCATGGCCCAAGGGCATCCTCCCTGTCCTGCCACCCGTCCTCAGCCAATCCCAGTCCGTACAGACACAGACAGTAGCTTCACTTGTGTATCGGACATACTAGAACATCTCAAAGTAAACACTAATGATCAAAACCTGAGCTGGGGTGTTGTCTGTTTTCGATCAATTCATAAAATATCACAGTAGCTTAGTGTTCTGTTAAGGGTGTTATGTAAAATGATCATTTAAGCCTAAAATTCAGATCTAAATTTAGAAAGTGCAAAAACATTTTTTTTTTCTTCTCTTCATTTGGACTTGGATTGCTATAACAGGATCATTTACGGGGAACATTAAATTGTGGTTGTTTCCTTATGTGCTCAGTGTATTTGAGGAGGTCTTTTTTTGTTTTATATGGTTAGTATTTCGTCACGAGTGACGCTGGCTGCACCACTGAGGTCATGAATAAGGAGGAGAAAGTTTCAGTGCCAGCGACTGAACTCACTTTTTATTTTAGTATAGATGCTATATTTAGACATCAGCTCAGGCCAAATGCTCGTCCCAAACTCCCCGAATGACACACCTTTCGAGAAGTGACTCCTAACATCTGCTATTTTTATCATCAACTTGCTTTTTTCCCCTTGTTTTTGTTCCCTTTCCTCTCTCTCTTTTTCTGACAGACACACTATAAATGATGCAGTCCTGTTTTTCATTTATAAGATTTGTTGGGTGGATTATTACAGAGAGGATCTTAATTCCCACTAAAGGAAGGATATGCCTCAGCAGTGTTTATAAAAACACTGTGCTCTGACGTGAGTAGCAGTGGGGAACCAGTAACAGGTCTTGTCTACTAACACACCCTCCTCACAGCGCTGCCCAGTAAAAGGTCTGTTGTAATGCTGGGACTACAACCCTTCAAAGTTCGATGGCCAATTGGATAATGGGCTTTGGTTTGCCATTTTGTGGAGAAAACCAAGCTGTGACAGTGCATAAAGTTACATATGACTAGTGCTGACAGAGTCAAAACCTTACACTACGTAAAGTCTAGTCTAATATAAGCACAGTATTGAAATGTTGTGGTTCCTCTTCTTCTGTATGATGTGACATTGATGAGATCCACCCGTTGCTTGACTGTTATTTCTGTCTCTGACCCATTATTGTCAAGCGACACGCCGCTCTACAGTAAAGTGGTCAGTGTTTTGGAACTGGGTCCTGTGGGCTGAGGCTTTCAACCATTTTTCCATTTCTACCTCATATTACATGTTCTTACAGTGTTTTACCTAAATGAACCCAGCTGGACAAATGGAGAGTGAAGAGTTAAGCAAATAAAGGCTAGAAATGAAGCCCTTTACCAATTGATGTGTGAAGTGACGTTGGCTCTTGTTTTTTTTTTTGTTTTTTTATTTCCACAGTGAAGGAATCCAAATGTCTGAACGGAGATATCGACCTTTAAAGGCGTACCAAGGGATATTGTGGTGAGTATGCTGTATGTTTCTAAAGGCACCCATCTGTGCTTTAACCATGTGGCCTTATTATCCTCGCTTAGCTGTCATAAGTTATTGTAATACCGTCAACTCTCAACTTTGTGAGAGAAATTGTCAGGGTAAAATAAGGTCAGTGTTTTGTTTGAACTTCATGTGGTTTTCAACTGCAATATAACCAGACATATGAGTTCCAGAAAAATAAAAAAATAAAATTAATTAATAATAATAAATAATTAATTTATATATATATATATATGGCAACTGATGTGCTGACAAAATTGATTCAAATATTTAATCAGGTTAATCACAGGGTTGCTGTGGATTCATTTGGATTAATCATGTTCAAATGTCATTAATTGCATTAATCACATTTCATTTTGGATGAGCAAATATATATATATATATATATATATATATATATATATATAGATAGATAGATAATATGTTTATTAAACACCTTCAACAGTTTTAACAAAGCAACTGGAAATAAAACTACTTTTCATTGTATTGTCCTCATATTTCCATGCAGCGAGCGAATGTGTTGTTTAGCATCTTCCATCTTTATGTGTTGGTTCTGCTGCCTCTGACTAATGGATGAACTACATTCTGCACTGCAGATGTGTTAATTACATTTTTAAATCAGATTAATTGGAATGATTGATTAATCTCCATTAATACATTAATTTTGACAGCCCTCGTACATATGTGCTATTGGTGCAACTGGTGTGTCTTTTAAACAGTAATGTTAAATTCCTGTCACTTCCAAGGCTCATCTCAAAGTCCAAACCTTTTAACTTCACTACTTTCAGAAGTCGTCACTAGTCATCATTAGTGTTTTGTGGCTGCACTGTAACCGCTCTACAGTACTCGGTGTACTCAGCCACTCTCTCACATCCTAGCAGCCCCCCTCCCTGCTCATTGGTTCCACCTATCCCTTACCCCCTCTTTCAGTTAGTCCACCCTCTACCAACCAGTGTGTGTCTGTCAGCGTGTCACCCCAGGGTGATGCCCCTCTCTCAGCCCCTCGGGGCCCTTTTGACTCTGCAGCACTCCGTGTTTGCCCAATCATTTGGGAGCCGGATGCAAGGATGAATTGTTAACTACAGCAGGTCAGCCTGTGCCCCACAACCCCCAGCCTCCTCTGCTCTCCCCCGACCTGCTGTTGACTCATCTCCATGGCGATGGGACAGGAATTTGTTTTCGCTCATGTGTCCGCTGCCAGCCCACTCCTCGCCACCCTCCTCCACCATTACCCCCTCTTCTCTCCATCTTCTCCGCTTCCAAGCAACCAATCAAAAGGAAGCTGAAGACAGTCACATGGTCAGGAAGTGTTGAGAGTGCATCCCACTGAGCAGAGCAGCGCTGTCACTGCTGGGAAAGTGGGCCTTAGAGGAAAATATGTGTGATTTGTTTTGTAGGAAAGTCGAGTCATCAATGATTTCCTGACATTTTTAAACACTCTCACAGGGTCAGAGATGCACATCCATGTGTACCGCACACGTTTACAAAGGTTTTGGACAATCCAGTTTTGTTTGGTGTTTTTTTCAGCCAGACCTACATGTGATATAATGTGCAAGTTATTATAAAATCTATCCTGCCTAAGCTTCGTAAATCCACCTCCTGCAGCCATGGTGATGGCCATGGTTAAAATCATTTGACTTGTTTATGTTTGTGATGCAACGATTAAGAGAAACCCTAAACAGAAGACCTATACGTTCAGCCTTTAGCACACTTAACATAGCATGGTACAGTAATACAGTGAAAAAGACACATTTCTTAAAGGTTTCTTTTGTACGGTTATTTTTTTTAATAAAACAGAGCATGTCTTCTCTGAGCTGAGATTTATCATTTTCTACTGAACAGATTTGGTTTAATGTTTTTTATTTTGTTCAGAATGATTCCAATCATTTTCTCAATGCATGGACTCCTATAAGTGTGTCCGTGTGTGTGTCTGCCTCCCCACACATTATTAGCTTAGGGCAGGTGAGTGTTTGCTTACCTGTCTCCCTTTATGAGGTGAGTGTTTGCCCAAGGAATGCACTGTGTCCGATTCGTCATTGACTCTTATTGTTCATCTCATCCAACCGGTGCCTTGAGGTTCAGTTCTGCTGTGCCCTGGCAAGTGAGAAATATGTGCTTTTCTTCCCTTTTTCCTCTTTTGCTCAGTGCATTTGCACATGTTCTTGGATGAAAATATGGCTCGGTGGAAAAGTATTAAAGATGTTAAATGCATTCTGAATTAAAATGAGTCCAGATCTGCTTTAAAAAGTGAATTATTAAACATAATGATCAAATTTAATGTCACCCATTTTAGTGAATATACAACATTTTTGATGAAAGCCAGAGTCTGGCTTCTGCCTCACATTTGTAACTACATGGAAGAGTCTTGTTTTGGACTTGGGTCAGTTCAGATAGAAAATTACACAAGTCGTCAGTCTTCAATTATGTCTTATACAAACTGAGAGTGAGAAAAAAAAATACTATGACGTGATTCAATGAGAGCAAAATTACACTTCTAACCAGGCACATCCTGTGGATCTAAATGAACTCTGATGAGCAAAGTTGGCTTTCTCGCTTTGTGGTAATGAGGAAGCCATAGTGTATTAATTCCTTCCACAGCACTTGAGTGTTTAAAACAGCTATTACAAATGGCATGTGCATCCTTTTACACTTCATTCTTTTCATATTTCCTCAGTGAAAATAGCACCGTGTAAAAATATTTAGTTTTACCGTTTGAGAATCTGTATTTTGGCAGCTATTTAAAAGGACATACTGCATATAAGTATATAAGTGACGTGTAAACTTGTAAGTATATTTGACTTTGCGTGCATGTGTGTCTGTTAGTGTTTGTGTGGCTGTCGTTGTGTGCCACCATCTGGGTGGTCCTCACGGCTGGTTTGATGGTAATCCCCCTGTCCCATAAATCAGTGTCCGGGCTCAGGCCGGGAGCTGATCCTGTGTGACCACTGGAGCGAGGGGCTTGAGGCACTAAGCCGAAACCCCAGCCGCTGCCCTGCCCTGGCCTGGCCACACGTCAGCTCTCCACACTACCTTTAAAATAACTCGTCATGCATGGTTGACTTTGGGAAACGGCTTCAACTCCAAGTACATACAGGCCACCAGCAATATAAGCCACAGTAGAAATGGAAATGGAATGGCTGGTGTTTTAGCCTGATTTCAAATCCTTAGTGTTAAATTTCAGGTTTGTTGGGGTTTCAGCTTGTTTAAACTTTTTGTATTGTGAATAATTTAGCAATTTCAAATACGACACAGAACTGCATTTGCTAATAACACATTTGTTTGTTCTCACTAAAACTAAAGTGACTTGCGCTAGCCTCATAGAGAGCTGCTCTCAGTCAGACTGAAAGTGCCAAGATTAAAGCCCTATCACGGTCTTTGTAGGCTGTATACCGCTCTGTGAGAATAAGGAGGGAGGATGAAGGCCCAGTCCGAGTTATCTGGCTTGCATACAGCTCTCCGCTGAGCTTTTATCTAGGGAGATTGGTTGCAGGTCTGTCCAGACCCGGCTCCCAGGGAGTGCACAGTCCCGAGACCTGTGGCATTAATAAAGATAATGCTGTTTGGAATAATAACAGTCAATTCCACCCAATAGAATGGACAGACAACAGACACAAGTGTAGCGGAATACAAAAGAAGCCAAGATGAAAGGCAGAAAGGTAGGCCTGTGCACCTCTCCAGCTCTCTTGTGGGAATTGATGGAACCTATATCAACATACTCGCACACAAACAGAACCGAGTGGGACCCTATGTCGATTCTGACCCTGGGGTGCCATGACGCAGAAATGCAATTTGTTCTTTTGTCTGCCAAGATCACAGAGGGAGAGCAGTGACTTGTCTGTCTTTTTATTCTTACACTTTTTTTTTTTTTTTCCCTCACTCCCCTCCTTTTCATTCAGCCTATTTCCCCAATGCCTTCAGTGAGTGCAATTTAGTTTGATGAGCAGGTGGTCTTTTTTGAAACTCGCAGTGTTTTTGGCTCCCACCTCTGGCGTGTGGGGCCTTGACTTGGATTCAGTCATGTAGGCCAGGATTAGAAGGGAGGAGGGGGAGGTCCGGTAAGAGTCTCGGTATTGGCGACCTCAACAGCCTCCAGTCAGAACCATGCCGAGCGCAGATTGAAAGAGTTATTTTGTTGCTGAAGCTCTCAGCCGCACCCCTGATGGCTTTTGTCCTGGCCGGGGACATGCTTTAGGGACAGGGTTAAAGCAACACAGTCCTTCAAGCTTGGTGACTCTCTATGCTTAGCAGGTAAAAGCGCTGCAGGCCAAACGGACCCAGAAAGTGAAAATGTGGTCGCGTCGGCATTTTTCTACCCTGAATCTGAACAGTCAACTGGAACGAAATAGCTGGAAATGACCAACATTTTATCTCTGCACACACTTGAATTCATGTTTCTTCATGCTTAATTTTAGCATTCATCTCTTTTCAAATAAACAAACCTTTCTGCGAATAGATGGAGACAGATGTTTATATGTCAGCGTGTTTATTGGAAGTCCTTTATCTTCTTCAGGACTGTTTTCCTCGTGGTAAATTACAGCCTACTTTCACTGCTTTACCTTTGATCTCAGTTTCATCACGCGTTGCAAACTAACCAACCCTGTTACTACTTAAGAGGAATTTATGGCTCATTACTTTATCTGTACAGCATTCCTCAGCTATAATCTCCATGGTGACAACTAAACAAGCAATCAATATTTTGTAAACAATGCTAAACATATACTGTACTGATCACTGTGGCTGTACTTCTCCTCAGTGTACAAGATGTACAAGGATAAAGAGTATGCAATCTGTAATAAGTAGTCATTATTTCATGCCATTTATTTTACCCACAAAGACCTAAAACTGTTATCGTGGTGACTTCCAGATGGGATTTTCTCTACAGTTAACCATTCTTAAGTGATTAATCTCAATTTTTTTGTAGTATTATGCACTTCCTTTTGCTTTTTTTAAGTGGAAACGAAGTATTTTTCCATATTTAATTTACAGATCATGTAGATTTTTCATCTTACCCAGTATAAATATCTCATTCCCTGAATGCAAAAACAAGCTACAGCCACTGTCATTTATTAAACCACGTGGGTTTTCCTGGTGCAGAGGATGTCAGGGTTTTCACATTCACTGTAAATGTCCAAATGACTTGTATTGGA
Source organism: Siphamia tubifer (assembly GCA_020466265.1). Classification (NCBI taxonomy): domain Eukaryota; kingdom Metazoa; phylum Chordata; class Actinopteri; order Kurtiformes; family Apogonidae; genus Siphamia; species Siphamia tubifer. The sequence goes on along the minus strand of CM035790.1, from coordinate 29,175,551 downwards.
TACCACTGAGAAGGTGAAATTTACCTGAAATATTAGAAAGTATTGACAGTCTTAGTGGTTCTAAAGATATTAGATCAGTAGAAGATATAGGTTGGTGGTGACTGTTGAGGTTTAAAGCTTAATTTAACCTCTTTTTGGCTTCTATAAATCAAAAAAGTTATGTGAAAAAAGTGAATGAAAAGCTAGCACTGAACCAAACTAGTCATTTCTTCAGAAGAAAAACTGAAAAGATCAAAATCTTACCATGTGTATTTTTCTCAGTCCTAGTCAAAATATATAATATCACACTTAAAATAACACATAATCACCTGGAGAGTAACGTTTCAATCATAAAGTTATTTTCACACAATGGATCTGGAAAATCTCATTTCAAGAAATCATTCCAAGAACATTTTCACTTGTTCCACGGACGAATTATTATTATTTTTGGCTTGATTGAAGATTTTCTTGTTTTGTTTAATTCAAGTTTTTAAAAAAATCCAGTTGAAAAATTGAAAATTGCCGTGGTAATATTTATTGGAATAACATTATATTATCTAAAAATATGTTTAAGTTGTTATGTCTTATTTTAAATAGGAGATATTTTGACTAGAAATAAAGGAAAATACACTTGGTAACATTCTTTTCCCAGCATACAGTACTTGTTAAACTGAAGATCAACCTGAAAAACTAATTTTAAAAAAAGCCACTCAAACTATCTTGGTCAGTAGATAGAGTATAATAAAATCATCACTTCACAGTATGACATCATTTAGTAAAGTTGCATCCATATTTGTTTGTTCTATAGGCCGAGGACTTTAAGATCTGAACTGTAAATCAGAATGTGAGGAGGCTTGATTGCACTTTTAGCCGTTGTGGGTTTGTCCCTGGAGTGTTTGTCATGGAGGTTTCACAAGTGGCCACTTCTCCTCTCACTGATAAACAGCAGGGATTGGATCCAGACGCTGCTGGGTTCTCACTGGAGCCCCAGGGCCTGCAACCACACAGAATGGGAACGTTAGTCATTTGTTTATTATTGGTAATATTTGCCTGCTCCTAATCCCTGGCTGGATTAGCCTTGATGTGTTCCTCATCCCACCTTTTTCCACTAGCACGGTCCGTGACATTTACTTAGGAGCTTTGAAAAGTGTTTGCATTTGTTAATGTATGCGTGCCTCGCTGTATGTGCACAAACACATGTGCCGATGGGTTATCTGTCAGCGCATGAATGTGTGTGTTCCATTTCATTTGTGTTGCTGAGAGATGTTTGTAATTAAGCGTTTGACAGATTTCCCCTCTAACTCTATCACATATTAGTTGTATTATTGTAGTATTGTGTAGTATTGTGACCACTGTTAGCAGGGTAACATTGGGATTAGGGGTGATGATTTTTCCCACACCAACTGTAATAGACTATGGATTACTTTTTTCTGTTATTAAAAAGTAATTCCTTACTTTACAACCGTGTTTTGTTACCTTGGAGTCACGGCCCCATGTGAGGTCACCAGGAATTCAAATGAGATCTCCTGAAATATTTACTAATTAAAATTATTTTTTAAAAACATATTAATAACAAATATATGTGACCCTCCAGCACAAAACCAGTCACTTGGGTCAAATTTCAGGAATTAAGATTTTATGTTTATCTGAAAGGTTATTAAAAATGCCTGCGTGACACTAATTCAACCAATCAGAGGCCGTTTTTCAACATCGCCATAGCAACAAGGGATTTGTTTACTTAAGAAGGCTTTGTTCTCAAGCCTCCCATTGGGTCAAAATTATAATTTTGTAGATTTCTATTGAAGGGTTGTCTAGAGGGAAGCCTGATCTTTCCAACGGTACCAAACATGATAAGGAAATACCTAACACGAATGCGAAGGAAAGCTGTGTTTTGAGCCGATTTTTTCTTTGTTTTAGACTTAATTACTGTCAGTCAGTTGTTGTTCTTCCTAATATTTCATGATTTGAAGCACTTACGGTAGGAATATCACAAAAACTCATAGTTAGAAGTGTTCAGAAGACATTTTACTTGGGTTTTATGCATACATTTCAAATTTGATAATTTTGAACCATATAACGTATTTGAGGCTAAAGCTAGAAATACTGCTGTGAGACTGAACCAATGGTTTTTCATTGTTTATCCAGTATTAATTCTCAGGTGGACTGACTGTACATATCCTGACAGTAATATGTGCAGTAATTTAAAGCTGTTTTTTTCTGCCTTTGTCCATAATAACATATATGATATAGTGTAAATGAAATCTATAATTAATGTTTATATGCAACATAGTATTGCAAAATATTACATGATCAAAAGCAAATGAATTTTAAACAAAAAAAAGATCTGTTTTCAATGTTGGGGGTCATAAAAAATTTGTGATCACAAGCCAAAACAAGACAGTATTACTGTCTCGGCATTGTAATGCATTACATGTCTCCATAAATGGCATGTATTCAGTAGAATTCAACCCCCTCCCGCTTCCCAATAGATGAGATACATTTATGCTCTGAAGTACATGGCTAAATAAATAACATTACAGTCAATGACGTTCAAATTACAGCAGGAACAGTTGCATTTTTTTTTCAATATTTTACATGTTCAAACGGGGCAGGAACGAGGATGCAAATGATAAAGAATTCTAACTAGTCATAGAATGTTAGCTTACCATGTCATTGCTAATCACAGGGCTTATGCTAACGCTAACTAACAGTAGTGGCCATATGTCCATGTGGTCAGTGGACTGTCTTCAACCACTGGCTGAATACCATCAGGAAGTAGAACTTTTGAGACCCTTTTTTTTGAGCAGTTTAATTACAGATGAAAAGTGTTGTAACACAAACACTATTGAACATATACCAGTAATTCCTTAGACCAGGGATGTCAAACTGCGGTCCTTGTGGGCCAGTGTCCTGCATGTTTTAGATGTTTCCCTCGTCCATCACACCTGTAAACCATTCCATCATTATCAGTTGTCTGCAGAGATGATGATGAGGAGCTGATTATTAACTCTGATGCCTTCTGTTTTCATTTACTGTAAATATTCACAAAAATTCAATCATTCTCCTTTCTTTTATTTATTTATTTTTTGTGTGTTTTACTGAGTTTTGTGTCAAAAGAAAACGGATTTAGAAAAAGGGAAAACTGCTGAGACCAAATTTCAGTACTATTTCTCTTTTTTTAGTAAATGTTTTTGCAAATTTCCCCATGTTATTTATAAATTTGTAAATATGTATTAGTTTTTCTACATTTTGATTTTGATTTTATTTATTTTTTTCTTGAATTTTACTCCATTTGCGTCTTACTTTTTTCATGTTACTAATTATTTTGTCACTTTATTAATTTTTGTTCATTTTATTGATGACTTTGGCCATTTTTGTCAATTTTGTTGCTTATTTTTATTCTTTTTTGTTAAAGTTTCAGGAATTAAAGGGTTAAACAGAATCACGTGGAAGAGGGAAATATCTAAAATATATAGGACACTGGCCCTCGACGACCAGTTTGACACCTATGCCTGAGAATTACAGCAGAAAGTAATCCATTACTCACATGCCTTACTATAGTAACATGTTACTCCCAACACTGCTCTTTGCCGATGCTTGCAATGGGACATGTGGTTTGATCTAACAATTTATGGCTCCAGAAACTGTTTTTGTTGTTTTGTTTTTTTTCACATGGAACTGTCCAAGAGCCCTGTAGGAACCAATTAATCAAATACGCTCAATGTCAGTGTAGCGTCATCGGGATTGGAAATTATTGATGTCATGTAGAAAGTGATCCGAGTGGTGCTTATGTCTGCGTCCTGTGTGACACCATTGGCGTGGAGTCACCTGGACCAGGGAGTCCACAGGATTTTACTGAGTGTGTTGAGCGTGACCTTTCCAGAGCTGATCCCCAACGCCACATAAATCTGGTCCGAGTTTCAAAACACAACCACGCACTCGCTCATTAACATGCCGTACTCTTTCACCCGCACTGTGTTTTTGTGGGTGAGAAAGCTCTGCAAATCTGCACAAACACAATCTACACTCAATTGCTGCTCAGCGTAATGAACAAACATATGCAGAACTTGATACAGTATTTCTGCGATACTGACAGATGTGTAATTATCTATGTTTATGTGTGGGCTTTGAGGCCAGAAGGTTAAAAATTATAGTTTATAATATGTTGGAATTCATGTCTTAGCCTTGTCTCAGTGAGAATCACATCTGACTTGATGGATGTGACCAGAGCTGTTTTTGTTTTCTGGGATAAATCCAACACGAGTCTCGATTTTATTTATTTATTATTTTTTTTTACAAGCGGTTTTGCTTTTCAAAATGCAAATCTTCTCTGTCTCTACATGCTGTCATAAAATGATGTTTATTTCCATCCTTTCTTTCACAAAGCTAAAAACAAGTACTATAGACCCAAGATTATTAATAATATTCATGGTGTGTGGCTTTTTTGTGTTTGGCTAGTTTACATCATTTTAATTAGTGGTGGAATTTAAGCACAAATTAAATGCACCTCACTTGATTATTTCCATTTATTGCACTTTAAACTCCTGCTACTTCGCATAATTGCATGCTGCGCTTTTAATTTCACTACATTTGGCTTGCTAGTTACTTTTCACAGATTAATTTAAGTATATTTTTTCAGGACTTATTCCATTGTAACCCATTTTATTGGGACCTTCTAAAATGTGGTCCAGGTTTAAATTATAGCTCTATAAGAAGGATTTAAGGTGAAAAAGAAGACTAGTTTTCTTCTTTACAAAGTCAAAAGTTTGCTTTTGAAATTTTCTCTTTGCATTTGCTCACTTCTGACCTTCCAGACTCGTGTAGTTTGGCCCTTTTTGTCCAAATATGGTCACTTCTGGCTTGAAAAATCCACAGACGTGATGTTGAAATCCTGAAGTACTGGCTTAAAAACAGCACAGGTTTCATCAGAGTTAATCTGTCGATTAACTATATATAGTCTCTGCTATAAACACAGATGGTTTGATAGAATGTGATGTTATGCTATCCAACAGCAAAATAAATATTTTCAAGGGGTCAACCTTAAACATGTACAGTAGAGGTGTCAAACTCATTTTAGTTTAGGGTCACATACAGCTTAATATGATATAATGTAAAATAATGTACAGTAAAATAATATAAGTATTAGGATAAGAACTCATAAATGATGTCAACGCTAAAGTTTTCACTGTTTTTGAGTGAAAAAGTAAAATTCCATAATTAAATTGTTTACTGTACTTGAACATAACATGGACAATTATGAACAAAAATAAGTATATTAAAAATATTACATTTTACTTTATAATTTTTACACATCCATCACAACTGGACTCACAGTGGACCTACAAATACAAACAATATTTAGTAACAGGCAGAATATTAATAAATTCCACATACATTTCAGGTTATTCACCTTTTTTTTGCAACAGGTTAGTATTTTGTACTTTTCTTGCACTAAAACAAAATGGGAAATTATCAGATTTCATTGGTTATCGATTATTATGATAGTATTTTACTGGTCTAATCCACTTTAGATTGAATTGATCAAAAATGATTTTAACTACCTTGACTATTAAAATATTTCATGTAATTTTGACATTTATGATCTACAGCATTAAAACATAACCTAGTAATATTAACCAACATTTTAATGACGGCTTTGCTCAGAGTGAACTTGATATTTTGACTTGAGTAAAGGATGCAAAACTTGTCATGATTATTATTTTCCTTTTCTTGACTTATGGTTTTAGGTCATGTTTATTCTTCTTCCAACCTTGCCAGACCCCAAACAAGAAGTTGATACTTTAATATTGAGTGTACCTGATGGGCTGAATGTGTAACCCACCCTTTATATCCTTTATTGCTTTACAAAAAAAGATGTTTTAGTCACTGCACATGGAAGTGGTCCAGAGGCAGTCACAGCTGAGCTTCATGGGGTGTTGGTTAATTGGCAGTTCTTGGTAAGTGTAGATATGCTTCACTATGCATATCTTCCTCAATGTCCCTTGCACTATTTACCTTTTTAAAGTGCCCTTTAATTGGCTGCACAGTCACAGTCTCCTGCTTTAACCGTCCCCTGTGGAACCTGAATGTGGCCTATTTGACCCTGAGGCCCAGGGGTGAAAACCTCATATTTGGCACTACACCCCCCCCCCCCCCCTTTTTTTTTTTTTTTTCAACATTACCCACTTTCTTTCTCTTTCTGTCTTTCGTGTAGCTTTAGTGCTGATCTATTTTTCATACAAACCCAATTGAGCGCCTGAAAAGCTAAATCCGCTCAATTTCAACACCTTTTCATAATCTTACCTAGACTGTGTTTGTGTGAGTGTCTGCTGGGCCCAGATTCATGCAGTTCTGTCATCATGCTACCATTCTCTCCTCCTCAGCTCTACAACCGGCCTCACATTGAGGCTCCAGAGGACTCCGGCTATTCCATCTGATATATCTGGACATAGCTTCTCCCTACACACCAGCTACTTCCAACTGGGCTGCATCAGCAGTACTGAAAGACCTGAGAGTACTGTGATCCCTCCATGGGGTGTATGACTGTGGCTCCGGCTGCACTACACTTTAATCTCCTTCCCTTTTAACCACAATGGGAAACATGTGCTTACTCTGTGTAGGGTTCAAGCCCACCATGGGAGAGGCTGTTTACCTTCAGTCTAAAACTAACATTTCACAGCTCCTGACCACTCCTGGTTACTACATATAGTGGTTTAAAAAGCTGATAAATGATCATTTTTGCATAAAACAAGATAACTCGTAATGGAGTGCTGTTAAAAAAAAAAAAAAGTACATTTCCTCACTCGTCGCCTTGTGAAGAAGACATAAATTAGTTTTTCCACCATATATTCAAGTGAGGAAGGCTGAGCTGTCTTATTTGTCTTATTAAAGAGCTGGTGGCTCAAACTTTATTATCATCTTTTCAGTTTCCACCCCAGAGGTCAGTGTATGACACTGATGATTGCACCTCTCTGCTTCATGATGAGAGAATTAAGCAAACTGGGAACAGAACTTGTCAAAACTAGATCCTAAACCAACATAATCCACCATGTAGGGTTTTTCCAGATGTGGGAGTAAATTTCATTCCCCTGCACCTACTGTAGTAGAAAAGTCTCAGTCGGTAGATTTTTCAAGGCAAGTGGTTCTTGTCCTTAAAATCAGACCTGGTTTTAGTTTAAAGACAGTTGTTTCCATGCAGGCAGAGTGCTGCAACCCAGAGAGATTCAGTGGTGTAAAACAGGAACCAGTGACCATGTGCAACGGAGTGAGGAAATGCACTCCAGATGAAGATAGTACAATGTGGTGGATTTTACCGGTATGCATGTGTATGCTTTTACTTTAAAGGGTTTGTTCTGTAGTTCTGTCTAAATGTGCCCCGAGTTATGTCACAGTCTTTGGTTTACAGTAACTCTATGGCCTCAGCCCCCTTTTCAGTCATCTAACATTACTTCCTCCACCCTTGATCGGGGATTTGATTCACACTTATCTGCCTGTCAGCGCGTTTGTACAAAGACTAGTTCTCTCATTTTTATGAAACTTATTGCACAGAGCATTGGCCAAAGTACAAACCCCATTAAATTAGCACATTTATATTTAAAAAAAAATGGAAGTTACAATTCTAGGGTTTGGTTGAATTTGTGCCTTTATGGTTTGAATGTGTGATGTGAAACCTGGGCAAATCTTCATATTTAAGAGTCTGTAACCACAAAGTACTGGTTTCAATAAAACCGAGCTGGAAGAAAATTATTGATTAATTTACTGCTATTCTCAGATGGCGCTGTAGCAGATAAAGAAAGGCAGTTTTCTCATCGTCAGGACATTTTGTCCCCCTTTTTTTTTTTTTTTTTTTTTTTGCAGTGTTGATTTAGTGAACGTTTTAGGATTTTTGATCGATTGTTTTCTGGCCACATGAACCAATACACAAAAGTTGATTCAACATTACTTGTTCTTTACTCAAGCTGTAGCATTAGGCTGTATCTGAATCAAACATATTCATAAGTTTTACATTAGAAGAAGTAAACACATCAGAGGTTGAATTTTTGTTAATGTCTCCGGTGGAATTATCTCAAATTAGGCCTGTTTCACAATTTTCAGAGGGCAACATCACAATTCATCACATTTGATATATTGTCAAGTCTTGGCCAAAATACAGACAAAAATGTACAATATATGGTGTATTTGGGATTTAGACAAAGCCAACTATGTTTTGACTCTATACCCGATCATTACTGTTCATATTCAACACATTCATCTTAACTTATTTGTCCAAAACATGCAACACTGCCAATAGTATAATTATCTACTCCACACGTCACCCCACCTCAGTTCACAGTCGCATCCATTCTAAGCCGCTGGTGAGCGATTCCACCCTCCTGTGCGACTGAATCCAATCTTTACCTCCACAGGTGTGGCAGGTGATCTAAGGGATGATTGAGCTCTTCCTGAGGTAACAGAACCCTGGCCAGTTTCCCCTGTAGCCCTGCCCCAATCTGCCCTTTTCTGTCGCCTTATCTGCCCATCCAGTGCAATCTAACCCAGGGTGCGGTCGCTCTGCTCCTCCATTCCCGGAGCTGCTGGTCACCATTGCTGATCTCCTCAGATTTCACTGTGAAGAGAGAATGACCTGCTTTAGCTGAACTCGAGTTGGACAGACTGACAGAGTCCTGACATCACAACTGTCCCAGCTTCCTGCCACCCACAACCCCATGACCTCCATTTTACCAAGGGCAAAAGGGCCTCAGACAGTTTGCTCTGTAACTGATGTTTTTTTGGATTTTTTTTTTTTTTTCGTTGTTGTTGTTTGTTTCCATGAATAATAAGACAGCTGTGACTGATTTTTCAAACATGATAGGGAAGTAATTTCAGTTTCTGTGAAGACAAATTAGATTTGGTTGTTGGCTGGGTCAGGAGGACATGCTGATGTAGTTGAAGGGCTTTTTGATTACGAGTGTGTAGCTTAATGTAGATCCTAAAAGGGTGGAGATTTGTGCTTACTTCAATTTTCTGGGTTTGATTAAGCTGACCAGTATGTCAGCAGCCAACTCCTTTTGCACTGTGACACATGGTATATTTAAGTTGAGCAAAGACACAATGTATTTATGAGTCTAATCACTAAATATAAATTGTAAAACTAGTAACTCAGTCACTCAGAGGTCACTGTATATCATTAGAAACAGTATTTCATATTGGTTTTTATTTGACAATGATTTCAGCAGAAAACAATGTGATTTTTTCCCGCGTTGACAGTGCTGGGTAACCTGAATAGGATCTGAATAATTTAGGAATCATCTATCATTTTCATTCCTGCCAAACACACTACAAACATGTTTCCACATGTGCTCATTCCACAGTGGGGCTGCCAAACAGCAGTCGGGTTCTACTAAAAGCAGGCTTATCATAGCCTTCTGCGATTTTCTTTCACTTAGAAAATCTTTTATTTAGTTTTATACTGAAGTGAACAGATCCATGAATTCTGGATAATACACTATATATAGTGTATTATCTCTACATATATATATATATATATATATATATATATATATACTGTATCCTGCATTGTTCTGTTAGCTTAAATTAAGTGTATTTCCTGCCTGATAATAGCCATTTGCTTACATTCACAAAGACGAGGGTTTGTGGGACAAAATGTGATTAAGTCGCATGTGTTGTGTGGGCTTGAGCCCCAAGCGTTATGTGTGTGGACTTGCAGACCTCAGCTTGGAGATGTAATCTGATTTGCAGAAATGAACGGGTCGTTTCACATGACTGGTTTAAAGGACCACTGGCGCAAGGTTGTGCCAGTGTCCATGAGTAGTGTGTATGGGTGCTCGCATGCTTGTGTGTGTGTGTGTGTGTGTGTGTATACACCTTTAAGTATTAATTTGTTTTCACAAGGTGCACTGTAGAAATATGAGACTTTGTTAGTGCAGGCTCCCTAAACAGTAGAAATAAAAAGGTGTTGAAATTTGCTATGTGGTTGAACAGACTAAAATGCCGCATTTATTCTGTTGTTCTTGGTTTTAAATGAGATTTATTTAGGAAAGGTTACATCAAAAGTAAGGCCATTCTAATTAACAGTCGATTACACATCTGGAAAAAAGTATGACTCTGTTTGAGACTCATGCAGGTTTTATTTGCAACATTCTGTTTACACATCTCATATAATCAGAGCTTTATTTTGAACTAATGGACCATCAGAAATTATATCAAATAATTGAAATCATCCTATAGCCTCAGCCCTCTTTAGAGGACTGCTACGATGAAATCCCCTGAAAGCTTTGCCTCTGAATCCTCTCGGTTTTTTTTTTTTTTTTTTTTTTTTTTTTTTTATAACATTGTTTGTTGATGTTTTTCAAGGAGGAGATTCTTGGTTGTTTTTTCAGGCCTGGATGTGGTCCATCATGTGATTTTCATTGGAGAGTGGCCGGAGGAGACTGCCACAGTAAAAGAGGGAGAGTGAGAGAGCGAGCGTGCTTTTGTGTGTCATCTTGCCTTTTGGGGGGGGTGTGGGGGGGGGGGGTCGTGATCATCACATACACTGTGTACACAGAAGCAGGAGGCTCCTCGAGGTGATTTATTTATTTATTTTATTGTTTTTTTTTTGTTTTGTTTTTTTGCTCACATACCTGTTCTTGTTTTTCTGCACGGTTATTTCCATGTCTCGTACATTACTGGAGTGTTGTCGATCTGACCTCTCACTGCTCGTGCCTCTTCAAATATGTGTGCTCGATGTTTGGCTGTGTGTGAGAGCTCATAAGCAGGACGATGCAGCACTCAGGAAGCTCTGTTCCCATCAGGCGTGTCAGCAGGGGCAGTTTTTCATAAGGTAGTAATCTCAACACACAAAGGGGTGTCCAATATTAGAGAGCCCCTACCCCTGAGCTAATCAAGACCTGACCAACCCTTCTCCTGGCTCGCCAACTCTCTAAACATTACCTCATCTGGAGGCTTAGCCTAGCCACATGCAGCTCCAGTCTACTAGCGTACATGATAACTCACTTAGCTCGGTACGATAGCTTGAAAAAAAGGAAACATAAGAAGGGATATAAAAGAAATGGGACCAGCATGCAACTACCTATGGTGCTTGGTGCCAGGGAAAGGTATTTTAAAAGGGAGAGGAAAGAAAGAATCATTTTACCATGTCCTCCAGAAACTCTGGGAAGCAATTTGCCAGTATTCAGTTTCTCTCCCTGCCGTCCTGTTATTGCTGTTTTCCCCTCAACTCTTGGAGCCTTCAACCTGAAAGGAGGTTCTTAAGTTCAGGCTTTGTGTCACTCGGAAACAGTGCATTTGTTGCCAAGGTAACAAGTCTGGGACAGTGAAACTCAGAATCAGAGAGCACCTTTGTCTGCGTCTGGAGAAAGAGGGACCCTCGTTGTCATCGGTCCAGAGAGCAAAACTTAAGTTAAAAACTTCAGTCTGTATCAAGAAACCTGCACATTTCTCCACGCTATATCTACCTGAACCTGTTGACCTTCTCAAAGAACCCAAGTCATTTTAAAATGGAACGATGGAAAAGCCACTGTGACTGCTTCCATTATCCTGAGCTGCCAGGTACCTCAGAGCTCTGCTGAAACCTTAGATTTTCATAAAACAGGAGTCGGGTGATCTATGTTGCTACTCCAAGTTTGACTTTTTAAATGTTCTGTGAAGATACTGGGAAAGATCTGAGTCATGTGGTCATAATAAAACCAGACTTGGTCAAAAGCATTAAATATAATGTGATTGAGTGACACCATATTTATATTCAATTTGTCATCGTCTATTTTTTTTTTTTTTTTATTTAATATTTAGATGATGGAAATTTTGCTAAATTAACCCAATAAAGACCCAGTGTTACTCTTGTATCACTTCCCGGTTGTATTTTTCTCTCTGTTTAACCTTTCTCAAACAGTTTAATACCATTTGTTATATCAACTTTTACAGTATATTTTGCATTTCTCACTGTAAATCATGTATTTTCTTGTCTCGTCATCTGAACCTGCTTTATCCTCACTGGGGTCACGGGGGTCACTGGGGGTCTAATTCAGCTTCAATGGGTGAAGGCGTGGTACACCCTGTATGAGTCTCCAGTTCATCTCAGGGCTGAACATATATAGACAAACAATCACTCTTGACATTCACACCTATGGGCAATTTAGATGAACTAATTAACCTATCAGTGCATGTGTTTGGATGGTGGGAGGAAACCCACACAGACACGGGGAGAACATGCAAACTCCACACAGAAAGGTCTGGTGTGGGAATCGAACCAGGGACCTTCTTGCTGTGAGGCACGAATGCTTAACCACTGCACCACCGTGCTGCCCAAATGATGTATTTTCCTATATTTAATTTAGATTTAGATAGTAAATTTGTTGTAAATTCAAAGTTTATTATTATCAAAATGTAGAAAACTGAAAAAAAAAATTGACTTTTCAGCAAAAATATCATTAACTAAACAGAAAACCAAGTGTCATTCATCAAACTCCATAGGTTTTACTGGTGAATCAATGTTGTAAAAGACAATGGTATTTCACATTCAGCCTCTGCACATCCAAATGTGTCATATCTGATGACCATGAGACAATGATTTTACACCAATTATTTAACATGTATTGATAGGATCAGTGAACCAACATGTATTAAACATTTTATATGAGTAGGTGCTTTTGGTCACCAGTGGAGGTTTGGCTCTTTACGGGTTAACCGCATTTTAAGAGGCACATAAAAAATGTTCCTCAAGGTATCGAAAACAAATGCGTCTACTGCAGCCTCCCTGTGTTCCTATTTGGTGTGCTATACATTTTTTCCTCTTACCCTACAAGTTCTCTTAATTTTCACGTTATGCCTTTAGGGGTGCAGACTCTCAGGCTTTATTCTGCCTCACCATAATCTCCACATACTTAGGAACACAAAGGAAGCAGCTATGGTTTTTCATTGCACTGTAGGAAAATCAATCAATGCTAATGTAAATATGAGCAGAAGTAGACCAAGGTAAATGTAATTCTTTCTAAGTATACTTTTATGTTTTACCCTCAACGAACCCCACTCTGAGTCATTTTTTTTCCCATCCTTAATGTTTTTCAGATGATCTCAGGTGAGCAGCGAGAAGAGGCTGAGTAATGGAAACATGATCTGCAAAGATTCAGGTAAGGATGACTCTGTTTTTTTGTTTGATCTTCACTCGTGTGTGTGATCACAGAGTTGAATAAACAACAAGAATTTTGTACACTCTGATCAAACGCAGAGCTAGTAGTTCACATATACGAGACGTGATCAGGGTTGTGACACTGGCTTTCTGCCCATGGTCTTGGTTTCTTTTTTTTTTTTTTTTTTATTGTGTAACTTAAGTCATGACAGCTTGGTAAAGAATGCAGTGGCACAGAGATATCACTTCAAACACGGCTTCTCTCAAGAGCCTCAGATCCTTTCAGTGGAACTGAATGAAGATCTGCTTTGATGGCCCACCACGGAGTCGGTGGCCTTCAAAGAAACCTGTTGATGGGATTGTGCGGGGCAGCCAGCAGTCTGAATGAGTGGTACTGTAGACGCGCCGCCTCTCAGGATAACTGTGGGTGTTCTCAATAGAGGTCAAACATGCTTGACCTCAACATGAGTAGTCTTTTTCTATAGATGTTGGAGGATTTTTCTACTCCCTGGTTCTCTCTGTAAATGAAGGGGAACTGTGTGTGTGGATGGCAGGCGGCCAGCAGACAGGTACAGTAGATGTGCTGATGATGGAGGATGATAGAGGCTTCAGTCACGGCCTCAGGCACAGACAGGCGTACACGGGCAGGCTGAGACCGAGGGGCAGGTTGGAACCTGGTTCTGTGTGCTGATGCTGCTCTACTGGCTCTGCTCCAAGGTGAGGCATAGGAGAGAAACGTGGGAAGGGAACGCCAGAATGAAGACATAAAGAAAACCAGCTAAAAGAAATGGTACAAACTGGGGAAAAAAAAAAAACACAGTTAAAATGAGAGTAGGTAACAGCAGTGTGTGTGTGTTTGTTAATAGAGCAGTGGAAGGTGTGGAGGAAGTGGTTTATTTATAGGACAGCTGTGAACAAAAGCTGATGAATGTGCAACACAAATGGCATGACAACTAAAAATAACACGTAAAGAATCAAAGGAAAGTCAGAAAGGTACTCGACACGGCCAGGTGAGGAGGTAAAAGAAGGAAGAGTTTGAACACGAGGCCACGTCCTGTATGGCGGTGAACGTGACTCCTCACAGGTAAAGCAGCTCAGAGGTGCAGACAGGCAGAAAGAAGATGAGAAACACTGATGGATGACTACTACACTATGACACGTTCACCTTTCCCCAGGCAACAAACAGGCTGGTCCTGCCATTCTGCTGCCATGACAACTGTGGGGAGCAGCGGGGGCAAGACATCGCAGAGTAGTTTGTCAACAGGCCACCTACCTGCATTACCTCACCTTGGGATTTTCTGACTTTGTTGTGTGTGAAAAAAAGTCGATTACAGTGCACAGATCAACACCGCTTGTATAAGATAATCTAGCTCTTGTTCTGGATTATATTCAATGGAATGCTGTGTGATTTATACTCTTCAAAGTAATACATATCAGGTGTTTTCCCATATTTTCTCAATAAAATTCATACGTTTTTAATGTTTGACTTTGAAATAAAGTGTCTCATGTCATATATAGTACAGTTAAATGAAGTATAAACTCTTCTTTCTTCTAAAAGTAGAGTTAATATAAACTAAAAAGCAGTGAAATAAAACTCAAATCTCCAACTAAGTAAAGTTCTAATTAACAATGCAACAGTTGTAGGTAAAATCAACTGATTTGGGACAGTTGACATGGGGCATTTTATTGAATAAAATGTTTTGTAAATCATATTTGATGTCATTCTACCTGTTTAAGGTCTATAAAAAGACTGTTCCTTAAGTAAACCTGGAAAAATTAACAGAAACTTCATGACAGACTGGTATATCAGGCTGATATTGATCAGTGTGATTTACTAACAGGTGAAGTTCACACGATCCTGTTACCTGTTCTACCTGTTTGAGTCAGTTTGTGTGTTTGTTTGTTTGTAAGCAGCTTTATGCAAAAACTATTGGACCAATGGACAGTGGATGAACACACTTAGTTGATTTTCTTTTCATACCATCAAGTTCGATACAAACTTTTATGGACATCTACACGATCAATAAATCAAATAGGAAAATACCAGATTTTTATTTAAACATACAAGAGCATAATAAGAGACTAAATGGTGATGAATCACTTAAAAAAGGTTAAAAACCCATAAAGAACTGACACAAATGTTTATGGTTGATCCCTTTTTAACCCTGATGCATCAGCGCTGACGTGTTCTGAATGGATGGTTTAGTTTCAAAATTCAGAATAATTAATTTTATTTTTTTTAAGTGTTATTTTACTGAGAATTTAGTTCATGGAACTGATGTACAGGTGTCAAAAAGCAAAAAACAACAACAAAAAACCCAAATTACAACATTAGTCATGTATTCCTTTTATTAAACTTAATTTTGTTTTTTGTTTTGCATTTTCTTATTTTTGTTTATTTTTTCTATGTTTTGTTTATTTATTTTATTATTTTTCTTCAATTGTGTTCTGTTAGTGTCTTACTTTGTTCATGTTACATATTATTTTGTTAGTTTAATATTCATTCTTGTTAATTTTCCTGATCACCTTTGCAGTTTTTGTTCATTTTGTTGCTTATTTGAATGTTTTTACTGTGGAATTGCTTAAATCTCAGGAGTTAAGGAACATTTTTCTTAGAAGATGAAATTGGCATTTCTGTATGTGAATGACAAATATCACAACATTATCGTACTAATATTAATGTACACCCTTATCGCAAATTTTGCTAATATCATGCAGCTCTAATCACCAGCCTGTATTGGTCATCAGGTAACATTGATTTAAAAAAAATAAAATAAAATTTGGTATCTGCCCCCCCCAAAAAAAATAAATTGTCAACTGATCAAAATTGGAAGAAAACTACTTATGCAGTGTGTACAAACAAATTAGCGACTAACAAATAGAAAGTAAAACTACAAAAGTTGACTAAGTCCATGTGCACCATAAGCATAACCAGACCTGGTGCTGTCTTTCCACAGACCTGGAAGCAGCCAACACAGCCAGGCTTTTGCCACCACTGGTAATGTGATAATTTCATCTGTGGACGAGACTGTGGGTGGTTCCTGTGCAACTTTTCTGATGCCAGTTTAAACCCTCAATCCGTTTTGCATGTGGAAGCAGTATCAGCATCTGCTCTGTAGGCAAATCATCAAGACAGGAGAATTTATATTTTATTCAAAGAACATGATTTAACAGTTTCTTTTACCATTAAAATACAGCCAGAGAACTTTAAATTATCTTTAGTTTGAGTATGAGAAACATGTGTCAATGTTCAGGCTTTAAGTTTTTGGATGCAGTCAATCATTACTTTCTGTATTATGTTTCTAGGATCAGACTAAATCCTGGTTTGGACGGTGGCGCTGCATCCCCTGCAGCAGATGTTTGCTGCTGGCATCGCTGCTGACAGAATGAGCTCCATCACTGACAGTCTCACTCTGAGGATCCAGCCCCAGCAGCTTGGAACTGAAGAAGAAAAGCAGTGACATAAACTCGGTGGGACAGTGGAGCGTACTCCGCTGTTCACTCATTATGGAACGGATCAGTCAAACCCCCGTCTGGAGAGGTGCTTGCTGGGGAAAAAAAACCTCAGTACACATACATTTACCATAATTCCTACAATGGATCTACATATTTTCAGCACTTTTCTAAACTGAACCAGGATTAATATTTTCCCATATATACATCTGCTTTTGATATCCAGTGTTTATTTGCACTGCTGCGCATACACTGTTCCTGTGACATTTACTGTGTTATTCTGGATACTGTATCAACAAGTGTTGGACATGTAAATGGAAAATAATCAGATGTTATTTTCATTCTTAGTATTAATTTTTTTTATTGACTGACGGGAGCGCTTACCTCGACTTGATTACAAAATGTAGGACAGACAGATTTAATTTAGTTTAAAAAGTTTTGTCAAATAACTTAACACAATCAACATGTCTTAGTTGTGTATGTTCTGGGATAATTGCTGCCACAAAGACGCTTTTGTCATCGAGGTGAAAGTGAAAAACTGTCATTGTGAGATACTGTCAGCCTGTTAACATTGTTTCATAATCCTGTCAAGATACTTGATTATTAAAATGATTAATTGTCGTATGTGTTTGTGAAAAGCACTTAGTTTGAATAAAACCTGTATCCAACCTGCTGTCTTTTATGTTGTTTCAGCTGTAGATTTACGATATTCATAACTGATAAGAGGCTTTCATTTTGTTCGTTACGTCCATGTAAATATGTGACTGCTGTTCGTTTTCAACTTGTTGGCTTCATTACTGGTCTGTCCTGTAATGTGTGTGTATGACAACCACCTTTATTTTTCTCACAAAATGAAACCAGGGTAAAAAATTAAATAAAATAAAATTGTGTGGATAGGTACAATAAATATGAATAAAAAAAATTTTCATTGAATTGTGTCCATTTGAAGAAGAAATAAAACCTTCACACATACAAGGAAGAAATAGAGCAAATGCATTAATAAATAGATGTGATCTGGCATAAAGTGAACCCCCTGTCCTAAATAATTAGAGAGATATTGGAAGAAATTGACATTAAGAGATCAGATGAAGATTACAGCAAGCAACGTGAAGATCGATGGAAAAACTGGACAATATACTGTACAGGATGTCAACGAACTGAATGTTTGGGTTGTATTATTTCATTTATGCTTCATCCTACTCCTTTTCGGACATGTCATTGTTATTATTATTATTGCTGTATTGATTATTGTTGCAATTTGCACATGTTTGAAATAAATCATTCAAATCAAATCAAAAATATAGCAATAAAATTAGGGCTGTCAAATGATTAAAAGTTTTAATTAGATTGATATGAGTTGCTTTGGATTCATTTTGATTAATCATGATCAAAACACTTAATGTTGGTCGACTAATCTGTCTCTGGGTTTTTTTGTTTGTTTTTTTTTTTTACAAAAATTTCCCACAAAATTACACTGAGAATCAGTAAAGGTAGAGAAAAGAATTTACAAACAAGTGTTGCCTGGCACAACAAACCACACCTGTCTTTATCTGATTATCCCTCTCTCGTACCATTGTAAAAACACTTTTTTGGTGACTGTGACCTTTGAACTACATTCACCCAAATTTAATGGGATCTATTTAGGACCACCTTGCATCTTTCCTGAAATTGAAATTGGTCCAAACAGACAAGAAGACCCCAAAACAATACCCCTCTCCCCTTTCAGATGACAGGGTAAACACTGCTAAATCCAGTAACCCCCCACCCCCCACCCCCCCCGCCGCCATCCCAAAAAAAGACAAGAGTGATGAAAAATGCAAGACATATTCAAAAACTTCTAAAATACAGAAAAAAACAAACACAAAGTTGATAAAATATTGAATATATGTGGATTTAACACAAAAGCCCTAAATAAAATATAAGCTTAAAAAATAGAAGTGTTCAACACTTTATAGTAAATTGCTATGTACACTAGTAATACAAATAATTAAATAAGTATCACTCAAATAGGAATGAGAGGAAGAAAACTCAATAAAACCATAAATAATAGACACATTTTATAAATGAATTGATGTATAATGACTATATTCAGCGATTTAACTCCTGAAACCTCAGCAGTTCTAGTCAAAAAGTTAATAAAATAAGCAACAAAATGGACAATAACAGCCAAAAATGTACAATAAACCAACCAAACAACAAGTAATATGAATAAAATAAGATACAAACCTGAAGAAAAACAATGAAATACAATATTAAATGTAGGAAATAAGAAAACAAAATGAACAAAAACTAATAAATATTTACAAAATAATAAATTAGTTCAAATGAACAAAAATGAAGGATAAATAATATTGTAATTTGGTTCCAGTAGTTTTAATTTTGGCATTTTCTTTTTTCTAAATCAGTTGCTTTTTGACATCTGTTTCTCTCCATATCTCACGTCCATGAACAAAACTCAGTAAAAAAAACAAAAAACATCACAGTAAAAAAAACTATTTTTTTTTCTAAATATTGAAAGTAAACCATCGTTTTAGAACGCGTCATCTCTGACGTATCAGGGATTAAAGGGTTAATATATTCAAAAGCCAGTTCCTAGAAGATGCAAACAGATTTGTGAATAAGGATGATGTCATGGAAAACCTGTTAGCTCGTCGTATTTAGTTTCTGTAAACCCTGGTGCCTGATGCTGACAGAGAAGTGCTTAATGTCACACGGGTCACTACAGGGACTTGTCACTAGTGTCTGGATAAAAATCTCCACTGCTTGCCCCCCTCCCTCCCCCTCCCCCTCCCCCTCCCCCTCCCTCTGGCCCTCCTCCTCTGTAGAAACACATTCTAGCGTACACTACAAATGCATTTTTTGTTTTCAATTAGTTTGAATGAGTTCAACAATTCAGAAGTGACTTCCCATTCAGCTGTCGTTCACTGTCAAATTCAGCTGTGATTCAATAAGGTTTTGCTCTGGGCAGGGGTGCGAAGGGCCCGGCGGGGGATGGGACATGAGTGGTGGATTGTGTCGCAGTGGAGTTGCTAAGGGGTAATTATTCTTCAAGGGGTTGCTTATTGTTGTCTTTCTCTCTGCGATAAAACAAAGCCGACTGGGCTAGCTTCCATTGCCGTGCATTGAGGCCTTTATTCGGGCGCTTGACAATGTTCTGACAAGTTTTTTCAAAGCATCATAGGGATCATATTAAGAATCAAATTTGCGGGGGGACGAGGTCATTGGTGTCTGGACAAAATAAAAAAAAAAAAAGCTGTGTGAAGGACCCGGCGTTGATTTTTTTTTTTTTTTTTTCTTTTTGGAAGTTGAGCTTCATGACATCTTTATGGCTCTGCTTACGGTCAACAACATTAGCATGTTCACAATGCACTTCCCTGCTTGCTTGCCTCCCCCTTTTTTTTTTTTTTCTCCCCCGCTTTTTCTCACACACATACACACATATGCAACTCGGTGGGGGGAAAAATGACCTCTCTGCAGCTCTCAATTCACTGCACTTCTATAGCCCTGAATGGACGAGCTCAACAAAAGGTGACATAATTTTCTCAGGGTTTGATTGGCCCCCTTCATGCTACAGGATGACATCATATACACCCCCCACCACCACCTTCTCCCCCCCTCCCCTTCTCCTCCTCCCAAACATATCACTACGAGCACCAGCACACAACCGAACGCCCCCTTCCTGTTCCTGGATGCTGCGTTGCCATGACAACAGAGCTAGGCCCAGGCTGTGGGGCAGGACTTGGCAGTATATTGTGGCTTGGCTCTTCATAATGAGCTCAGGCAGCATTGGCCCTGTGTTTTCCGTAAACACTCTTGGAAAATGATAGGGGGAGTAGGACATGGGTTTGGATATAATGGTAACTTCCCTCTTTATTTCACCTTTTTGATTGTATGTTTTCTTTTTTTTCTTCTTCTTCTTCTTCTTCAGTCGAAAAAGCATCCCAGCAAGAACTGTCAAACTTTATGTCGAACCAGAGCCAGGTTTTTGGTGCAAGTTTCACTTTTCTCTCATAAGGTTCAAGGAGGGAGTGGGTACGTTTGTGCAATGGAAAATGTGGGGGCATTTAAAGGGGGGGGGGGGGGGGGCTATAGTAAATTGGACTCTCACTGTGATTTCTTTCTCTCTTATTTTAATCATTGAAGACATTTGAATCAGTGCAGTAGTCACTCAAATGTTTTGTTTTTTTGTTGTTTTTATGTACACTGATTTTTGTAAATGAGTCAAATAGAAGCTTGGAAATAAAATAAATGGTTTTGCATTTTTGTAGCTATACACTTTTGTCCTAATCGTTTCCCCCTTTTTTCAGTGTATAACCGGGGTGTTCCTCCGTCCATTCATCTATGACGTCAAGAAAGAAACCCTGGGTTCTCCCACAGAATCAAAAGCCAGAGGAACTGCCATTGGCTGCCTAATGAAGCTCAGTACTACAATGACCCTGACTTATAAATGCCACTTTTCACTCTGGTGTGCATCCAGGACTATTATAAACCTTGTACTCCAGAGTATCACACACATACAAACGGACATTTCCCCTCAGAATTGTTGTTAATGAGGATAATTTGAAGTGAGGTTGACATGAAGGCGGGAGCCAAACCTTGTTGGTTCCAAACACTCCTGCAGCATAGACGCCTTTAAGCACACTCCAAACCATTTCCTCAAATTGGAGCTGCAACGGAAGAAAAAAATGACACAATTACCACTTGGTCTTGGAAGGTATCCATGTTTCATGTTGAACTTTGTGCATTAGATGTAGACGTAAAGCGTGATGCATGGTTGTGCTAACTGGTGCGCACTAGACAAAATAACATCACTCTCTCCTTTTGCTCTTCTCATACAGTATTCTGGCTTTATCTTGTCCATCATGCCAAGTCTTTTACCCACTTTAAAGTGCCCATCGCTGCAGTTTTCATGCTTTCCCCTTCTTGCTGTTCCCTGTGGTGTGATGTGATTAACTGTGGTGTGCTGCGTTGGCCCCTCCTTTAACTTCCTTGGAAGAAAGTAATGCTTTAGTGGGTTTTCTAGCTTGGATGAGCGCTGACTGGGTATCGGTTACCTCTGGCATGCTCAGGGTGCGTGGGCTCTCAGTGACCATGACGTCGATCCACTCAGTTCTGCTTGCACTTGAGAAATGGTGGGAATCCACTCCTTTTGCCTTTTTTTTTTTTTTCCCCCTGTATTTTCCACAATTGTTCTTTATAGAGGTAACCTATTTTCCAACAGGATTTTACTTGCTTATGTGTCATGGGCCTTACCTTGGGTTTATTACTGCTGTATTTTCCAAAGTAAGAACTTTATCAACACATCAGCTGCAAATTACTACTGACATTAAGGTTGTGGATTTCCCAAAAATTATACAACGTGCTCCGTTACTTATATTTTTTCCTTGGTGACAGCGTTGATTGGCAAGGTGATATAGATGAGGGCATTACATATACTAAAGCATCCCTTAGTCTGGGCAAGCACCCTCTCTCACCCTCTTCATCCCTTGCTTCTCTCTCTCTCTCTCTCTCTCTTCTAATCCCCATTGAGAAGGGGAAGGGGAGTCTCAGGAAGCAGGAGAGGATGAGGAGGAGGGGAGCAACAGAACAGGCCAAAGGCTCTACTGACATCCATGGGAATCTGCAGATCCATTCAGTGGTAATTATCAGCATCAATGCAAAGAGGCAGTGGCAAGGCTAGGGGCGGGGGCAAGGGGGTGTGGGAGAGTTTTGGGGAGTGGGGTTGGGCACGATGAAGAGCTTAGAGGGGAGGGGGCAGGACAAGATGGAAATCATGGAGGACTGAAAAAGCCAAGAGGTTGTAATGACAAAAGGAAAGAGAGACAGTGAGAAGACAATTTGTTAGTTTCACTTCTACCAAATATGACGTGAGCGTGACCTTATGAGCAGGTACATTTGGGTTGAGCGCTGCGTTTCCCTTTCGTTGCGTATGTGTCTGATCTCCGAGGAAGTGATCACAACAAAATGAATATATATATATATAGACAGAGGAAGTGTAGAGCATATCATAAAATGTGAAGTCAGAAATCATGAACATTTTATTTGTGATTAGTCATTTTCCATTTGGTTTTATTATTAACCCGGTAGATTTTTATGGATTATAGTTCATTTTGATTAGTAGCATGTTCCCCCCTATTTATTGTGCAGTGTCCTCAGCATATTTTGCTTCTTAGATATGTCTTTTTTATCTGTTTATTTGAGACATAAGTGTAATAATTCATGTGTGCTGTCGGGGCTGTCTGTGAAATGGAAGCGCATGCTAGACGTTCTCAAGTCCAGGATGCCAGCCCTCTGTCCCCTCTACATCATACATCACTCTGACAGGCCATTTCACTCCTGGATTCAGAATTCCAGCAGAGCGACCACCTCAAACACTTTGGTTTGTCCCCGCTTGGTGAGAACGTCACTCCAACCCACTGAACACCACGTTTGAACTTTTGCCGACTGGCCACAGAGCCAGATCTGTCCGACAGGGGAAATTATGACAAATGATTTTTTATTTTCTCCCTTTTCTCACTTGAAAATCTGAAAATTTTCCAGCAGTGGGTGATTCAGTACAGCAGCTTTACTGGCCTGACCTTTAATGTTTGGCAAAGAGGAAGAATTACATTTAAATGGAAGACACTAAAATTCTGAGAGATGCATTTTCCCCAAGCGGTGTCACTTATTTCTTCTCTTTCGTGTCAAAAAAGGTCAAGTCAAAAAGGTCAGGTCAGTACTTTGTCCTCTTCGCTGGAAGCTCTGATGATACTCGGGAGTTTACCTTGCAACAAAACAGGAAGATAGAGATGTCTCATTATGCAACTGGTGAATTTAGAAAGAGAGTGTCAGTCTGTCAACTGCAGCGGTAAATGATGTCTTTATGTGAACCTGCCAGAAAGCAACATGGTGATACACACCCAATACATAAATATTATACTAATATCCTCCTGAGACAAAGGAAAGTCAAAGTTTTAGTTGTTTTATGTTAATTGTTTGTGATTTGTAAATAATAAAAAAAAAAGTTCAGATACATTTTTTTTAAAAAGTTATTTCTATTTATTCATTTAATGTTAATGGGATGTCATTTGTAATGGGCAACATGTTTTAAATAAACCCATAAAACTTTTGTCCCTTAGTGATATTATTTTAATCACATTAACTCTTTCAGCCAAGAATGAATGCAAATCTGAATGGGATCATTGCTCCCACACATATACTGTGTCCTGATGAATTATTGTGAGTCATTTATGCGTATAACTAATATATTAACCCTTTAACTGCTGAGAATTTACCAGTTCCAAAATGTATAAAATTAGTCACAAAATGGACAATAGCAGCCAAAAATGTAGAATAAACCAAGAAAATAATAAGTAACATGAGCAAAATAAGACACAAATGGACCAAAAGTGAAGAAGAAGAATACAATACAATATTAAATGTCGAAATAACAAAATTAACAAAAAGTAATATTCACAAAATAATAACATAAATGGGTTAAAATAAACTAAAATGAAGTATAAATAAAATAAATAAATAAGTAGTTTTAGTTTTGGCTTTTTCTTTTTTCTAAATCATTTACTTTTTGACACCTGTTTATTTCCATATTTCCATATATCACAACCATGAACAAAACTCAGTAAAATCACTGTAAAATACAGTCTTTTTTTTTTTTTTATGAATATTGAAACTATATATTTTTTTTACCATAGTACCCAAAAAGCCTCGCTCCATAAAGATGACGTTTATTTAGGAAAACTTCATCTAAAATGTAAGTGTAGTGGATGTTATACATAAGAAATAACATCAATTATCTGATGATATAGAGAAAAAAAATATTAATTAATCAAATAAACAGCCCATGAAGTCTTTTTAGTTTTATACTTTGAAGTAATTATTGCACCATACATGAGTTAACATTTACTTATTGCTACAGGATGAAACTCCACTAACATTAATACAATTTAAAATACTTTTAAAGTCTTTTTTTTTTTTGTTGTTATCTTTTAGCCACTCTGCCAATCCTACATTTCTTTTTGGTTCCATTTGTGTTTCTATCTGTTCTTTGTGTCCCATCACATTTCAATTCCACCTTAAATCCCTGTCATCCAAACAAATCTATGCTTTAGGGAAAACAAATATAGCATCGATATTCTCTGTAATATCTACAGATGTTGTGCCATAGGTCCTTTTCTCATCTCCTTCTGAGACTTTTAGGGATGATAACAGTGTGTAGTAGGATCCCATTATTTCACCTTGACAGATTTGACATCTTTCTGCCTCTCACACTGAAGGAATCTTCTTGGTAAGGGAAAGCACTGACCCCTTGACCCACACACACAAAGTTCCTTTTTACATGCAGCACTTGAATTTCGTTTCCTAATGTGTAGAGTTGGCAGAGAGGTGAGGAACAACAAGAACTCACACAGCTATCTATCACAATGAAAGAATCAACAAGATGTTGGTTGTGTGTCACTCCAGTAATGACATTGTTTGCAACATGAACACGGCGCTGCTATTAAAACTGAGCCAGTATCGTCTAGAGATTTGAAGAATGTGTACATGCCATCTACACACAGACGTGCATGTCTCAGTTCCACTTTCAGATAAAAACCTGTCATCCCAGGGTTTTGGTTCGTTGATAACCATCAGTTCTGAGGGTAGTCGGGCCCTGTTTACACAGATGAAGAGGCCCTCAGCACCCACAGTCTGCAGACTCAGCTCCATCAACCCTACTGCACATGGACCAGGGTGACAAACTAACTAACAGACAAGGACAAAATGATCCTTTAATAACTCCTGTCACTCATCAAAATACACCTTTGATTTAATTTTAGGTAAAAAAAATATATATATATAATAAATAAGAGTTTCTATTTACAAAGAAAGTGTCTGATGAAAATTGTGATGCCAAACAGGGTAAAGGTTATATTCATCACGCATCCTGGAGTCAGAAATCTGAGGAATCCAAGACTAAATTAGGATGGCTTTTATCTTGAAACAGAGAATGATCAAAATACTGCAGACTCAGGATTTTTCTTCACTTGCATTTATATTTCAAAGACGGCTTTGTCTTCTTCATCCTGCTTGAAACGTAGCCCAGAAAAGTTGACGTTGTGTGATCTTATCACAGGGGCCCAGAATGTTCTTGTCCCTGCCAGTAACTCAAAACGCTTCCGATGTCTTCGAAAGCTCTGGGTTTTCACTGATTTCTTTATTATTATTATTATTATTTCAGATTTTAAGTTACCTGAGTGAGATAATGAAGATTTTTCATGATATCATTGTTTATGTTAAGGCCTTTTTTTTTTCTTTATGCATTTTGCTGTGTTTGAAATTGTAATATAGTTAATGACATGAAAATGTATATTTATGACATGAAAATGGACTTCAGCTGTGTGAACTATAAAACACTAAGTATCACTAAACATGACATGTATCACCACTAGTGAAAGTACAGTATTGGTACAGAAAGCTTAACAATTAAAAAGTTCAAGTTTGCTTCTGAGTTATTATAAATATATGTTCACACCACAAAAGACATATATGTCATTAAGTGATGAAACACCTTTTGTTTCATGTTTGTTATTTATGTATGTATTTGTATGTATGTGTGTGTGTGTGTGTGTGTGTGTGTGGGGGGGGGGGGGGGTATATGTGGAAATGGATGTGTATGATAGTGGTTTTAAGTATGTAGTAAGAGTAACCCTAACCCAATTTTGAGATTTTTTTTTTTTACAGTATAGCATTTTATTTTATTGTATAGCATATTTCATGTACAGGATAATTCAAAATGCTTTACATAAAACATAAAAGCATCACAGGAGAGGCATAAAATTAATTTTAAATGAGAGGAAATGAATTAATGATATTAAAAACTTTAACATTGAAATCATCTGTGATAAAAAAAACATGATTTTAAAGTTCATTTTAAAAACATTATTCAAGGGTTTGTTAGAAAGTATTGTCTGAAAAATGATGTTTTCCAGTCTGATATAAATGAGCTGATAGTTTGAGCAGACCTCAGGTATTCAGGGAGTTTATTCCACAGGTGAGGAGCAGAAGAACAGTAAACCACACACAGTAAACCTGTCCCTGTACAATGACAGTGACAATAACTTCTAACATCTTTCCAGTTGCTATTTTCCTGCTCTTCCCTCTGGTCATCAGTTTGTCTAAAGGTGACATTTTTGGTGGTCATGTACATTTTATAGTCAGTCTATCATGAATCACTATGAATGTTCTCATAACATCAGCACAGAATGTTTGAACTGTCAGCCCTGTGCCTTTTAGCATGGCAAAAGTGTCTGGATACGACTCAGCAAGTCCATTTGCTAAAACAACATACTAATTGAACTCAGCTACTCCCTAGAGTTAACTTCCACTGTGTTCAGAAACAAACATGAATTCCCTCATTTACGGGAATTTTATTTGGATGGATAAATGCACTGTACTGGACTCTGTCCAGTCACTGAGGTTTCTGGACTAAAGTGTAGCAGTAGCATCTGTCAGTGGTACCGAACAACGTATAATACAAGCTGATCGGGCAAAGTGCTGTTTAAACAAACCCCAAAATGCCTGAATATGGATGTTTTTTTGACACACTATGCTGCTGCACGTTTTTATTTCCTAGGATCTGTCTGTATGAACACACATCAATCGCTCACAGTTTGCTGCGTTTTAGGGTGGGTGCCTCATGTGACTGAGTCAAGACTGTGCAAACTTTTCCAGCAGTTGGCTCCATGTGTCCTTTCTCTTGGGATGTGTTTATATGAGAGTGCAGTTACAGGGGTAGAGTGCCTCTGAACCTGGCTGCGAGCGTTTGTGCCAAAACTCTGCTTTCACTGACTTCTCATGCTGTTTATTGTTTTCCTGTTGAAAAGATGCAGAGACGCTTTGAAACTCAACAATCGCTGATGGGGTTTTGTGCTTCTGTTTGGTGTGTTTTGTCAAAGACAGGTCTACATTGTCTATAGTGAATATAAAAACTTTCATTGTGCTCACTTGTGGGCAGAAATCACTCCCACACTGAATCCTCCTGAGAATAACCCTTGGCATGTTGTCCCATCTAAACCTGAGGAAGTTTAAAGGACATTGTCTTCTTAACAGGTGTGTGTAACCTGTCACCTGTTGGGAACAGGTACTGCTTCTCATGGGACCTATTACAAATGTGTTCTAGTCTAATTGAAAACCACAATTACAATATAGAGGGCAATATTATCTTCTTTTGTGCAGCAGATTAAATCAGACACTAGTCATCCACAATTGTGCAGCTCTATTCATATTTTAAAGACAACAAGGGATGTATTCACTGCCAATCTGACCTTTACTTAGTTAAAGAATAGGTTATACCTGAAAAGAACTAGATTTATGTCATGTTTTCTGACCAGGGCAGAAGGTGAAAGCATATGCTGATAAGCCAAAGATTTTTTTATTTATTTTTTTTGTATTCGATTTATTTTAACATAAAAAAAAAAAAGAAAAAGAAAACATAGAGTAAAAAACTACACAAGCATGTGTATATAAACTTTTCTAACAAAAATCACCTTCCTCCAAAAGAAAAAGAACACTACATTTGTTAACCATTTCTGATACATACATACATACATACATACATACATACATACATACATACATACATACATACATACATACATACATACATACATACATACATACATACATACATACATACATACATACATACATACATACATTCATACATACATACATACATACATACATACATACATACATACATACATACATACATACATACATACGTACATATAAAATGAAAACAATGAAGTTAAAAAAAACCTGTCCATCATTCAAATCAAAATTGAATATAACTACCATAAAGAACATAAAGATAAACTAATCTGGTTAAAGGTTAATTCCTGGTAGTTTCATGAAGTTCTTTTACTTTCATTTTCCATTAAACAAAACAGTCCCATTTTCTCACTTCTCAGTATAATGATTTAATATTCATGAAAAAATTATTAAATGCTTTTACTCAAATCAAGGCATTGCTTTTTTTTTTTTTTTTTTTTTTTTTTGATATTATCGTCTCCTGTTTCAGTATTAAGCTATAAAACACCTGGGAACTTCCCTGCGATAGGGAAATCAAGACAGAGTTATTTGCAACAACCTCAAGAGGGAACTAACAGTGACTTTGTGGTGTAGACTAGGGAAATAATCAGCTCAGCTATCTGAAGAATTCATCCAGTAAAGTAATGTGCTTGACTTTTGTTTATGTGTTTACAAGCAGTACACGTTGGAGTCAGTGGAGCTGATGGACATGGGTGTGAGGCTGTGGTTTCACAGCTGGAGCCAGGCTGGAGATATGTGCATATCACATGGTTAGGACTCTTGTGATGGCTATAATGACAGCAGTAGTGGTGGGGTTACAGAGAGGTTAAAGCCGGTTGAGGACGAGCCACACTTTATTGCCACTAGGGGGGAGGGGGGTGCTGATTAACCATGACACCACAATTTTTTTTATTTATTTATTTATTTATTTTACAGTCTCACATCACAAGCTCATTCAAAAAAATTACTATCATATTTGGATGAATTATATATCACTCTTTAAAAATTTCAGTCTGAAATATTTAAGACCATATAACTATGTAGGGAATTTCTTTAAATGAGCGCAGACAGTCCTCAGTATGATTGATAACTAACACAGAATGTGGGCTGCATGGTCTGCAGTGAATGGTGTCTGGGGACTGGAGCACATCCTGTCAGCTGAGCTCCCTCCCTCTTCCCATCTTTCCGTCTTCTTAACAGCTGGCGCTTCCAACTGCGTGCAGGGCGATGTGTGGGTTGAAGGGGTCTTTCCTTAGAGTCTCCAGCTGAATCTGGGCTGGTCCTGGAACTGTGCTTTTGGGGTTACCTGACCTTTTGACCTCTGGGTTAACCTCTCAACTTCATACCTCCCCAGGGCCAAACGCACAACCATTAACCTACCAGCGCATTAACCTACTGACCCCTGTGTCCTGCTTTATTGATACATGGGACACTTCATCTTCATTCAGTAGTAGCAATAGCTATTACGAAACATCTCAAGACACTCACATTTCTGTCTTTAAAATTTTGACATGATTGAGTGTTTTAAGAAACTGGATAATCTGCATTTGTGGACAGGGGGGCAGCTGGGGACACAGTCACGCCAACAACAAGCTCAAAGCCTTCTGAGCCAGACTTAGGCATAAGTGTTCAGCAGTCCTTGAGTGAAACTGAAGGTTGAAACTCCGGGCCTGCGGGGCTGCCAGGCTGGTCAGGTGGAAGACTCGGGGCTGGGTGACTGCCACGAGGTAGCACCACTCCTCCTTCAGTCCCTGATCTGCCCAGCGTGCATTGGACTTAGGGCAAAAGCTGGGGATTATCTCCACTGCACTTCCACCCCTACCACCCCACTGCCTGCCCACTCGCAATGCAAGGCACTACTCCAGGGGTCTCAAACATGCGCACCGGGGGCCAAATGCGGCCCACTAAATGTTCCAATGCAGCCCCCGGGCTGAAGAGCATAATAAACTAAAAAAGTAAAAATTAAAAATGACTCTATATATATATATATTTTCTCTGTCTATAAAGGATGACAACTTCAAAGTATTTATCTTTGTTTTAGTGGAAAAACTAACATTACATTTTGAAAATATCCTGTAACAGTAAAATGTGAATAATTTGAACAACTATGAACAACTTGAAGTGTTGAAAGAAAATTAAACCCCATATTGAAACATTTTCTGCTTCTGTTGCTTCAGTGTTTTTGTAGATCTGATCCATAATGCACATGGAAAAATGAAATGTTCAAGCAGAATATTGTTAAAATTGTCATTATTTTTCTTATAAAATGTCACTTTTTTCAGGTTATTCACATATTTTGCATTTGGATACTTTATAAAACTAAGTATTTTCATAATGGGGGGGGGGGGCTGCACTAAAACAAAGACAAAAATTTGGAGTTGTCATTATTTATAAGATATTATGCTATCATTTTACTGATTTGGCCCACTGGAGATCAAAGCAGGCTTTTAGACTCACCTTATGAAGCAACTTTCATTCATGTTGCTATATTTAACCTGTTGACATCAATTCATCACATTGTGGAATAGCATCAACATTTTTTTCCAAACCTGTATGAACGGAAGTGCATTGTTATTTTTTTAATGGTGTCTGGCAGATGACAACACCCGTTTGTTATTTTCTTTCACAGTCACTCATCAATCTTTAATCAACTTAAATGACATTTGCAGTGAGACAGGTCCAGTAACATTAACATGTCAAAATAATAGTCTCATTAATCAGACTAAATATGTGAGGATTATTCCTCCACTCCTATGCTATGAACATAACCTTGTCCTCAGTTGGTTGTAACTTTTACATCAAACTTATTCTGTCTTTATCTCAAACAAATTCTATACATACATACTTGTAGAAACATTCTGTTAATTTAACATCACTCTTCATTGAGATTACAACACAGCCCTTTAATGTGATTTACATGATTAAATTGATCTGTGAAAATAGATCTCTGTTGTGGAGGAGATTAAAACAAGCACTCTAATATGAATAGGGCTTTATAGATGATCATATATTTCAATATGTTGATGCTCATTGACTTTATGTGCATTCCTCTTGCTGATTTATTCTCCCCCTCTCTTCTTTTTTTTCCTCTTTCGTACAAACAGCATTGACACACCTCATCAACAACTGTCACCTTAACAAGCTGTCTCTCACACATGATGTCATGTATCTGTGCTGACAAGAATCTTGTCTCTCTGTGTGGGTTGAAAAACAAACAGTAGCTGAATAAGATGACTACTGATAGAGACACTATGAAAATCAGTCTTCAGGATCAGATGACATCAGTTAGCCTGTGGATGACCCCGTAACACAGCCACAAAACAGACACAAAAACCTACATGATTCGGAAAAAAAAAAACATTTAAGATCAAAAGATAAGAGAAAGGCAAAAAAATAAAAAGGTAAAGGGGATTACCTCAGTGTGTTGGAATAGATGTGTTTGGCTGTCCTTTTAGGGGGTTCATGGTACATCTGTGCACCACCACTGTGTTTCTGTGGACAGGCCTGTATATCACTGCAGCTGTGGGGTGGGATCCTCTTGGAACGGCAACTCAGTTTTTGTGTTATAGCTCTTTAGCAGTGTATCACTGGGTTCACACTCGCGGTTTGGTTGCTGTTCTTTTTCCATGTGGGGCGCTCGATTTTGGAGTGCAGAACGAATTAAGTCCTATGGAGCTACACCCCCCAGAAGTACCCTTATCCCAAGATATAATTTTTTTGTTCAGTTTTAATAGAGATTGTAGAGTTTTAGATTTTTAGAGTCACGTCACGTATTTGCTTAAAAAAGGGATTAAAGCATAGACATAGTATACAATGGATTAAAGTGTCGATGATGTCACACAGCAGTGTTGCAGCTGACACTGGTTAGTAGGCTACATATGCTAGGAAGTATGTTTTTTTTAAGTTTTTCTAAAGAGGTTGACTGACTAGTGAGTGGTTGCTCTGGTTGTAATCTGTTCTCTAGGCTGACCAGCGGTCATTAGCAGAATGCTAGCGTGTTTATGGCAACAACAGCTCAACCTGTAAAAAATGAAATGGACATATGTGTTTGTTCAGTACATTTTTGACTTAAAACCCACATTAAACTCTCAAAAACTACATTCTAATGTGAGCGCTCTCAATGACAGTTAGGTGATATAGACTATTTTAGCCGTCTAGCTCCATAGGGCCCCATTCATTTTGCACTCCATCGATTTCCCCCAGTGGAATTCTGGTGAAACTGCAGCAAAAAAAAAAGCCGATAAAATGGGACTGAATAGCGAGTGACAAGGCTGTACTTATTAAAGAGGCTGTGAGTGTATACTATTTCATGTAAGTTTCTTTGCATGGTGTCGCTGATGTAATGTTTATATCTAAAAGATCCCTGTCACACTGGAAGACAAATGCAGTGCAGCCTTGGAGAGTCTCCTGTTCAGGCTTAGACAAGTTTAAGCAGCTGAAATGGTCTCCAGAAAAGTGGATATGAGGGGACATGTTTTCACAAAGCTGCCTGCTGCATTTTTTGGCTCAGGCTCTAGGGTAGAGGTGGCAGCATATGAGTGTTTATGTATTTTAAAGGGGGACGGAGGAGTGGCAGGGTACAGAAGCAGCAAATCACAGGCCTGATAGCAGCTGAGATAATGACAATGGCCAAAAAGGATTTGTGGGCTGGAAGGTGTTCAAGGAAGCTGGAGGTGAGATGGAGGGGAGTTTACGTGAGTGTATGCACACAGAGATGACTACGATTGATGTGATATGAAGGGATTTACGTTTTTTGTCTTGTTCCTGGTATGCACTCCTGCATAATGCATGTAGCATATCTATATACAGAGCATCGTGGCAGTGCCGAGGGGGAGGGACTTCATTTTTGTGAACTCTCCTTCATTGTCTCATGTGTCCTTGTTTTGTAGAACATTTCAGACATAGGCCATGTCTTTTACTAATGCCATTTATTTCATATATTTTAGCAGTGTTGCTCATTAAATTGAGAAAAAAAAAATTCATGTGGAATTATTGTAGCAAGACACTTCTGTATGGAATCACTGATCCCGGTCAAAATGTGATTACTGATGAGTGTAAATAGGAATGGATGTCAAAATAATATTACTCCAACTTTATGATCAATGGTATCATGCAGCTACAGGTATAAATGTTAGTTAATTTTAAGGGAGACAGCTGAAAATATTATGTTACTTCTGCCTCTAAAATTTGATCAACAACTTACTGTACGTACCAGTCAATCAGAAACAGGAAGTGTTTTGCAGAATAAAGGAAGTTTTTTCTTTTGGTGCTGGTTAATCTCAAACAAGATTAATAGAAGACAGCCAATGTATCCAGTGTGAAAATTTGCTTTGGAGTTAAAATCAAGTCAATCAAGTATTTAAAATGCCACTATTGGCTGGGATTATTTGTTCACAGCTTATTCAATATGTAAGAAGAGCAAACAACTCCAGTCTAATGTACATTAATTTAGAAATATGATTAAGAGACATTGTACATAATGGAAATGTAGATAGATTTATAATGCATGACAGGACATGCTTGCACAAGAGCTAGTCTGATTTAGCCGCAACACTTTTATGGTATAGTTTGGATCTTTGCGAGAAGGCTGCCTGTGGTTTGAGGTGAAACCCAAGGCCTCACAGTCTAGGTGGGCCTACTGTGCTAGCCTAGCTCTGACGGCACCTGGGACTGGTTAGCATCCTGGCTAGAGCTCAGCTAGATACAGCTGCTGGACAAGGTTCAGCTCTGTGGGAGAGGAATAAAAGTTACAAAGAGAAAAAGCACTTTCTAATGTAAGCATGACATGAACGCTGCCACACTTCCCACCAAACACTCTCAGGCCTACAGATTAAGTCACATACATGACCTGATTTTTCTTTTTGTATGCATCATTTACAGTGGGCGGTTTGAAGCTTCATCACAAATGTTTTCCTAAAACCACACCTTAGTATAAACAGGCAGTTCAACTGAATAAAGTTGTGCAGAGGGTGCAGCTACAGTGCAACAAATGACATGTACCGTGTCTGCGTATTTGTCTACTTGCTAACATGTTCACACCTGCATAACTGTATCAGTTATAAGTGAATGACAGTTACTAGTGTCTATTTGTAAAACCTTTCAGAAACACATTTGTACAGATTAGTATTTACCTAATTATTTTTTGTATCATGTCTAAATAAATGCTGCCATATAATCCATTTTCCTCTTTATTTGTATCACTGTTCATACTCCCCTTTATTTTGTTGTATTTTATGATCCCCTGTCACTTACATTAAGCCCAAGAAGAAAAATATAATTACAACAGTTTCCAGCACAATCATGACTGTCTCGATGACTAAGCAGTTCATAAAATAAATGAATTAATTAATGAACATAAAACAGTTTAAAATAGTATTACAACTGAGGTTTTAGAAGTGATGCATTTTTACCATAAAAGTGATGTGTCCAAAAAACCCCTCAAAATATTTAATTGACTTTTTCCCTCTACAATGATTCCTAAGGATAGTTTATGTACTTAACTTATTGACTGTGGTTTGTACAGGAATTCACACACCCATGGAGGATTTGAAGCACCTTTCTTCCTCCCAACACACATCCTAGTCATTCCTCAGACATTTATCCCTCATCACTTTCTTTTTTCCATTTGTATCTTAGCAGGATGCATTCAATCATCACTTCAGTTTATCCACTATGGGTAATATCCCCTAATCCCAAAATAGTCCTTCTTGTTTTCTCATGAAGTTTGACTCTTCCTAGTACTGCATGGTTAGAGTGGTACTTCTACCTCCAGAGCCACATGGCTGTGATCTTTATTCTGGCTCCAGCTCCCACACCCGTGCTGCTGTGGCTGCAGATCTATCCAGAGGGGTAGCACAGTTTAGGTTAAGAGGGGTTCCACTCTTGTGATGCAGTCATTGCAGAGGCCAGTGTAAGCGCGCTTTGCTGGATGGATGGGGCGATGTTCTACTCTGACCAGGACTGACCTGACTAGACGACCACAAGCACTTGGCAGGCTCAGATCATTTTTGGGCCGCTAGCCCACCTCCATGTTTTGTGCTCCATTTGGGCTTTCTTGATCCGTCCCAAACAAAACCACAAAAGTGGAGGGGCTGATGCAGTGAAGTTGCCGAGCAGCTCTACCCAGCCGCAGAGCAGTGAGGTCATAGACTGTATGCCCTAGTCTAATCCTTGGCATGATGCATGGGAACTGTCTTTGAATCTCTCTCAGCACCCATTCCTACTTTCCCCTCATCTTTTTCTTCTTTATCCCTATCCTTTCCTCTCCTCTATCACCTAGATTTCTGAGTGTCAAGGATCTGACATCCTAGCACCTCATCATCCTTCAACCTACTCGCCTTGTGCAGAGGCAGTAGAACATATGGTATCTATATTATCCCCATATATTACTCATCTTTGAATCTCTCAAGATCCCATCCATGCATGCTGCATGAGCTTTCCCACAAAGCACAAATCATTAGCGTCTCTGCATCTTGGCACCAAAAAATAGCGCTATGACGTGATATGTTAGCATAACAGCAGAACTGCCAAACAGGGCTATATTGCAAAGCAGACAGTCTTTTATATTCAGATACTGTTACACGTCACAGACAGATATCAAGTCTTGAGCCAAAGATATTGCTCTCTCAGAGAAAACCAGATCCCGTATGTTTCTTAATTGCTGTCTTGTTATATTGCACTTTTGTCAGGGGACAAGAGGAAGATGAAATGTCAGCTGGGTTAAATAGAAAAGCTGGTTTTGGAAATGAGATGTTATGCTTATGCAGGTCAATTTGTGTGTGATAATACTGACCACAGTGACAATATATTTTAAGCAATTTAGATAGGAAATCAGACAATGTTTAAGTTATTTCTATACGAGCTCTATAGTGTTTGCATGCAAGTCTATTACCCACAGCTTGGATACTGCCTGGGCAAGCTCCAAGGGCAATTTGGTTGTACCGTACAGTGTTGAATGGTAATATACCTCTGTTGTACAAACTGTGCTGCAGTTTTATACATGATGAGACATGCTCTGCTCTGGAACATATTGCTTGTCAGTCACACATTACCTTGTTCTAACACCTTCACAGACACAAAGGTGCCAGTATTGTTTCTATAATGCTCCCTCTTCCCAGGGTTTAATTCTTTATTTTACAGTGGGAGAAAAAAATTAAAAAAATCACTTCCTGCATCACAACGTGTCATGTTTCTGTCTCGCACAACAGCCCCTTGTCTCTGAGTGCAATTTACCTGTCCCATAGCCATGAGGGCTGTTGTTCCCCTCCACTTCATTAGGGCACAGAGCACAGTTCACTTGGAGGACAGGCTTATATAGATGCTGTCTAGGTAATACACAGCCACTTGAAAATGAAACACGATTCAAATTATGGGATGTCACGTATAGCTATTGTCAGTGAGAGGGAACAGTATGGTGTGATAAAACAGTCCTCTGGTGAAGTATGCAACTAAACACTGACTGTCTAGAGTTTCACAAAGCTTTTTAAGGGAATGAAATTGAGGCATTTTTTTTCCTTTTTTTTTTATCATGAAGCATGAAGGAAATGAACCATCACCTCCACACGTACGCAAAAAATACCACAGAGCAGTTAAAATAATCATAATTGACTTATTTGTGTTCAATCAAAATGAGTGTAACACTGACTATTGTGCTGCATTACCAGGTCTGGTGCCAAGGTAATAGGTGCACTAGCCTCATCCTGCTGCCTACTGTGTCAAAAGCCTAAGGCCAGGTGTAATGAAAAGTTCATAAATATACGCTGCTCAGACTTGTTTGGCCTGTCATTGAAGCTAGAGAGTATCAGTCCTAAGGAACTGTCAACAGCTCTATATCTGATTGCAGTGCTCATAGTGTGTGTGTGTGTGTGTGTGTGTGTGTGTGTTTGCAGAGTTGCTTGTATTGGCATGTGTGTGCGCGCTAGGTGAGAGAGCAAAGGTGAGTGATTAAGAAAATGAATGTGTTTGTATGTTGCCCTACATTCACGTGGTAGCACAACACAACAAACCATGATCCATTTACATTTACTCCTGAGGATCGCCGACAGATTGGACTTTATTCACGTCTTAAAATGTAACGGTTTCATTGTGCGTCACTTTGAAAAGCATCTTCCGAAATTCACCATCAATCTGTCATCGTATTGTGGCCGTTCCAAATTTTACCAGCTACTTTACTACCAGGCGCTTTAAAAAAAATTAAGAGGAAAATTGGTGGAAATAGAAAATGAGATGAAAGTAAATGGGTGGGGGTGCCAAACTTTATGATATTCTCCTGCTATAAAAACACACTGGTGATGATTTCACATTGGTGGAAAATAATTCATAAATCATCTTGCTGTGCTATGACAAATCTCTCAGAGGGTAAATACATGACCATAAGTTGCGAGGACTATAACAACCCAGAGTAATGATTCAATCTGAACTGAACTAGGAGTGTGACATATGTCTTGATTATAACTAAGTCTACTCTCACTGACGTAAGGCTCAGAAGTTGGAAAAGCTTTCTGCGTAGAAAGGGTGGAGACTTGTCATGTTTCTGTCAGGTACATTTCAACACATCTACAGGTGTAATACTGTACATGGAGGTTATTTTCCAATGCATGTCTGTAACCACAACAAACACTGAATGAAGGCAATCAAAACTGAGCTGGTTGGGATATTCAAAAATCAATGCAAAATATACCACAGCATATATGTATACTTCATATTTATTTAGTAAGCATTCATAAAACTGCATATTTATTGATACTATTGGACAGATACAATTTAAAATTAAAAAATAAGGTTCAGGCCTGCTTAGAAATATTGTGAAGTTACTGTATGAATGATTTCTTTTTGATGTGATAATTTTTCATACTATGAACGTAATATATTATTAACCCTTTGATCCATACTGGTCACTACAGTGGACAGTTCTTCTACAGTTCATTCTTCTACAGTTCATGGGTTTTATTGTTTTAGTTCGTATCATTACTGTAACTGGTCTGTTCTTAATAACTGATCTGCACTAACATGTTTATAATTAAATCAAATGCTTGTTGTTATTAGACTGTAATTAACAGCCTCTTCTTAAACAAAAGCTGCATTAAAAATGTTTTATTCCATAGTGTTCTGATATTGCATTTTAAATACATGTTTCTTTGCTCGCTTATAAAATAGAGCCCCAGACTATTAACCCTTAAAGACCCAAATGTTATGTTATGTTATGTTGTAATAATAATAATAATAATAATAATAATAATAATAATAATAATAATAATAATAATAATAATAATAATAATAATAATAATATGTTGTTGTTGTTGTTGTTGTTGTAAATAAACGCTGGGCCTCCTGGGGTTGGACACTGACCAATTTTTTAAATATTTTTATTGACCTTGAACTTAACCCTTAACCTTTAACCTAGATCCAGGAAAATAGATCCCATACCACAGGTGACATGGATAAAATGTTTAATCAAATTACAGCCAATTTGCTACAGAAATGTGGTTGTTAGATAAACACACAAAAAAACACACAAACAAACGCTACCGATCAATTTGTTCAAGTAATTAGCCAGAAACAATACCCTCACCTCCCCAAAGGTAACAGGGTGAAGTTGAAATCTAAAAACAACAAAGTAACAGGGGATTTTTATGGGTTAAATATCAACATACAGAAAATTTAAAGCAATTCTAAAGTGCTTATTTGACTGTTTATTTTTCACAGTGTAAGTCGTCATAAAGGAAAGAAGGAGGATGTAAAAACTAAATAACATTCACATAGTTGAACAAGCATTTGTCACAGCAGAGTGCACACATTACATTCTTAAAGACATGATAGAATACCTCAGTATTTGCACTCTCAGTCACTGGAGGTAAGTAGACAAATAACAGTAGCTAAAGATACTTATGTGACTGTGGCATGAAGAAGCACATACCAGTTCCTGTGTCTCACCCACCCAGTACAGAATTCTGGGCACAAACTGTCAGCTTATGTGTTCTGCATGACTCAGATTTTCTGATTAGTGGCCTGTTTGCATAGATACAGAACAAGTGGAAACAAATGGAGATGAAGAATAACTAATGGAACCTTTGGAAGAAAAGAAGAATTTATTGAAATTGAAGGTTCAAACAGCGGTTAGTGATAAGTAACCTACTGAATGCAAAATGAAGGTGATTAACCTTTTGATGCATGAACCTTAGACAATAAATGTTTCTTACTGTAAGAGTTTTTATTCCTCTTTAGGCATGAAAAAAGTAACGTGAATGAAATGTTTTTTAAAGTTATGCTTTTACTCATTTCAAACATCTTATGTAGACAATATCAGTTGTGCAATATAGCACAATATTTAATTTCATAATACTGTATCAATATTAAAAAGAATTATATCAATATATTTAAATGTTCATTCCAATGCAGACATGTTGGAGATTTTTTTCTTTTCTTTTTTTATTCATTAAGTTGTCTTATTTATAATAATAAAAATATTTATATATACATGGATACAGCGGGTGTCATTTAGGGTTAAAGCGTCAGCCTGTGTAGTGGTAAATATAAAGACAAGGCAGTTGCCTGGACTAGAGTGAAAACTGAGGCAGTTCTACCTGCTGCTGCCTGTCTGTCATTCTGACAACTAAGAGAGGTGTGTGTGTGTGTGTGTGTGTGTGTGTGTGTGTGTGTGTGTGTGTGTGTGTGTGTGTGTGTGTATTCCTATCTTTATGGGGACATTGATATGTTTACACAGTTATGCCATGGGGACCTCTGACACTATGGGGACCAAAATTCAGGTCCCCTCGAGAGTTCATATAAATGTAGGTGAAATCTGTGTGAAGTATGCAATGTCCCCTATAAAGCCCCTATATGATGTCCCCTATAAACACATAAATTGTTTTTTCTGGAAGTCCCTATAAAACATGGGGGAAATGTACAAAATAAAACATGTATTTTTCAAAGCTTTCAAGCTGTCATCATTTTTTATTTTTTATTACTATTAAAAAAAATTTATTTTAATGTTTAAATGTATTTATTTTTTATATTTGTATATTTTTTATTAAAAAAAAATTCATTTTTTAAAAGATGTGTTTACTTTTTCTATTTATTTTTTTTACTTTTTTTAATTAATTAATTAATTAATTAATTAAATTATATTATTAAATTTTAAAAATATCTATTTTAAAGTAAGTTTTTATTTTAAAAAAGTCATTTATTAAATAATAAAAATTAAACATTTTATTTATGCTCACTACTTTATGTCGAAGTGATGATCACAAACTTGGTCCTCACAAGATATGGAAACCAGTGTGTGTGTGTTTGACACTATTACTGCTGTTCTGCCAAAACTAGTGAAAAGGAGGAAAAAATATGATAAATGTGGGGAAAAGAAGAACATCTGAGCAGAGACAAGGAGGAATAGTTGTGTAGGAAGCATCACAGGTTTGACAAAAGAAATGAAAGGAGTGTTGGAGAGTGAAGTGTTCCTAAATGTCGAGGTGGAAATTCTGCTCTGACACAGGCTTGTCAGCACTCCCAGCAGCCATCTCAAAGCGCTACCATTGCTATGGTGACTGTGAATGTTTTCTTTAATAATAGGCAACTGTACGCCTGTGAGCGTCCCCGTGCACAGATACACTTACTCATACTTTAACGACACCTGCCATAGAAGCCGTCTCTGAAAAAAAAACATAACAAAAAAAAAAAAAAAAACACAGATGAGCTCAACAGCTACTGCGAGGAAATGTGCAATTTGGCCTAAAGTGTGCACATCTGCACACACACACACACACACACACACACATGTGAATACTTGTTTACATGTTTCATGAGGACCAAATTTGTAATCAAGTAGCCTTTGAGTAGTGAGTGTAAATCAATTAAAGACTTTTTTTTCTAAAACTTTTTTTTAATTAAATAAATAACAATAAAAAGAATAAATGATAATAAGAATAATTAAGAATGATAATAAATAAATAATGAAAAAATTTTTTTTTTTTAAATTTAAACAAATAAAGCACATCTTTTCTTTTAATAAAATCTAAAAATAATAAAAATAAAAAATACATAAAAAAACTAATTAATGGACAAATGAAAAAAAATAGAATTAAAATAATAAAAGTATAATACATGAGTGAAAAATGAATAATAATAAAAAAAATTAATACATAAAAATAAATCTTCAAAACTTTGAAAAAATACATGAAAAACAAACAAAATTTGTTCCTAGGGCCACATCATTTCTATTTTACTAGTGGGGACCTTTATTTATATTTAACCCTAGTGGGGACCTGAATTTTGGTCCCCATACTGTTAGAGGTCCCCACGGTGTGACTGTGTAAACATATCATTGTCCCCATAACGATCGGAATAGAAGCAAACACACACACACACACACACACACACACACACACACACACACACACACTACTATAGCTCCATCCTCACAGATGAGCACAGTCAACAGGTTGAATGTCAAACTCTTCATGAAAGGGGCCTGAAGGAAAAGAGTTTTGACAAGGAATCTGTCTCACTGTCTTTGCTTGACAAAACAAAAGCTTACGTACACTCACTGGAACTCTAGGGGAGAGAGAGAGAGAGAGAGAGAGAGAGAGAGATGAACAAATTTACAAATATTGTTCAAGGAGGGATGTTTGGGAGCCTGCATCCGATGCTATCATCACCCCCCCACCCCCCCCACCCCCCCCCACCCCACTGATAGGATCTCACCTTGAGCTGATCTTGGTCGATTTGATCCAGGAGGGAGGCTTGGTCACGTCTCATTGCTGTAAACTCAACAACAGCATAAAGCAGCTTAAGGTCAGGTCATGTCTACACACATAAGCAGATTTTGTTTTTGTTTGTTTTTTTCCGGGGGTGGGGGGGTGGGCATAATGAAGCTCCTTCACTTCCGATCCATGTCACTTCACAATACTGTTTTATGTTTTATGTGGCGTTGACATAAATATGAAGATGATAGCTGACACACATGAGTTACTCC
Organism: Siphamia tubifer; assembly: GCA_020466265.1. Lineage (NCBI taxonomy): Eukaryota > Metazoa > Chordata > Actinopteri > Kurtiformes > Apogonidae > Siphamia > Siphamia tubifer. The sequence continues at coordinate 29,133,453 of CM035790.1, read as the reverse complement.
CTGCCGTATAAACTGTGTTGTCATTATCGTAGTATAAATCTGCCACTACACTCAGCATCACGTGGCTCTTAGAATAACAAGGGTAATCATAAAATGTGTTTTCTCATGTTCCTGTAAGGTGCTCACTTGGATGATAGCTCATGACTCTACTTATTAAGCTTGAGTACAGAAGGTGCTCATTAAATCTGAAATTGATATGGGCCTTTATCTCCAGTTGCTTGACGCTTTTGTTCAGTATGGGAATGGCACTATAACCCACAGTGCTTGGCAGTGGAGCGGCGGGTCGTTTTTGGCTCCACAGCCTGTTGTGTCTTTGTCAATCACCTGGCCCTGAGAGGAAATGACTGTGTATCGCACGGGCCAACAACATCCTGGCAGGCATCTCGGACAGCTGAAACCATGGGAATGTCTGTCCAATAGAAACTCAGGGCACTTCTATTATTGCACTGGAGAGTATTATAGTGTATACATTATATGAGAATAATGGGAAAAGGAGCCCCGTACTGTAGGAGTTCTGCTTGTGTAAAATTACTTGCAGGTAGGGCTGGGCTACAAGGCCAACAACCAAATGTATTTATTTATTTATTTATTTATTTATTTGCAATATTATGGATCATTTACATTGTTTTCTATTGAACTAATCTCAAAGCAATATGTGACTCAAGATGTTTTTTGTATATATGATGTAGAAAGCATGATAGATCTAAAAAAAACAAAACAAAAAAAAAACCAACAAAAAAACAGCACTGCAGACTAGGTGAACTTTTTTTAAAGAGGCCATATTTTTTGCTAAAGTCAGTTTTATTACTGTAGTTTTTAGTTAATTTATTAGTGTATTTAGATGCTAATAGTTCCAAAATTTTGACTTTGAACCCTCCAGGTGCTGTAAACTATCCTTATATTCATTAATTGAATGGATTTCTACAACCTGTTAGTTCTTTTTTATTTTGCTATGCTATGGCGGAGCAGTTAGCGCTCTTACCTCACAGCAAGAAGACCCGGTTTGACCACCAATCCACAACAAACATTTCTCTGAGTAACTGTCAGCAACAGCAGTTGAAGTCCAGACTGAAAATGTGCCCAAAATATGAGCTGATTACCTAAAATATGAAATATTTGGTTGAACAGGACACAGAAGTACCGCAAACAACCTGGAGAGGAGGGGTCATGAAGTGGCTCATCTGCATTTAAAGGGCCAGCGCTCAAAATGACCTTTCTGGTGTCATTACCCAGGGTTAAAGTTGACCTTAAATGGGTCATACCACTAAAATAAAAGGCATAATAAGTTACAATAACAACTCCAAATGTGTGTCTTTGTTTTACTGCAAAATAGTTTAGTAACATTATGAAATTATTTACATTCAGGGTCTTCAAACTATATTGTTACAAAAATGTGAATAACCTGAATAACCATGAATAAAACTAGAAAAGTCCAACTTTAACAACATTGTACTTCAGCTTATCATTTACACATGTCCATAACAGATCTACAAAGGCAAACATTTAGTATCATCATGTGTCTGGAATTAGAACATATAGCATTTAATTTTATGATCAAAACATCTTGTCATGACTCAGGGACACACTTAACTGTTAATGTGTTTTGTATCATTTCTGCACTTTTAAATGTCATCCCTTGGGTTGTATGTTTGACACCCGCGGTTTGTGCAATGTGCTTCATGTGCAAAGTCACAATAAATCTCAGTGTTTATTTCTGTCCAGAGTTTCATCAATTTTTTGCCAAGTCATTTTTATCAGTGTTGGATCAGTGTTCTCCAACCCATCTCAAAGATGAGTGCATTTTTGCAATAGAACAGAAAATATCAACATGTTTTCAGTAACTGAAGTTTTATAACTAAGATGTTCTTTTTCTTGTTTAAAATTTCTTCAGATTTTTTCTTTTTTTTTTATATTCAATTCAATTCAATTGTATTTATAAAGCCCCAAAACACAACAAAGTCATATCACAGGGCTTTACAGAAACACAATCAACTACATGAATATATCGTCAGCTTCATACCATAATTTCCTAAGTCATTATTTTGTGTTTTCAGAAAACGAGAAAAAAACACATTTTCTAAAAGTCACATCCATATTTTTTTATTGATTTTTTCACAGAACATTCAAGTAGATGAGAAGAAAAGGATGAAAAAAGAACAAAACCCAACATCATTTGTTTATGAAATAAAATTGACTTAGGCAGATTATGCCTTTGACTTAGGCAGTTTTTCTGTGAACATCTTGCATTTTTTCCTGCCATTTTGCGTACATTCAAACTGCCTAAGTCAAACAGCTGGTAGCAAAACTGTCAAATGAATGACTTGGGCAGGTATGTTTTTGCACTTGTTTTTTTTGTTTTTTATGAGTGTTCTGATTGGTCAATGACATAGGCAGAAAGACAGGATGATGCAGCAGTGGTAGGGGAGTAAAGTTATGCAAAAATCTCAATTTGACCAAAAATTGACTTAGGCAATTATGGTATGAGGCTAACGATATGAAAAGTCCCAAGCATCCCCTGTCCTTAGACCCTCCTTCTCGGCAAGAAAAAGCTTCATCCACCAGACAGGCAAGGGAGGGGGTCCAGGGTCATAGGTCAGCACGGGGCACAAGTGAGTCACTGCAGGTCCTGTCGTCCATGGCTCCCCATGCAGACACTTCTACAATTGCTTGTTATTAGACTGTAATTAACAGTCTTCTTAAACAACTTCTTAAAATATGTAACATGAACAAAGTAAGATGCTAACAGAACACAATTGAAGAAAAATACTAAAATAAATAAACAAAATGTCGAAAAAAATAAAGAAAAATAAGCAACAACATCAACAGAAACTAATAAATATTCACAAAATAGAAAATAACATGAAAAAAACCCAGACAAAACAACAGTTTAAATAACAGGAATAAATAACTAGTATTGTAATTTGGTTCCAGGAGTTTTAAATTAATTTTTCTTTTTCTGCATCAGTTACTTTTTGACACCTGTACATCAGTTCCATTAACAAAATTATCAGTAAAATAACACAAGAAAACCCTTGAATTATTCTGAATTTTTAAACTACACCATCTATTCAGAACGTGTCAACAATAAATAGCATGAATCTCTGTTACTTCAATCACCAGTTGATTTGCTTGTATGTTTTGTATGAGTCCATCTAAACGGTTAAATGTTGTTCTGTGCAGGTACCACATTAAGATAGTGTATGTGTGTAAATATAATGACAGGTCATACACATTTGGCACTTAAAGGCACATTTTAAGGGAGGGTAGAGTAACCTAGCTGGTAACAAGCAGCAAGTGGGCAATTAATAAGCCTGGCGTAGAAATAGTTTCCAAATAATTCTGTAATGAAAAACACTTGTTCTCAATTTAAGTACAACTTCTTGAAGCCACAACATCTCAATGAGCACACAACAACATTTATTTAACAGTAAAGGGACTACTGCTTTAATCTTAATTCTACCTTTTTCCTTATACATTTATATAAAGTCTATTAAGTAGGGAAACTATTCAGCCGGGTCTCTCATATCAGAACACGCCAGCATGTAGCAACACAAAGCTAGCCAAGGGAGAACACATTACCAGGAGAATCCATGTAGTTTGTCATCATTTGAGGCAAAGCTCAGTCATGATCCTGTAATCACTCTGAACTCATATAACAAAGAACAGACCATGGAAGTAAATCTGATTCAAAGCAATTTGTTCAATTATAGGGAGCTGGAAAGTGGAAACTGATACCCCGTATGAGACTTAAGTTCCACTGCATTCAGGAAAGGGTGCTGGAAAAATTTTTTGTGCTATGGCTGTGACTCTTACATTTCTCCCATAACGTTGCGCTCAGTTGCTTGAAGAATTTGTGACAGATTTGGTGTGCAATTTGCCACCTTAAATTGTCGACACCCTCAGGGGTCAACAGTGGATTTCACACAACGGGAGTACAGGCAGCGAGCGCAAGCAGTTCCAAGGTTACTGTTGCCATCGGTAGCCAAAACGGGCTCAGAGATGTGTATAATGTCCACGCATACAGAAAGTCCCAGCAGCATCCAAGAACACCAATTACTGAACTGTCAGCGAGAGTAGCTGGGGAAAACTCAATCCCATCTGCTCTATGTCTGTTTGTCTGTGTCATTTCTGAGACTTTCTATGAATTACTACGAGTATTAAAACTAAAGGCAGCTGAGCATTTTACTTATTTATTTATTTATTTCATTATCACAGCTGTGGAAAGGCCTGCCAGAGGAGATCAGAGAAACTATTTTAGACTTGTCGTTCACTGACTTCACTGTCTTTTTAAAACAGTGGTCTTTCACTATAACGTGGTTCACCTTTCATTTTCTCATTATTTTGCAGAATTTTTTTAGTGCAATTTGTAGGGGAGACCGGGGACAATTGGAACACAGCAATAGTTGTAATGCTCTCAGTTTGACCAATCAGGAAGGAGCTGTGGTGATGTCATCAATATAGCCCATGCCCACTTCCAAAGTGAGCTCACAGGTGAAGCTGTGGTAAAAGCTCTTTGTTTTTCAGGTAAGAAAGTACAAATTCTCACCCTAAATATTTTTTGCATAGTGTCCATTGTGTTGCAGATAGAGTTGTTTCATTTACATCAGTGCATTTAGTAGTTTCTCTAGTTTAATTGGATGTGTTGCATGAGTTTTAGCTTTGAAGCTAAATGCTAAACATGGTTAGCTTTTTAACGGCTGCCTGGGTTGGGCATGGTTCTAATACAGGGGTCTCAAACATGTGGCCCGGGGGCCAAATGCGGCCCGCCAAGGGTTCCAATGTGGCCCGTGGGTGAAGATAATAACCTATTAAATGAGTTTTTTTTATAAATGATGACAACTTCAAATTTTTTGATTGTTTGACTGCAAAAATATTAAAGTATGAAAATCTTTATATTTACAAACTATCCTGTAACAACAAAATGTGAATAACCTGAAATGTCTAAAGAAAATTAGACACAATTGGAACCATTTTTGGCTTCTGTTACTAAGAGTTTAGTGTCTTTGTAGAAGTGATCCATAATAAAACACAAATTGAGGCAGAATTTTGTTAAAATTGCCCTTATTTTCCCAATGAAATGTAACTGTTTTTGCATTTGGATCATTTCTAAAAGTATTTTCATGGCTTTATGTGTTTTGGGGTCTTTTTTTTTTAACTAAAACAATGTAGAAAAAAATAGAGTTGTCATTATTTATAGGTTATTATATTTGCCTTTTATTGGTCTGGCCCATTGGAGATCACATCAGCTGAATGTGGCCCCTGAAGAAAACAAGTTTGAAACCCCTGTTCTAACAGTTCTAAAAAAGTGTTACAAGCGTCCCCTTATGTTGACATTTTATGCTTGTCACAGCCAAAGGAAATGTGGATCAGATGTCAGTAATGTCAATTTTAAGTTTATGAAGCCTCTGCAGCTCAGGTAAAGACAGGTACATTTGTCACAATTGTCTGTCTGATTAAACAAAAGTGCAGTTTACATGGTTAATAGATTCAACATGGTTTGTTGCTCATTTTATTTATTTTGTGTTATTATTATTATTATTATTATATTTTTTAGTAAATATAACATTGAATAAGCATTAAATCAAACATCTTCAGCCACTGTCATTTTTCAAACCAGATGAAGTGTTTTCACTCTTACTATGGAGCCTCTGAATGTCCAAATGGGTCATATCTGACAACCAAGAAAAGATGACAAGATGCATTTTGCACCAATTATTTACATGTGTTGATACGATTAGTGGATCAACAACAGGTATTAATGTTTATTGATCATTGGGTGGTTTTGGTCAGTGGTGGGTGTTTGGGTTTTCATGGCTTAAATAAATAAAGTTGGCCAATGAATAAATAATTTACAAATCAGCATATAAAAATCATATACTATTCCACCCTTTACACATATGATGTTTGTTAATTTAAAACATAATTGTCATAATTGTAAAAATGAGTAAAGTAATGTCTAGTGTTGTGTGGAATGGTTCAGTGGATATTATCTCTCATTCCATAGGACACCTGTCAGCACCACCAAAATGACTATTAACTTGGTCTACTTCACCTCATTCAATGAGAATTAGGGGCACAACTTCTTTATTGTATTTCCAACTTGTGTTTCAGTAATAATTTCTAACTTACTTGTGTACATATACATATACACAGAGGGACATCAATCAGATAAAAGTGGACAAGGACAGGACGAGACAATTGCCCTGTCTACATGAGAGTTTTTATTCCTGTTTAATTCTGAATAAATGCTAATTCCGCTTTAAGATGACCATACAAACACCTAATTCCAGTTGGAAATGACAATTCCGAATTAAACTTAATTCCAAATAAAGTCAGTGGTTTATTCTGATCATAATTATCGTCTCATCATGTTCAGTCCTGAGATGAACCGGAGACTCACCCATTGTAACTGGATTAGGCCCCCAGTGACCCCCGTGATCATAATTCTGAATTTCTTAATTTCTGTGACATGTAAACAGTTATTTCTGCTTCAACATTATTCTTGTCGTTCTACTCATGACATGATGATGCACATATTTTACATATTCTGAGCATTAGTTTGTTGATTGTTATGGTTCATTCGGTTGAGCTGCTGCTTTCTAATTGTCACAAAATGAAATGCAAACATTGCATGTAGTATCTGTTCTTCCATGTTGATAGTTGAAACTAATGCAAAGCAGGAAGCAGATGTGAACGTTTTCTTCCGGTAGACATCCAGACATTAAGCGACCGTTCTGTCCAATCAGAACCCTCTGTACCTCCAGCTCTTAAAGCTGAATTAACTACAGTGGAGTGGAATACACCCATTTACCATGGAAACCTTTATTCAAAATTAACATGTCCATGTAAACACGATGGAAAAAGCTTTCATTCCGAATTAGTTTATTCCGAATAAATAATTCGGAATTAAAAAACATCATGTAAACGTAGTTAACGGGCTAAACCAGCTGAGTGATGTAGTGTTGAAAACATAATGAAACACGTGGAAGACATGGCAACATGTAAGACAAGACAAAGACAGATAATAATTGCATATTCAACATTATACATTGGGCTGTGTGTGTGTGTGTGTGTGTGTGTGTGTGTGTGTGTGTGTACAGGATCAAACAGAGAAGGGTTGTACTGCTGGGTGTTGCATGGGATGTGGTTCAGTTTAGGTTGATGTGTCCTACAGGGGAAGGACAGAAGAAAAAATAAAAATAAAAAAAAAAGGTGGTGAGGACCCAACAGGAAAACTCCAACAGTGACAACAACTATGGTGTTGTTGAAGTTGAGTCATGTTAAAGCTGCAGAATTCTCAAAGGAGTATGTAGACACTTAGAATGATGTCACATTTGGGTGTGATGAAGTCTTTGCATTTACGTATTTTCACAGTCTAGTTCTTGAAACAATTTTAAATAAAACTGTAACTTGCTTTGCTTGTGATTTTTTTTTTTTTTTAAACTGACAAACACATGTGTAAATGATGTCATAATTCAACTGGGATCAAAAGCGTACTTCTTTCTACTGTCTCCCATTGATAATAATACTGTTTTCCCTCCATAATATGATGCTATGGGGCAGAACCAAAAGAGATGACACTCTGTCTGTGTCTATTAGAAGTAGGAAAAGGACATTCAAGGACACATCTGCTGCATGCTGTGTTAAATTAAACTCTGATAGACATCACAGTAATGTAGAATAGGTGGTATGTGTTGATAGACATACTTTTTATTCATATTTTGAGTAATACAGTTTTGTGAATGATGACTCTTGGGTTGACTTTATACAAGACATGATTAAGGTGACTGTTCTGAACCCAGGCCATACATCAAGATATGTATATATATATATATATATATATATATATATATATATATATATATATATATATATATATATATAACATTTATTTATTTATATTTATTCATTTATTCTAGTGCTGTCATACCTTCTCTACTGTGTTTTTCTCAATTTGACTACCTTTTATACATTTTAATAGTTTTTAGTAATCATATACTTTATGGTTTACCTAGTACTTGAATTTTATCTTGTCTTTTATATTTGTGTGTTTTGCACTGCTGGAAGTTGTCTTTTAAATCTCGTTGTACACAGTGTTGTGTATATGGACAATAAAGATCTATTCTATTCTATATATGCAATCTTCAGCTCAATAACATTGCTGTATTACAGTATATTTTAATCAAAACCATAAGATGTTGTCTATTTTTATTGAAAAGTGTTGTCGTCCTCCATCATAGATCATCAAAGAAAAGTTGATCTCATTCTTCATAAACTCTGACATTAGTAAAGATAATTGGATTTTGCTGTTACACTGTGTTCACTTCACATTTTAATGTTGTGATTCACATTTTCAGCACGATCAGATGTCTGATCTCCATGAGAGGCTTTGACATCATCACTGTGGTTTAAAGCATGATGCACTTTCACTTCTCTCTACTTTCCATGTCTGTTTGACATGAGTGATATCATGCAGACACATTTTCATTTTTCACCAACCTCTAAGGGGAAGTTCTGAGTCTGTCACGGTCTATAAGTACACCACTCTGTCAGTCGTTCCCACAAAATACTGACATGACTGCGACAATTTCTTTCTGCATAGTAATCTGTTTAAGCTCTGTGGTTTGTTCTCTTTTCTCTAGAGCTGGCCCAGAGTGTCATGTGGCATCCTGGGGTGCATTCCCTTTACCATGGATAGTCCAAATTTAACACATTCCCAGCTTCTGGGAGAGGGGATTCACATCTTTCTTCTCAGCATGTATGCTCTTTTGTTTCTATGTTCAACCTGCCTGTGTGGTTGTATGTTTTCCACCAGAGCATGCGATAAAAGTTCCCAACTGCTTATCTAGGGTGCAGTATTATATGTCTTCTTCAAAACTAACAGAACTGAAACAATTTCACACCAAATGGTCACTTCTGGTCATGGGAACTTATTTCTTAGGCCGCAAGTGTTTTGGTGACATATATCAATACGTTTCTCCAAATAATTACACAGTCATAGTCATGTGTATCAAGCATCTGTGCAAACACATTCACAGGAACACATGCATGCATGCACCCAACAAAACATGAAGTATTTAAACCATTGTAAGTCACTGTTGTGGGAGCCAAATTTATGGTGAGAACACAGCAGAGAGCAAACAAGCAGGGAAGTGTAGGATGCCTCATGAATACTAATTTTTGGTTCTTTTAGGCAAATGGCCTCTGCATGAGACAGCCGGAAAATGCCTCATAGCAGAAGCGTATTACGGACAATACAGCATTGTGAGTCTGTTGTGTGAGATGGTGACCCCACTGGCAAGGCACTGCTGTTTGAGTGGAAATTGGGAAGGATGGATGGAAGGAATAGGAAGGGGCAGTAAGTCCTACAGCAGAGCCAAAACGCTGACATCTCAGGTACCCACACCAAGTCTTTGTGCCAAGCACTGACTTCACTGCTGTATTTCTGCACCTCAGTGTTTGTGTGTGTGAGCAGCAAAAGGTCATCACTGAAAAAAAAATTCCTTGGTCTCCCCATAAATAATCCCCTTCTTATTTTCCTAGATTTCTTTGGTAATCCCATGTCCCAGGGGATGTAACAAGTAGGGATTAATGTATACTTAATGCATAATGTTGGACATCCCGGCTGCTTCTATGTGGTAAAGCCCATATAAGAATTGGGTCAACTGCCAAGAGGAGGTGATTAAGGTTTGTCTGTTTGACAGGCACCCAAAGCTTGACAAAGAGAGGTAAACTTGGCTAAATCGCTTTCCCTCTCATGGAGGTGAAAGATGAAGGCACCCACCCAAAACCCATAGAGGTGGAGCGCTCCACACTCTGATCATTTACATGCCCGTGACCTCCAACTCCAACTCTGCAGTGATCCAGAGCTATTACTTTCATCTTGGACCAGTCTATCACATACTATTATTATTACAACTTCTGGACTATATTGCATTTTATTGCAAAAAAAAAAAAAAAAAAAGTCACTTAAAAGCATGGCTCACATTAAATTCAGATACAAATCTGAAGCCAGAGGTAGTAGGTGAACTGGGGCCTTTGAAGAAGGTTTGGAGATACAAAGGTTTGAGCTCCATGTGAAATTACGTGATTTACTAACATCATGGTACCCCCCCCCCCCACCCCCCCCCTTCAGTGATGGGTTAGATCACTGGTGGCTTTGGCGATCACAATGTCTCCCAGACGGTAAGGCATGACTTAATATGTCCAGTAAAAGGCAGACACAGGCGCACTGGGTTGGCTGCAGCTGCCAGATAGCAACGCCTGGAACAAAAAGCAGTGTTATGTATAAACCCAATTGAACTGTAGTCAAATCTATATAATGAAATAGCACTGTGATACGTATCTACTGATTAAAACAGTATATCTGTTCATCAAAACCACGGTACACAATTTCTGCTGCTAGGGGTCTCTAATCTGCTCAGGTTCCAAGCAAACCAATGCAATACTATGTTACTTATGCAGATGTATTTGTTGAGTAAGAAATGTCCCCATGACAATATATGTGTATTATATCACAATGTGGGACATCGAGCTCAGCTCGCAGGAAATCTTTGAAAATGCCAGAATACATTTTTAAACAGGGTCTATCTTGATGAATCAAGATTTTAAGTCCAAACAATTATAGTCTCATCTGACAAAGCCTTAGTATAACTTTTACGACATGCTGGAGGCTATAAGAGGAGGTGATAGCATTGGTGTAAAAGTCAAATCAGTAACAAAATATCAATGTAGTAAAGTAGCATGTGATCATAAGTGGATTCAACATTTCAGTTAAAATCTATTTGATATTATTTTAAAGAGGACATGTGTATAAATTACATAATGCAATTTGTTTTAATGCACTCATGGATTTCTTTTAACATTGTTGGAGACATTTGATAAAATCTATACAAGTCGGCAAAGTGGCATGTCTAGTTATTTTTAGACTGTTTACATATTACAGTATTACTATTTATATAATATAACAAAACTATATGTAGTTAAAGTGTATACTGGCAGGTCCTCAAAAACAGATGGCAGGTACTGGCAGGTGCTTGTGATTATATTATAACTCCATGTAAGTTTTTTTTTTAGTCTCCATCCTTGTGGTCTGCATGCACCTCAAAACTACAACTGTGTGTTCTTGATAAGTAATGCTGTTAATTACACACCATATGTGACTTAACAACAGATAGACCGAGAATGGCAATTACATTATATGGCAATGCTCAGTGGTTAAACTTCACGGTTCATAGTTTACTGTTGCTTTTGCTCGGCCTGTAATGCAAAACAGGTGAGGCAAGCGGTGCCACTGAGGTTACAGCCCTCGTAGCTCACCAGTTTGGATTGGGCAACTCTTGCCCATATATTCCTCATTAATGTCTCCAATGTCCCTACCCTCACCCCTTTGCAACCAGACCTGGTGCATTAATGACATCCATTTTTTGGAGGCAGTAGGAGAGGTCCTTTTATGTGGCAGCGATAAAATAGCTTTTTGCCTATGCTTAGCAATGGTGCTGCTCTGGGCAGCAGACCATTACCTGAAAATAAACCTAATTATTTTCTGTGCCGCTGCAAATGTGGCCCCTCATCTCCAGCTGCAAACTTAGCCTCATGCTTCTGAGCCTCATGAAGCTCTGGCTTCCCCACGTCTGCAACACTAACCTAGAGATTGATTCACTTAACCAATAACTGGAACAATGGTTTTTACTCTAAAATCATAACCATCATCTGGGTCTGTCTACTAGTGTCCTCTTTCAGTACATTAACTCCAGCCTGATGTAAATAGGGTTTTAAAAGTTTAACCAGGGGATATATCTGGTAAATCTTAATCTAATAATTCCCATTTGGGCATGAATACATATGTAAATGAGGCTGGAGGGGTTACGTAAAAAGGGGCAAATGGTGTAAGTCTGACATGCTACAAACATGAACCATATGTGTTTCCCTCTTTGTCTGTAAATGCAGTCAGATGGCTTTGTTCTTGCAGTACCCCCTAGGAGAGGGTTCTGTTCAATGGAGATCTCCTACTCTTTCCCCCCTATCCTCCCCTTAGTTCATCCCAGGTCCCTCCAGGCAGCCACAGAGCTCTACAGTTTCCCGGAAGATCGTCCTCTGAGTGTCTCTGACTAGATAAGGATGATGTGTGTTTGGGTACAGGCAGTGTGGCTGGGATAATTTTAAATATCTGTGACCAAGCCCAGAATAACTGCATTATAAAAGGGAGGTGGACCGGAGGAGCCAGGAGGCAGGGGCGACCACAGTTACACAAGAAAATGGATAGGAAATAGATGAAAATTCACTGCAAGGTATTTAGTTCCACAATCTGGAGCAATGCACAGGTTTGACCAATAAGGAAGTGTTCTTCACAGTGGGAAACGGGGGCTCATTGCTTGGCAGCTCATGTGTACCGCTGGGAATGTGACAATGACAAAAAGAGCATTTCTTATAAGTCTTAATAATGCCAATAATAATCGCTTTGCACTCTGTCTAGACGAGGGACGGTTAAATTGGGTGTGTAAGGGTGTTTGGGGGAGTGGGGGGGGAGGCCACTGCTGGAATGGGTGAGTAAAGTGAGCATTCTATTGAGGTCTTAGTTTGGCTAATCTCCTCCATGTGACAGCACAGCCAGATTTGCTGCCATGGAATGCCACAGGCTGTTGTGCTCGGGACAAAAAGAGACAGGGGCTTTAGCTGCAGGGGGGCAACACTCCGTGGTCCTGGAGAGCAGCGCAGCTACGCCAAGAGAAAAAAAAAAGTTCTCAGGGTTTCCACAAATGCACCCCATCTCACCCCACTCTCCCCCATATCCCTCCACGTTCAACAGTCATCACCAATGCGCACCACCAACCATGACACACGTGCACACACACACACACACACACACACACACACACTGGTCTCGCCACTGAAGGGTGACCAGAGGTGTGTCTCGTATGCATTTGACCCACCGACCAATCCCTGTCTTCCCGTCTAAGGCTGTTTCTCAGTGTCTACAGTGGTCCCTGTCCACATCTGGTCTACAGCCACACGGGGTGCACACTGTCTTCCCATGAATGCCAGAACCGTGGCGAGGACAAACAATACAGATCCTGAGGGCCGTTTTGCTCATCTACCAAATATTTTTGGTCTTCCTCTTTTGTGGTAGTCATTTTCTCAAGAGAATAGGACAGAAACCATCAACTGCCGTAATTGTAATCCTGCAGTAACAGACGGTCGTCACAGCCATCACTTTGTTATTTCACTGAATTGATCCTCTCTATGTAATATGCAGGGATTAAAGCAGTAGTAAAAAAAAAAAAAAGTGTTGGTGAGTCAATATGTAATGACATAATGCAATTAAATCACAAAATAAATAATATTGCCATTAGTCACTATGACTAATCAAAATGCCATTGACATTACATTCACGTGAATTATTTTCATTTTTTCCACAATTTTTTCAGCCTTACTTATTATTTTTAAATCCTGATTCATTTTTGAATAAACTATGCATGTCTTGGAATTTGCCGTTGCCCAATTGAATTTATTAGAACTAAAAACTGTACTTCTTATATATTATAATATTACTTTGCAACTTATTTCATTTCTGATTGTGATGAGATGATAGCGTACAATAAATGTAACAGGACTGTCACAACTTGTTTCCTACATGAATGATATTATGTGCTGTTGTTATAGGAGACCTGTGTCACAGATTCAAAGGCTCAGCCCCAATCCCCTAGCCTGACCTGCCCCTCACAAACCAGCCAAATCCCCCAGAGCCCCAGATCTCCAGTCTGGTATGGACGTGAGAATCCTTGTCTAGAAGGGGTAAGGACATGCAGTTCTGTCAGTGTCAACTCCACCCCCTTCTCCCCTCTTGCCCCCCTCCAATGCTTTAATTAAAGAAATAATCAGGATTTGCATCACAAAGGCACCCAGGGCTCTTACCATTAGTGGCCCGTTTGCCATCAGAAGTCTAATGAAAATGTAACATCACCTAAGCCCTCCTTCACAGATTCTCAGATTAGCCATAGCGGACTAGAAGAGAAAGCTCGGACCTTGAGTTGGTTTAATTCTTTTGTATGATAAGCATCGGCTGCCTAAATCCGGCCTGGCCAAATCCTCTTGAGAGGGGCCAAGTGGCAGAGCTGAGTGAGGAGAGAAGTGGAAAGAGTGGAAGAGGACAGGACAGTGAAGCAGAGAGGAGAGATGATAGGAAAGGAGAGGAGGGGAGGTAACCGAGGCAGCCATACCAGGCACAGGCCGGGCCAAACCCCTCCTTCCTCGCCTGCCTCCGCCCAATTGCCCTCCCCCCTCAGCTGTCCCGGGCCACAATAGGTTGAGCATCTTTTGTGGCATTAACGGTTTGTAGGAGCAGGAAAACAATGTATGAGAAGTGAGGAGCGCGGGGTTCCCACACACAGGGCCGACATGTCCTCACACCCCCACTGCAACCTGCACACAGCTGATTGCAGCCCCCCCTCTGTGCCCCCCTTTCACACAAAACACACTTTTCTACACATGCGTGTACAAACACTTACACACACTCTTACAATACAAACACTCACATTCACATAAATATACATTGCTGGTCTGGCACAGATATTTGCTCATGTTTAATGCATGAATTTAAATTTATGACTTGAGATGCAGTTGTTGATATAGGTGCATATAAGCATGCATCCATGAACAAAAACATGCACATACACTTGCACATGTAGTTTAATTGCCTGCTGAGGCCATAGAGGTCCAAGGAAAATCCTTTTGTTGCATGAATGGTGAGGGTTTGTCTGGAACCTTGATTAATTTGTACTGTCATATGTGGGAGGGGTCTTTCACTGGGGAGTGTAGGGTGGGAATGTCACTTACCCAAGTCCAGATTCCTCCCTGTCAAATAGACTGACAGTGAACTAGGGACTTTCTGAATGAGTTCCAACTATCTTTAAAGAATTTTTTTTTGGCTTAAGCCTCAGATAATCAGTGCTGCTTCAGGACTGCACTTGTTTTATCCACAGCCAAAAATCAGAAAATATAGATTTGACTAAAATGTTACATTAAGTCACAGTACATTTGTTCATTTATTCATCAAGACATCACAGCTTGACTGCAGGCCAGAACTTATTTAAGGCAACCTTTTGCTATAAAAGTCTGATTAAAATGCTTTCCTTGTGTCACATACTGTTTCTTCTGTGCATGGATTTTGCTTGTCATCTATGTTTCCTGCACTATATTTTTATTTCACTTCTTAAAGAAAAAGTAATTACTCCACGTACTGTTGTTTATTAATAATAATCATGTAAATACCAAAGACGCATAAACATTTCATTTCCTTGTATATTTATTAAACGTAACAATGTTATGGTGATGAAAGAGTGTGGTCAAAAGTTTATAGTGGATTTGCCAAAGTGTTGTTCCAAGATGTGACAGAGGTGATTGATGAAAGGCCTGTATAAGCTTTAATTATCATATTTTATTCCATGTTTTTTGGCAAGGTTTTCTTTGGTTTCTTTGCTAACTCGCGTGTTTTGTTTCCTTTTCTCATTTAGCTATACCTCCCTGGTCCTGCATGAATGGCCGGTCACAGTCACAGTGGCCTTGGTGCCAAACTCTTAAGTGCATGACTAAGCCTTGGATCAAATAAGTTTGCAGTTGTAGATTAAAGAAAATATTCCACAATGTGTACATGCATGCATGAGTCTAACTTGCTTGCTCTGAACTATTTGGCCTCCTAAAAGCTGAACGTGCCACTGTCAGCAACTGTATTGTTAATAAAGAACACTGTAACTCCCTCAGGACTGTAGCATAATCAAAGAAACATGCAAAAATATGAATTATGAGCAAGTGTTCTGTTGTCATCTGTTAAACGCTCTTTCCCATTTGTCCTGTTGTGTGTGCATGCGTTCGGAACGTGTCCTTGTCACCCTGTCAAAATGTCCTGGTGATAATGCAGAATAACGTGTCCATGCCCCTCCCTCTGTTCCCTGCTCTGCCTTTGCTGTCTTACCCTCCATCATCCAATTTAGCTGTGTGTGGCACTCAGTGGATTCCCACACTCCACTGCTCTTATGCTGTCAGACCCAATCAGAGGCCAGATCTGTAATGATTTTCAGCCACCTGTGCCAGGCGCCTTGCTGCTGCAAGGACTCCCCACTTGCTTCCTCCTCTGCTCGTCTCCCCTGCCCCGAGTCCGTCACCGTCTCCCTGGGCAACTGACACACAGTGTGCAGTGCAGTCCATTTGTCACCAATTGTCAGCGTTTAGTGAGGCAATGATGTGTGGCAGGATGGGGGAGGAAGCAAGTGGAGGAAAGGAAATGGTAGCTTGGGGTGTGGGGGCAGGTGAAGGGATTGAAAGAGCTCCCTCCAATGGGATGAGAGGCACATCTCATCATGAAGTGCAGTGAGGACAACTCACTTTAGTTGAGAATGTGTGTGTGTTCATCAGAACTTGAGCATGTGTGCCTTATCAGATATGAGGCATTCTACTTTTTTCCCTACACAGAATAAATGCTGAAGTATGCTTGCTGTACATTCTAAATCATCATAACGTGATATGATTATTAGCAAGGGACTATTGAGTTGCACCAGCAATCCACTGGATTGCCTGGGGATGGTATTTGTTAGCACAAAAAGTGAGTGAGTCTGATGTCCTTGTTTGTTTTCCTTAATAACCAGAGACTTTTTAAGAATGTCAAGGGCTGGATGTCATTAGCGGGGTGCGGCTGGTCCCTCGTGAGACGAGGCCTGAGTTCAGCTTACTCACTTCCAGCTCTGAGTCAACAGAGAAGGGGCAGTTTTCTGCCATCACAGCACCCATCGTTAAATCCAGACCATGAACTCAGTCAGGAGAGACCAGCAGAAGTGCCCCAGTAGGAGAGATACCACTGTCCTATAATGGATCTGTTTTCATTCCAGGGGAAGTGGTTATTTAAGTAGACTATGGGGAGAGCCCCCTTCTCCAAACATCCACCGAGGGGTTTATACTCTGAGGATGAAGTGATGTTTTGAATTGAGGAAAACCAATCAGGGAGGCTGAGGAGAGGAGTACAGTGGCCGCAAATTGAAAGATTTTTATCTGAATAAATGTGTGGCGTGACAATGATGATGAAAAACATGACTGCATTTTAAGTAAAAGTGAACTTAACTAAAATAGCCAAACTTTCAGTTATACCAGTTCAGAGTTGTTTAATAGTTTACACCAAAACAAATCTTAGCATTTTTAAGTACAGTAAGTACAAGGACTCCTAAATGTTGAACATTTCACATTTTGTATGGTTACACACACAGACACCAGTCAAAAGTCAAGCTGCCAGGATTTAGTTTGGCAGTCACAGTCAAAAAGACTTTAGACTTCCACCTCATTAAAATTATTTGACACCTTTTTTGGTCCAAAGTTGACAAAGAAGCTTAGATTCTGCAAGGATGCCATCTGAATGTGACACCCAGGTATTTTCTTCAATTTGGTGAAGCAAACACAGATGAAATACTTTTGATATATATTTCACACAAATGGACCTTTTCATTGGCTGCCAGGCAAAATGTGTTGACTTGGCCTTGACTTCAGGTGCCTCCAACAATTATGAAAATATGATGGGTGTAATCTCTAACAGTAAGTGGTGTGTGTTTAAGTGTATGAGTATATGTGCATGTGAAACCAGGAGTGTTTTTGGCAGGTTGCTGCTCTGCTTGGTGCCACTGTGCAGTCTGCATTAATGGATCTTCAGCAGGGGGTGCCATGATTACCCAAGCGCCTTTCGTCTTCTCACCTCTTGGGCTTGAGGTTTGGGACACATTTTAGGGATCAGTTCATGTAAACACACACTGACCATTTCTGAGTCCATATGGAAGAAATCATGGAGCAGAGAGCGGTGTGATGCCTGTCATAGCGGGGCCATGGGATCACATATAACCCACCCATTCCCCTAAATATCTCCCCCATCCTCTTTCCCTGAAGAGCCCGTTCACAGAAAATACATTCAGAACTGTCAACAGGGTTTGCAAACTGGCATTTACCTCTAGAGCTCCAAATCACAGGCTGAACCTCTGGCTTCCCTCGTTATGGCAGTAGGTGCCTTGGGGATTACATCTAAGACCACCAGTAACAAACACTTTCACTGTTATCAAAGCTAACATGTGTTTGGTTTAAAATATGTAAAAGATCCCCTAAATCTTACATGCTGCACTCTGTAATGTCCTGAAACTTAATGAGCAGGGGTGTAATTACTGTGCTGAAGACTTGCTTCTTCTCATCATGGATGACTGGTTTGGGATTAACTCATTACCCCCTGTCCTAACCATGCAATTAGGCCTCGCACCACAATTAAGTCTCCATCTCATGCCTCACTAGTCACTAGACACAGTGCTCACTGCCAGCGCTACATCACTGCTACCTCTTATCTCCACTCTGCGAATGATCACTGAGCTACGACTCCTAATTGTAATGACAGCTATTGTTTCTGCAAATTGTATCTTGTGCATGGTATTGATTAAGTTGGGTGTGTGCTACGGCTCTTGAAGCATGATGACAGACAGCACAGATGTAGAAGTCATGGGTTGACTGTGGATGCTGTCAGTAACATTTTAGGTCTTTCAGGGTCCTCCAGACTTCCAGACTTTAGCAGGGGTGGCCCAGGAACAATACTGCCCATCTGGACGCGGCTCCTCCTGGGTCTGGACAAAACTGATGGATGAGGAAATCTCTCTTGGATGTCCAGCTGAGCCCACCGACAGAGACCCAATCAATCATTCCCATCCTGTCCCAACTGACGGGCACCCACACCAACTAAGACCCACAGGTCAAGGGTTCTGTCAAGGCACCTCCACATCCTTCCAGTCATCCCTTGACCAAAGGCAGACTAATTCGATCATGTTAAGTGTGTCTTTATTGCCAGGAGTGCTCATTGTGCATCTACTTGTTGTCATTTACTTACAGATAACCATTTAGTCTGTGATCCACTTTCTGTAACAGCTTTTTCCACTCTGATTTTTGTGGAATACTGTGAGTTTTTGGATGAGTCTGGAAGCTTGGAACAGTGAGCAGGGGTTGCCATTTCAAACTGTCTGGTCAAATAACATGCCCTGCATTTCTGTAGGACGTTGTGAAAACATAATCTTCAATTCTATAGTAATATTGTAGTAATAACAATATATCACTTTGGGTTGCTGTAGACTCTGGAAAGTCATGTCTTTGATTTAGGATCAGTGTATCTCCTCAATCAAACCATTTTGCTTCACAATCTATTATCTTGTCAGGATCTCAGAGAAGATTGTTTGTGAAAAGCAGGTCTTTCAACCAATCTCCTGTGATGTGATTGATGGGGTTTCAAACTTATTTTTCCATTGCTCTGGAGACTCTGCTTGTCAAGAGTCTTCTCGAATTTCTGCCAATAGTCCTCAGTTGCAGTTTTTGAGATGTATGCAGGCTACAATGGAAACCGGAGATTTACTCATGAGAGCATTATTTTAATATTTGAATTTGATAGCATCACTTGACACTTGACAGTAACATGGTGATTTTTTTTTTCCATATTTGTCTAATGCACAAGATGCTGTGATTAAATTTGAGATGAATGTGTTATGATTAATAATGCACATTGGACTGTCAACACAATGCTTTTCTTCCTATGACTTCTGCTCAACTCTTCTTCATCTCTTGTCAGTCGCAAAGACAAATGGGGACATTTGATGAAGCCGAGGGGTTACATCATCACCTCCCTAATGAGGCAGCTCACAGCAGGGGGGAGGACGAGGGAAAATGACAGGCAGGATGGACTGAGGGATAAAAAGAGAGAGCGAAGACCACTCTACAGTTGCCAAATACCCATGGCTACCCAATCATCATCTGTGTTCTTAAATGAACAGATTTTTGGAATGTTCTCCAGTTCTTAAACAACTGCAATCAGTTATTTAATAGAAGCAAATCTCAAATTATTACTTTAGTTATTTATTCCAATCGAACGTCACATTAAAGTGTCCCTTGATAGTGATTAGATAAGCCTACCTTGGATGGATATGTGGGCTAAGTCATCTGTACCATTTGGAACATACTTATGGAAAGTCTTGATAAGAAAAAAAAAGTATTGAGTCAAAGTACATTTATACAGTAGTATTTGACAATAGATAGCCAGAAAAGCAGCAAAGACTGAGATAAGAGTTGAAATATTTTAACTTTATCTATAATATATGTGATTTGTCATGAGATTTGTTGATATGGTAGCATGGTAGCAGCAGCAGCAGCCAGGCCAGAGGACATTCCCTGTGAGCCTGTGTCTCTCTGTGTCTTAATGGCTGGATCTGGACTTGGCGCTGGAGTCCAAGGGGGAGATTATCTGGCCTGTCTGCCTTCAGGAGCTCTCAGGGTTTGTGTCTTTGTGCTGCATTAGAGCTGGCTGGGAGTGCGCCCACCGAGAGAGGGGAAATGTGTTTGACATACGCTCGGCATACACGGTCGGGGAGGCTAGAACAGCAGGATACGATTAATGACCACAGAATAAGATTGTTACAATATGGCTTCCCTCACCCCCACCTTCTTCACCGTGGGGCTGTCATATTTCACGAACTTGCCTGCCTGTGTGTGTGTGTGTGTGTGTTTGCAATGTGTTTGTGTGTGTGTGTGTGTGTTTGGCCATGTTGGGAAGGGGCCCTTTTATCCTCTCTTTTTGTTGTCTCTCTCTCTCTCTCTTGCTCTGTTGATGTGGGTCATTGATATGCAACAGTGCATTCCTGGATCTTACAGGAGAGTCTGTCCTCATGGTTATTGTAGAGTACTTTGGCAGATTAGACACAGGGACACAGGTCTTTGGTCTCTTGTTACAGTCTAGGTAGGACATAAAACCAATGAATATAAAGGTTAATAGAGCCATGAATTACGGAAGTGTAACTAATTAACCATTATTATCAAAAAGTTAGTTATTATCAGCAGAACTAATTTTATGAAACTAGTTTGTCCCTTCGTTCTCGCTACAGCACAGATGCCAATATATTCTGTTTGTGGTTCTTTTGAGCTTCTGTTTCGATATCTATGATTATACGCTAAGAACTGAGCGCTGTGCACGTTTCAATTTGTTCTATAATAGTAAAAACAAAAGTTTCAACAGGAGGTTTGTGACAAAACTGCAGGAGGAAATCTGGAGGCCAAATGTTCCCAGATTGTTGTGGTGGTTAGGAGGCTCCTTTGGGATCCTGAGAACTTTGGGGTCAGTGCCCAAAGCCCAAAGGGCCATAGCAGCATGGATGTGCAGGAGTAAAGAGAGCAGTAGGAAGGAGGACTAACCTTAACAAGGTGTCAAACAGACCCGATGGATCTTAGCACATGAGCACCGGCATAGCTGAACCAGCGCTGTGATGTTTGTTGACACGTCTGGGAGAGAATTTTGAAGTTTTCACAGCTATCATAAATCAGGAGAGGGCATGATTTTTCCCAGGGTGAGGAGCTTCAGTCACTTTAGTCATTGACTCACTATTGGACAATGCCACTGGACCACCGACACCCACCAACTCCATTACTGTAACATTAAAAGAAAAGAAAAGAAAAGTTTGATTTCGGTGTCTATAACTTTTATCCACTGAATTTGAACAAGACAAAGGTGACGAGTGAGAGGTCAAAGAGATGATAGACACGTGGAGGGGTAAACTTTCTTCTCTATGAAGAAATATAATCATTAAAACATGCAGTCTTGCATTTGAAAAGTTGGCCAAACTGCACATAAAAACCAAATGTCTGCCTCTTGATTCTTCTCCTCCTGACGTCTCCTTGGAATTTCGCAGCAAGTTACAGAAAGTGACTTGAGAAAAAAAAAAAAAAAAAAGCAGAGTGAGAGAGGGCTGGACATACTGTCTGGCAGCTTTGGCTCTGTACTTGGGCACAAAACTCACTCATTTATTTCAATCCCACTGTGTGATCCGGCTCTAACGCGAGAGATTCAGATTTCTCCTTCATCTAGCCCACGTCAAAAAGACACTTAACTGGCACCTTTTTTTTTTCCACTGTCTCTTTCTCCAGATGCCTTGGCTTTTTTTCCCCCTTGACTCTAACGATCTGAGAGAAACACAAAACATAGGTCCAACAAAAGATTAGCATCTTTTTTGATCCTTCCCTGTACTAGTTAAGTGGCAAAGTTATGCTAAATGCATTTAACATGTGGAAGCCTTCATTACACTCACTATGTGCTCACCACACACACCTGTTTGCCCCAGCTGCTGCTGCAAAGCACTCTGGGATATGATGCTAATACCATGTTTTCTCAGCCTTTAGTTGGAAAGAAGAAAAAAAGAGTGGCATTGGAAGGATTCACATGGGGATTTGAGTTTGTTACGGCTATTAAGTTTTTTCAATCTAAATCATTGGGGCTGTGGTAAACAACAGCGGACAGATAAACAGACAATCTCCAAACAGTAAACAGATAAAACTACCAGTAAAGAGTGAGCGTTTGTTGAAGCAGAGAGTCTCTTAGTCTAAAATATTCCCTTCTGCACATGATAAGGCCAAAACTGCTGATGCTTCTGAGGTAGCTGGAAAGGACTAGGCTGCCTGTGGAGAAAATAATAGGGGCACAGAGCAGAACAAACCCAAGCCCTGCCCAACCCCCATCCCAGAACTGCTACCAATTAATGCAATAAAGTGGCTGCACACAGAACTTTGTGCAGGTCGCAGGATGGAGCATTTGCACAGAATGCACTACTTTCAGTTCAGTTACATTCTATTGGGTCGCACGTATTGTTTTCAACAAATAAACGTTTACTTCTAAACTAAAAAAAGACTTAACTTGCAACTTATTGTCACACAGTTATGTGAGAAGTCAGCTGTCTTGCCCCACTAGGCTAATCTGCAAACAAACCTTTAGCAGAGAGTCACAAGACACTTGCCTGTGCACTCAAATTGAGTTAGTGTTTCTATTTATTACAGTGAAGTGATATTTGCATTCTTTTTAAGGGAACTTAATGCTGTCTGCTTCCTCCTATGCTGTCAAGCATAGGAGGAAGGGGTCTCTGACAGAGATCTGCATGGAGGAAATGAGGGTACTGAAGACCCCATTGACCGTAAGGCATTCTGCCCATATTTCACTAAACTCAACTCCCAAAGGAAAAGGCAGCAGAGACGAACCATATCAGAATACATACAGGGGATGGTAGGTCAACAGAAGAAAGAGGAGGAGAAACTAATGGGAGACCCTGCACTCATGTACATACAAATAAATAAGACACATATAATGTTGGACTATTGATAAAGGCTGAGCTTTTATTTTGGTAGTTATTTCCAAATTATTTTGAACAAATTCATTAGTTTATTAGCATTTATATATATATATATATTTTTAGGGAAAAATCTGACATGTTCCTGTGTTTGATGTATTGATCATATAGATGTTCATGAAGGCTCAGAGAAAGAACAAAGGTCATTATATCAGAACAATGAAAACTGAAGAAAGAAAATATATCATTAACTGAACACAAACACTGGAAGAAATCTGAATGTTACCAAGTGTATTTTTCCTCATTTCTAGTCAAAATATTTCATTACACTTAAAATAAGACCTAATCACCTAAAGAGTAAGTTTTCAGTGAAGTACAACAACTTATTTTTAGATAATAGATCTTGAAAATCTTATTTCAAGAAATCTTGCAAAATCATTTTCCCTTGGCAGATTTTTTTAATGTGTGAATTATGTAAAATAAATCTTAAATTAAGCAAAAAATAAACAAAAAAACTAATGAAAAGTCACTCTTTAGGTCATTCTGTCTTACTTAAAGTGTGATAAGATATTTTGACTAGAAATGAGACAAATACACGTTTTTTTGCCGTGGTCATTTCTCAAACTGCACACGTTTTATTGGGAAATAAATATGGCATGAAATGACAGTGTTTATAAATAAAACACATGTGGTACCACTGAAAAGCTCAGAAACTGGATTCCACATGACTTATTTAAACCTTCAAAAAAAAAAAAGATAAAATTAGTTTTTCAATTGTTATTCAATATTTTAGATTAGTACACTGGGGAAAAAAAGCCTCCCTAAAAAAATTTAATACAAGATTTATTTATTTTTTTTGCTTCAATTAAGCCAAAAAAATATTCCAATGGAAGAGCTGAAAATGATCTTGGTAAAAAAATTAAATTTTAAATAAAATTTTCTGGATCTATTGTTTAAAAATAAGTTTTCATATCTCACTTAAAAGTAACTCTTTAGGTAATTATGTCTTATTGTAAGTGTGATTAAATATTTGGACTAGAAATAAGAAAAATATTGTGTTTTTCCAGTGTTGGTGTTTTAGCTGCCAATCAAACAGTCATATTTTAAATCAAATGGAAAAAATGTCCTTTCCTATATTGCTGCATGCACTGCAGGTGTATGTGTGTGACTGAATCACAGGGTGTAATTCATTGATTCACTGCCAGGTTAAACCATGTCTGTCTCTCAGGAATCTGTATTTGTCCCTGAACTTTACTTTTACATGTGAGCGAAGGTGTTAAGTTATTTGAATAAGGGATTAACGCTTAGTGGTTGTCCCGTAGATGGAATGAACAAACACAGGGGCGGGATGTTTGAGATACTGGGCCCTGTATGTAAAGAAACGAGAGCCAATAATACACTGCTTTAGCTCGGCTCAGTGAAGTCGCCGCGAGAACTAGTGCGACTAATACCTCTGCCCCCCCCCAAAACACACAGATACACTCCCACCCCATGCACGGTTCCTCCCATTTTCACTCTTAGATCTTAGAATACGTTAGCTTAGCTGACTCTTTCACAGGCAAGTCCGCAGTTTACATTGTTTTTCACGCTGTTATCCACTACAGGACAAACATGAAAGATAATAAAGACGTGCAAATAAAAGTCAGAGCATTTCTTCAGTTTGCATTTCCTTCAAATACGTTTATTTGGCTTGTCTTCAAAAAATAACAACTACAATACAAATGTGAAAAAAAACACTCATACACAAAAGGACATAGAAAATAAATGAAAATTAAATTTCAAAAAATAATAAAATAAAATAAAATAAAAACACTGGTACAGGTAGTACACATTTC
Source organism: Siphamia tubifer (assembly GCA_020466265.1). Taxonomy (NCBI): domain Eukaryota; kingdom Metazoa; phylum Chordata; class Actinopteri; order Kurtiformes; family Apogonidae; genus Siphamia; species Siphamia tubifer. Next base: position 29,108,462 of record CM035790.1, on the reverse strand, counting down.
AGTTCAAATAACAGTTTTCAATTCAACTTCAGTTCAATATAAATATATATATATATATATATATATATATATATATATATATATATATATATATATATATATATATATATATATATATATATATATATATATATATATATATGTATATATATATATATATATATATATATATATATATAAAAATTTTCCTCTCGCCCCACGTGGGCGGTGTCTCCTTCAGACTCGGGTCCTCTACCAGAGGCCTGGGAGCCTGAGGGTTCTGCGCAGGATCTTAGCTGTTCCTAGCAATGCACTCTTTTGTACAGAGATCTCTGATGTTGTTCCTGGTATCTGCTGGAGCCATTCTCCCAGCTTGGGGGTCACTGCCCCTAATGCTCCGATCACTACTGGTACCACCGTTGCCTTCACACTCCACATTTTCTCTAACTCCTCTTTCAGCCCTTGGTATTTCTCAAGCTTCTCATGTTCTTTCTTTCTGATGTTGCTATCACTGGGGACTGCTACATCTATCACCACCACTGCCTTCTCATGTTTATCCACCACCACTATGTCAGGCTGATTGGCCATCACCATCTTGTCAGTCTGGATCTGGAAATCCCACAGGATCTTGGCCTGTTTGTTCTCTGTCACCTTTGGGGGGTTCTCCCATCTTGACCCTGGGACCTCCAGTCCATACTCTTTACAGATGTTCCTGTACAGTATGCCCGCTACCTGGTTATGCCTCTCCATGTATGCCTTGCCTGCCAGCATCTTACACCCTGCTGTGATGTGCTGGACTGTTTCAGGGGCTTCTCTACACAGCCTACACCTGGGGTCCTGTCTGATGTGGTAGACCCCAGCCTCTATTGCTCTGGTGTTCAGGGCTTGTTCTTGTGCAGCCATGAGTAGCGCCTCTGTGCTGTCCTTTAGTCCAGCCTTTTCCAGCCATTGGTATGTCTTTTCCATATCAGCCACTTCCTCAATTTGCCGATGGTACACGCCATGCAAGGGTTTGTCCTTCCATGATAGCCCCTCTGGTTCCTCGACCTTACTGGGCTTTTGTTGCCTGAGGCATTCACTTAGCAGTTGGTCATTGGGGGCCATTTTCTTGATGTATTCCTGGAGGTTCGTCGTTTCCTCCTGGACAGTAGTTCTGACACTTACTAGTCCTCGGCCCCCTTCCTTTCGCTTAGTGTACAGCCTCAGGACACTGGACTTGGGGTGGAACCCTCCATGCATGGTAAGGAGTTTCCTTGTCTTGATATCAGTGGCTTGTATCTCTTCCAGTGGCCAGGATATTATCCCAGCTGGGTATCTGATTACTGGCAGGGCATAGGTGTTAAAGGTAATTAGGTATATATATATATATATATATATATATATATATATATATATATATATATATATATATATATATATATATATATATATATATATATATATATATATATGTATATGACCTCATAATCGTTTATTTTCCATCTCGGTAAAAGGTAGTTTTGAGGACCATATCATAATAACTGAATTAATTTTCCAGTAACTAAATATTGGAAATATTACTTAATTTTTATTACAAAAAGGGAAAATCGCAACTATTTATTGCAACCCCCCCCCCACAACAAAAGCCTAAAGAGCACCCCGACTTTCATTGCAAATTTTTCAGAAAAGCTCATGCAACATCAGACATTTTAGGCCGCAACAATCTCAAAAAAGGCCTGCGAAATCCTGGAGGGACTGATAACTCTCTCTCCAGAATTTTTGTAACATTGTGTACAATGGATGAGTGTGCCTTTACATGTTTCACGTTGAACACATACATCAGGAGTATTCACATTACATTTGTGTAGAACCTCAGGAGTTACTGTATATAAATCCTAATGATCCACTTATATAGAATGTTGAGACCAGCATTAAATGGTTGTATTTTTTTACATATACTTTGCCATTCAGCCTCAGTTATTTCCTGCTTGATGTCAATACACTATGCAAGCCTCTTTTCAGTTTGCATTTCAGTAGCTTTACATGTCTGACTGACAGAAAAAAAACAAAACACTTTTTTTTTTTTTGCTTGTAATGTTATGCATAGTTGTGGCTGCTATTTTAAACAATGCAGAAACATGTTAGCTCCCTATGCATTCCTATATTATATTATGCATCAGATAATCTCTGAATATATGTTACAGCCACAGTTATGCCTAAAGGATCAACCAGCTTGGATTATATTCAGCTGTCCTGACCCGTGAGGATGGTATCGGTTTGTCTCACATACTGATTTGCACCCTTCTCAAGCAGCCAGCAACTAATGAGCATGTGCACTGTAAAATAATACGATCTGTAGAGAATTACCAGGTACTCTTCAGGGGATTAGCAGATACAAGCTACTGTATTTTGACTGGGTTGTATAGCCCAAACTTTCTGTCTACATCTTAATTGGAAACAAATGTAAAGATGAGTGGAAAATCTCATTATTATTGGAGGGAATCCTTCTCTGAACAGTGAGGGATAATAAGGACAAGGATGCAAAACCTTCCTTATATGAAGCTTATAGACAAACCCACTTGATCCATCATCTCATGTAGGCTCCTGGATTCAATTATGGAAAGCTGTCATGCTCTTCGGAACATTTCTATGCTTTTTTGGCATCAGTTGTTAAGTTTACCACATGTTGTGATAAAACAAATGATGCAGGAATATTTGACTCTATGCTGTATTTTTGCAATTTGGCATTAAATGTATACTTAACCCATAAAGACCTAAACAGCCACTGGCTAATAGTTTGATTTTATTTATTTAGTTTTGGCCCCCTCTAATTCAATTAGTTTTAATTTGTTTCGTTTGCTAGTTTTCATTAGTTTTAGTGTTTTCTCTGAAATTCCTGATTTTTGTTTAGTTTTTGTATTAGTTTTAATTTTATCTTTTTTTTTTTTACCTTCCTTGCCATCATATTCAAAGATTCTGCTGCTTTCTCTCAACTTTAGTATACTGTGAAACATACTGTGAAGTGCTGTATGATACCACCAGCTAAAATTGTTCGAAATAAATCAATTTAATATCAATGTGACATTGATAAAGGGAATTTTATCCATAATTTCTACATGTTTTAGTTAGTTTTATGAGCACATAATACAATTTCAGTTTATTTTTTTTTCTTTTAATGATAGTTTTTATTTATTTCAGTTAACAAACATGTTTTTTTTTTTCAATTCTCGTTTTTCATCATTTTGTTAATGATAATGCGATTTCTGGGAACCAAAATCATCTACTAATCTAAAAATGTTTAATAATCTCTGAACCATTAAACCTATTAATGCATGTAAATAATTGGTGTGAAAATCAGTTGATTGTCTTTTTATGGTTATTGGATATGAATCATTTAGACTTTCAGAGGTTCTGTAATTATCATGGAAACACTGTCATCCTATACAACATTGATTCACTAGTAAAACACATGGAGTTGGATCATTGACAGTGGATGTAAACACTTGTATATGTATTATGATTATGATTATGATTATTAACCTGGAAAGGAGAGAAGGGATTTGGTTTAGGTTCTGTTTATTTTATTTGTCCATCTGTCTGTCTGTTTGGCTGTCAGCAACTTTATGCAAAAACTACTGGATCAATTTCTATGAAATTTTCAGGAAGGTGTAAGGTGCTTCAGAAGAGATCCCATTAAATGTTAGTGAATATCGGTCAAAGGTCAACAGTCACCAAAATGTGTTTTTCCAATGATACATAAGAGATAAAGCAAATCAGGTAAAACATTTGGAAGAGGGCAGAGTTTATTATGCCTGGCACCTGGAAGTTTTGATGAACATGATTAATAAAGAAAATATAGGAAAATACATGATTTCCAAAGCTAAAATGAAAAATACAGACAATAATACTATCATGAATGGTGCTAAATCACTTAAGAATGGAGAAACATTAATTGGTTGAAGTGCCACAAAAGTACCGTAGCTCTGAGCTGTTATTGGTTAAATCATGTGGGTTAAATTAAACCTGTACCTTTACCTTAAATCTGACTGTTTTCAGGAGTGCAAAGCCACCCACGGCCAGCCCTCACCTACCTTCCTCCCAGACTGAGCTGGAGCTCATGAGGCCTCAGACACACTTAATGGGATTATGGTAATATAATTTTGTGATGCTGACCTCGGGCCGGTGCCAGGTTTCTTCCATATCCTGAGACAAAAGCAGGGAGCTCACCAAGGGTTCCAAGAGGCTGGCTCAACTCAGCCTCTTGGCACAGGCCGGGGTCTTCATGGGGCCGGCACAAGATGGATGGCTGCAGGGCAAAGTCTCACTTCCTAAGTCTACTCCAACAGTGATCCCAAATCAAACGGCGACAAGAAGGAATTGTAAACTTAAAAGAATTGTATTTCCCATGAGTGATTTGATGATGATTTTTGTCAGTGTTTGTTTATGGACTGTACTGTCTGATTTAAAGTGCAATAATCAGTTAGGGCAGGATGGAGGAAATGTGGCCTTCCAGTGCTCCCAAATTGAATCAGTACACACCGTAGTTCTTCTGCAGAGGGTGTAGCTTCCATGGAAACAGCCTTGTGGTCAGCTTGTCCCTCTCTGTGATTTAGCAGGGGTTTCCTCCATTAGATGTGTCTTATTGGTTTTAGAAAGTATTTTATGGACTGGACAATTTAAAAGGAACTCAGTGCAGGGGTCAATTTAAACTGTCCCTAGTGCAGAGGAATTGTTACCAGTGAGTATATACACAATAAACTGGTAAGAATACATGTTATTTTCCACCTGGATGCAAGTGTAAACAAATCTAGGTCCTATTCTTGACTGAAAATGTTTTTTTAAAAAAGATACACTATCGTATATACATGTTATTTGAAGCTATTTCACTCTTATTGTTGTTTGCTTTTTTGTATGTTTTATTACTGTCCAGTCTCTATCACCAATTTTTCTTTTTTTTTTTTTTACCCCTTCAACTTTTCTTTTCCTCTTCCTTTTGCCCCCAGAAAGACCACCCATAGGGTTCGGAGGGGGAAGACGTCTCTACGGAATAATAATGGGGTCTTCCTGGGAAAATTGCCCATGGAAAGGCCTGTCTGAAAAAAAAAAAAAGAAAAAAAAAAGAAAAGAAAATTTTGGTCTTGTTTCCAATCCTTCTCGGAAACATTCATCAAGGCACTCCTGCTGCTTGGAGGGGAACAGTCCAATCATGGTCCCGGCTCAGTGGTCGGGTCACTCTGCCACTACCAGAGCTTTGTAAAGGTGAGCTCTAGATGCTGTGGCACAAGAGTGGGAAATGTTTTTGTTTTTTTGTTTTTTTCACATTTTCTTAGCCCCAAGTATTTTTTTTTAATCAGTATTCATAGGCTACCATTGGATTTCAGAAAGAACTCTCACCATTTATTTTATTCCGTTGCTATAATCACTACAATTATTATTCTTTGGCTGCTACTGGGCAAGGCCGTCTGTGTCCACAGAAAAGCCCAACCACTGAATCATGGTCTTACACAGGGAAAGCCTCAACGCTGATGTCATTTCCTGACAGGGTGCTGCTCTCTGACAACGCCACATGACATTATTCTGATGAAACACGAAGAAAGTGTACATCATACTGTAAGGCTGCTCTATTTAACCTGCCTTTGAGACTATTTTACCCATTTATTACCTTTATTAGCTCAGAAATATCCAAAGTTTCACTCCTGATGTTTGTAGACACAAATGCAAGATGTTTATTTCTTCTGAAAGCCTTATTTGTGTTTAATATAAACACATAAAAACCCAGTGCTACTTTAGTGGCAATTACAAAAATGATTTGTTCCTCTATTTAGCCTTTCTTATAGGAAGTGATTTATCAGAATTTTATAATATTATTATCATTTTGTGTTTTTTAAGTGAAAATTTGGTATTTTTAACATTGGTTGGGATCTGTGTGTGAATACTTGAGATATCATCATGAAATTACATGGGCATATACAGTACATATAGCTAATGCACATCAGATGTAATGATCCAGTTGAGTAAAGGTCAAAGGTCAAGGTCATATTTAGTAGAAAGGTCAAAATCACATTATTGGTTCTAATTCAAGAACAGGTCGTCATAGAAACTTGATATTGACACAAAATAGGGGCGACATTAGGGATTATCTGAATACTCGTTCTATATTTAATGTATTGATCATTTACATGTTCATTAAATCTCAGTAGTGTTGAGAAAGAAAATAGAAGACCAAGTGTTTTTTTTTTTTTCCAGTAACATCCATCATTAATTGAACATAAACCCAGTGTCTCCATCCACTGTCACTGATCGAACTCCATTGGTTTTACTGGGGAATTAATGTTGTGGAAGATGACGAGGTTTCCATGTTCACCACGGAGTCTTTGAACATCCAAATGGGTCATATCTGATGACCCTGAAATGATTGCTGCCTTCCGCAAGAAGATTCTGCAGCATCTGATGCAGAACCACCAGGATCTGTAATCGTTTCTACCCCCAGGTTGTCAGACTTTTTAATTTATTTATAGTACTACTGCATGATTAGCACTTTTAATCTATATTTTATTATAGTTTGCACTGCATTTTGCACTGTTCTTTGTACTTTGCTCAGTTTATATTCTACTGCATATATGTTCATATTTTACATATTTTATATATTTTCATTCTGTTATATTTATACTGAAGTGAGTTGAATACAATGACATTTCATTCTGTATATACTTGTATATCTGAATGAAAATAAAGTCTGTCTAAGTCTATAAGTCTAAGAAAAACTACACTTTACAACAATAATGTACATGTGTTGATGGATTATCAGGGATGAAACATTGTAGATCAGTAGATAATGTTGGTCACCAGTGGCTGTTTGGGTCTTTATGGGTTAAGGATCTGTATCTTGAGGATCAAAAGCATCTATGAGTTTAACATTATCATTATAACAAATGGATTTAATCGATGGGTTATGTAACTCCATTCTAACAATGATAATCACATGATTCCAATTTGCCTTGAAGCCATGACTAATTTTTGAAGAACTGGACTTATAAATATAAACTTTTCATATTTTTACCACACACACTGCCAACAACCTGTGAATGAAACAATTCAGCAAAAATGTTCTGGTCATTCTCTGGAAGTGGAGAAACACAGATCTGTGTTTACCAATGTTGACTTTTTCCCTTGTTTTCTGCACATTGGCTCCATTTAAACATGCAGGAAACATCGTCCATCAGGAGCCAATCATACCCTGGATGCCATGCCAGTTGGAACCAGCCATCAGACAGCAATACTACATTAAGTTGTATACTGAACCTTTTTGGAACATATGTCAGCCCCACATTTTTTTATTTATTTCAGTCATCGACACAGTTTCTTGATTTGGAAAAACAAAATATGGATTCGTCACATTCTCCCTGTTTTTTCTCCAGGGATCCCTTTGCTCCACCTCTGCATCCCTGGAGCCGTTGCTAACTGGCCTCCCTTTGCCCTATTGGGCCCCGTGGCCCCACTGCCTTGCTCCAGGTTTAAGCCACTGGTGAGCCAATGATGGATGTGCCTCAGGGGCTCTCTGTGGGAGGTTCACATACTCTACCCTTCTGAGCTTTTACATTTAACCTCAGACACGTCTGTAGGAGGATGAGGCTAACGCACCATGTGATACAAGAAAGACCAAATATTAACTCATTAGTTTCAATACTAACTTACATATTAGGGAATTTACAGAGAAAAGAAAGCATCTGTATTTCTGTTTAAACAGCAATATCACACTGTGTACAAACACTGTGATGTTTACTTGTGTCATAAATCTGTGGTTTGAAATTCCATACTGTATGTCATTTAGTTGTGAAATAATGTTGTTTCCCTTCCCCTTAAACTGGACTTCTACTTTAATTCACACTTTCAGCTTCGTTTTTGTGTGTATATATGAAGTAGCTGGCAAATTCAGGTTTCATTTTATCATATTATGCCATTAAAATACAGTGAAACAACACTAATGCTAAAAATCCAGGTGAAGATGAAAGGAAACTAAAAACTTTAGGAATGATCATAAACTTATCTTTACATATTGTCGCAATATATACGTGGTGACAAATGTAAACCACTTTGATTTATTTTGGCAATAACATCAAATCAATTTCCAAAAACATTATCTAATAAGCAGCCAATATGTTTTATGGATGCATTAAAGAAAACATTGTGTAATGGCACGTTTAGTCATGGTTCAGCAGTTTCCTCATGCATTTGTTTTGATGACGTTAGCAAATATGTCATCATCTTTCAGTTTTTGTTGACATCGTATATCTGTTTAGCTACTGATTTGGTGTAATCTGTTGAAATGGATTTTATGGAGGAAAGGTAAAAAAAAAAAAAATGTGTCCAGTCATCTCCTGTGAGATGAGGCGCAGTAGTGGGTGGCAGAAAACTGTTCAGTTCAGTACATGTGAGGAAAGAGACGTCATTTGTGAATGGACCTCAAATTTCAACACAAAGCTATAGTACCTGATTGTGTTTACACTGTCACTGATTTATTAAGGTGGGTTCTATTCCTATATTACTTGGCCAGTAATGAATAAACAATATTCAGTGTCTGTTTGTTTCTTTAAGCCATTGTGTATACACGGGGGGGGGGGGGGGGGAGGGGTGTAGACATACGTCTTCTCAATAGGCCGTGGTTATAATGGACCTGTGACCTCATGGTCTGAGAAGCCTGAAGCAAAACCACTGTTCCCAGTCCCACAACCCGGGTATAACTCAAGGAACTGTTTTAATGTTTACTTCATAGTGATCTAATGTGAACCTGACAAGTCTACTGCTGTACGTAACTATCACAGTGAAATAAAAATGGATGTTATAACTGATCACTATCAGAATGTTGCACCTGCACTTATTATACAACACAGATCATGTTATGTAAAGATCATTTTTTTTAAATAAATGGCACAAAAACCATTATCAGTGTTTTGATTTTATTGCAAACAATATAATACAAAAGATAAGCTTTTAAGACAATGCCATTTTACCTAGGGAAACTGCATTAGGAAGTTGACACAATGAGAACTAATGATACAGAATATAAAATACGGAACGCAACTTTTTTTTTTTTTAAAAAACAAAAAGTATCCAGTTGATTCCAGCAAATTCAATAACAGCCACAGCTTCCATATCCATTAATTCATTTGTTAGAAAGAGAAAAAAAGAGGAAATTTCCAGTTTTTCTTTTCTAGAGAAGGATTCATTGTGAAAAGTAATCTGTACATAACTAGATCATGAATAGAAGAAACTTTTTTATACGGAAACATTTACAAATGATAAATAAACAAATCTGTACCACAAATGACAGCAAACTATTCCACTGAAAACTTCATCTCAGTTAGCTGCTGCGGAATTAAAAAGATAATTGCAAATAGTTACTTTCAAATAAAATTAATGCTAAAGAATAAATTAAGAAAAGGGTTAAGAAAAGGAGAGGACATGGAGGAATTATAGAAGCACACCAGACTCGGAGGTGCTGGCTGCTGGGTAGAATCAGGTCAAAGGTCACTTCCTGGAACTCCTCAAGCTGAAGTCAGAACTATGCTGTGGTTTTGACACTGCAATGCCAGTGGATGGAGCCTCCCTACGGTGGCTCCAGAGGCAACAATGGTATCAAGGCAGCACCCAGATAAAAGCAAGCATTGCTCAGTTACATCTAGCAACACAGTAAGGCCTCTAGTAGAATTACATGGCACCTGCTGTAGCACTTCCAACACAATAATTTGAGCTAAAGCAAAGAGTAAGAAGTCAAATAGTCGACCAATTCACTGATGACACGGCCAGAAAAGTCAAATCTATGTTGAACCTCAGTTCTTGCATGTTATGGGAATTACAATAAAATATGTACAGTACAAAAATTAAAAGCAGAACGTAGAATGTCTATGATAAGACAGCAGTGTCAGTAAACAGATTCTTTACAGATGTTTCTTACTTCCTGTACAAAAATACATCAGGGAGAAGTAAGGCCACTGAGGGTGTTTTTACCCGCCAATCCTGCTCATGTTAAACCTTCAAATCATGATGATGGTGATGCTTATGACACTGATTATAATGACAGGAGCAGAACACATACACAGTACATACTAAAATATTTATAACCAGTATGTCCTCACAGAGGATTCAACTTTTTTAATATTATATCTAAAAAAATATAATCACAATTCCAACCAATACAAAAGGCACTGTCGTGAGCCAATCCAAAGATATATTTTCAGAATATAAAAAGTCCATATCATGTTTTTCTGTTGGCAATGAACGATGTGGAACGGTGGCACAAAAAGTCACTGGGGCAGTTGAGGTTTATACATGGGGTGGGTGTTAAACAGTCACTGCTGAGGCTGGTCTCCTCATGGCCTGGACAGCTGTGTGTAAATGGGCTGCTGCTCCCAGTGCTGTGGACTGTGGGTCTGGGGCACTGATGGGACCCCAGTGGTGTCAGCGATGGGGGTGTACATTGGCCTCTGGCTCGGGCTCATGTAGCTGAAGGTGGAGTAGAGGCCAGAGCCTTGGCCGGCTGCGTGGCTGTAGTAGGAATTGGCCCCCCCTTGGTGGTCTGAATAGTCATATTGTGCTCTTGTGATGGAAGGGTACGAGGAGCTGCTGTAGTGCTGCAGGTTGAAGGAGCCATAGGTGACGTGCTGTGGGGAGCCTTGCTGCTCGCTGTAGTGACTGGGGCTCAGCTGCTCTGTCTTGATCTGGGTGGTTCTCTGTTGACCTTGCTGAACCTGCTCTCCTCCCCCACCGAGGTTGGTCAGTGAGTGCTGCTGCTGCTGCTGCTGTTGCTGCTGCTGTTGCTGCTGCTGCTGCTGCTGCTGCTGCTTGGACAACCAGCCGTGGGGCCCGACGCCAGCGCTCTGGCCCACAGAGGAGCCAGTGATGCCATAGCTACTGCTGTAGCCGGCCGGGGCTGCTCCGGTCAGTCCGGCGTGGCTGTGGGGCGGCAAGTACTGGTCGAATTCATCCACGTCAAAGCTCCCCATGTTGGAGATGACGTCGCTGCTCAGCTCGCCAATGTCCACGGCCCCGAAGTCGATGTTGAGTTGGCGACTGGTGCCCTCCTGTACGGGGCGAACCTCACGCTTCAGGTCACCTTTGCTGGTGGGGAGGTCTGTCTTAGGGGTGGTGGGAGGTGTTGGTGGGCCCTGGGACTGACCTGGTTAAAAGAGGAGGCAGAGTTAGAATTAGATTTAGCATAAAAAAGAATAATACATTTCCTACATAAGTCACCCATAACAAGGAAAATAACCAGAAATAATAACAGGTGTATTTGCATAGTTCATAAAAACATGGAATCATTAACCACTGTTTTAACAGGTGTATTTAAATCCTTTTTTTTTTAATTTTTATTTTTTTACTCCATTTGTATTTTCTCTTACCAGAGTGCTCTCCTGGTGAATGCACCTCTCCCAGGCTGGACGCAGGAGAATCGGCCTGCTGCAGTGCCTTAAAGATCGCATTAGGGGAGATGTGGGTTTGTTCTCCGTCCTCTGGTTCGTTTTGTCCATTCTTGACAGACTTCCTCCGCCTTGGCTGATACTTATAGTCGGGATGGTCTTTCTTATGCTGCACTCTTAAACGCTCAGCCTCCTCCACAAACGGGCGCTTCTCTACTTCGTTAAGTAACCTGGAAATATCACAGATGATGTCACTTTTTAATTATTTAATTTTTTTTTTTGTATTTTACGCATGACAATTACGCATGCCATGCAGTGTATAAGTGTGAAATAAATACTAAAGAGTTAAATCAACAGCAGTTTTGACAAATAAAAACAATAATACGCACACTTTAAACCTCACACTGTGGATATGTACTTACAAACTATACAGGTGCAGCATTAAATAATATTACACTGCAAAAAAAGGAAAAACAAAAAAAAAGCAAATGTAAAGCACACCCACCTCCAAAGTTTGCCCAATGTTTTGCTGAGTTCCGCGTTGTGAAGATGTGGGTATTGATCGGCCAGTTTCCTCCTTGCAGCCTGAGCCCAGACCATAAAAGCATTCATGGGTCTTTTGACGTGAGGTTTGTTCTTGCTGGATCCGTTGACGCGCACTGGCATGGGCACGAGCGTCCAGTCGTAACCCTTCAACACCTGGGACACCGCATCTCTAATGCACACGGGGAACTTTTCTTCCTCTGTTTCTTTCTTGTAATCTGGCCCCCTAAGGAGGTGGTTTTCAGACGGCCGGGTGTTCTCAGTGTCCGAACCGGACCCGGATGGACACGGTGAACCCGCGGAGTCCTCAGACATGCTGGGGCTTGGAGCGTCAGAGTGACACTTCTCCTGTTCTTCTGTCATCTTCAGGTAAGGATCGAGGAGATTCATGCGAAAAAATTAACGAACAGCTTCTTGTAGTGAAAAAAAAAGAAGAAGAAGAAGAAGAAGAAGAAGAAAATCCTTCTTTCTAAATCCAAATGTTGTGCCCAAAGACTGCAGTGACAGTCTATGAGGGCGCACAGAGTGAGTACCAAACTGGACTCCTAAAAACGCAGGAAAAAAAAATATTTAAAAAAAATAAAGTTGGTGATGCTCCCTCGTTTGTTGAGAATTTCGTCCAAAGTTTGCACACACAAAAAAAAAATAAAATGCAAGTAGCTGTTTTTTTTTTTTTTTTTAGATGATGTGCTTAGAAAGTGTGATTGTATAGAGAAATGTGACTGAGAGATGTGCGCGTGAAGGATGGCTGAGAAGTCTACAGACCCAGAAGGCGATGCCTGGATTTATGTTTGACGGCGAGGAAGTGATTGGGGGAAACTTTTCTGGAGGCGGAGACGTAATATGACTCTGCTCCAAAGAACTCTTTCAGTCAACAAGTGAAAACCAGGCACAAGTAGGAAAACGAGTTTATCCTATACTAGTTTCTGTAAAAATGCAATAACTTTTTTTTTAATATAAGTTTTTAAAAAAAAATAAGTCAATCAATAAGTCCAAATGTATTAAATCCTCACCATAATGTTCTCTAAAAAAATGTCATATTATTATATTCTAATGTGATGCCATATTAATAGTTTTGTTAATAATGTATAAAATGATAGTATAAATGTTTATAATCGTTTTTATTCTAATATCAAAGTTACCTCATTTTCACGACGTTGAGTAAATGTCATTAAAAAAAAGCCTAAATAAATAGTATTAAGGTTGATGTTTTCATTCCTCAGTGATGCCATTAGGGAAAAAATATATTTTCTAAAGAAAGTATTGGGAAATTTGCCGTTTTATACTTTTGATTTTAATAGACGAATTATATATTTAAAAAATAATAATAATAAAAAACATATCAAAAACTTCAGTTTCTGTTTTTAATTTTCATTTTTTTATATATAGGTTCTAAAACTGAATATATCAGGTAAATATGTACATTTTCTAAGTATTAATGTCAGGTTTTTCTGTATCTTTCTTTCTTATTACATTATTATCTCTTTATAAGACACATTCTGGGATACATTTCTCAAGTAGTGGTCACAAGATTCAAATAAATACATAAAAATCAGCTGAATTTCAGGACTTTTAAAGCACAACCTTTACACATTTGACAAATAACCGTCCTGTGGTTCATTTGCTTTTGACAGAAACCAGTTGCTCTTGATGTAAGAAGTGCATTTTTGGACAGAAACAGTTGTGTCTGGAAGAACCACAGTAGTTACGCGCAACAGTTTGACTGAACACACAGACCAATAGGGGGAGACAACAGTCCAGAAACTTAGGAGGAGACTCTGCAACTGGCTCTGCTAATTCAACTAAACTAAAGGGTTTTCTAAACTATTTAATCCTGCAAAATACACGTTAAAACCAATAGTTTAGTCCGATCTCATATAAATAAATAAAAACTAAGAGTATTTTAAACAAAGCAGAATGAAAAGTGAACGGATCTGTCTATGTGTCCAAACTTGGACATTAACAGAATTAGTTTAATTTTCATTAATATCCTGCAAAAGTAAACATTTTTAGACTCTTTTACCATTTTTTTTTATGAAATACAGAGATGTCTCAGACTAAATACTACTATAATAATAATAATAATAATAATAATAATAATAATAATAATAATAATAATAATAATAATAATAATAATAATAATAATAATAATAATAATAATAATAATAATAATAATTCCAAGGCCAAACTCAAGCCTTTTGAGTTAAGCTAAAAACAAATATTTCGTAACACTAAAATCTACTTTATTGGATTTGTTCCAACACTTGTTTTTGCTTCACAAAGAAAGCTTTGTGAAGATTGCTCAGTCACTAATCCACGTATTCTATTATTGCAACCAAATCCGACTGTAAAACTATGGAAAGACTGTGAACATTTGCTATTTTTAACACAACTGTATAATTTAGTAAACAATCAGTCAATACTGTATGTACTCAACTTTACTGGAGGAAGGTGTGTTTTAAAATATCAGCTGATGCTTAAAAATAGAAGAGGAGTCATGGAAAGTAAGTGAAATATTAGTAGAATGAGAAGTAAATAACAGATGCAAAAATAGTTGCAAATGATCAAATCAATAGGGCCTGCAGTCAGTTATTTATTTATTTATTTATTTATTTATTTATTTATTTATTTATTTATTTATTTATTTATTTATTTATTTATTTATCTATTTATCTATTTATCTATTTATTTGTTTCCATTTCTTGTTCATTTTATTGCCTGGTACAATTGAAGGTACATTTATTTGGACAAATATCATGATAACAACAAAAATAGCTCATAAGAGTTTCATTTAAGAGCCGTTTTCTAACCATTTTCTATATTTTCTTGATAATAACCTAACTCACTTCAATTCTTTCATGAAAATCTACGATGTCATCCTGACAAAAACGGTACTTTTAGGCATTCCATGTTTTCTTCTCTGTCTGATTTAATCACATGAGACACACAGGAATTATTAATACTTGTTTGCACAACCATTGTTTTTCACGACTTTTTATGGTCTAGTCATTTTTTTCTGTATAGTAAGCATGTTTGATACATACAGGTTATATATATATATATATATATATATATATATATATATATATATATATATATATATATACAGAGAGAGAGAGAGAGAGAGATTAGATGTGCTTCTGTCTTCTGATGTTTTTGTTCACACTACCGTAAACATTCACATGCGGTGCTTTTCATTGCAAAATATAAGTACTCCACCACGAATATCATTTCTCCACCATCTCCAGTGCGTCATAGTTTCCTGTTATAAAACTTACTGAAGTCTTTGAGTCCATTCTTGTGTCTTGACCCTGACATTTTCATTAAAACGGGCTAATATTCCTGTCAGATGTTCATGTTATTTCAGATTCTTGTCTCACTGGTTGGCTAAAGCTGCAGCAGTCTGCCTTGTCAGCTCCCCATGCGTCGAATTAGATGATATACACTTTAGACATGGTGTTCTTCCAAAGGTCATGTTGGTCACAAATGGAGGAGGTGTAAGTTGTTTTTGTTTCATCACTGGTTGATAGGTATAATTATGTTGGTTTTATAACACTTCAAAGTAACCTGACTCTGTACTTGGACTGAAAACCTTGAGCCATTTCCATCGATAAAGTCGAACTTATGAGCTCACGTCACACAAGTGTATCAGCCTTGCACTAAATCCCTTAACCCTAAAGCAAGGGTCCCAAACATGTGGCCCGGGGGCCAAATACGGCCTGCCATAGGTTCTAATGCGGCCCATGGGATGAAGAGCATAATAATCTATTAGATGACTCCATATTTTCTTCTCAGGTTTTTTTTTTTTGTCCATAAATGATGACAACCTCAAAAAAATCATATTAAATTATGAAAATATTTACATTTACAAACTATCATGTAACAATAAAATGTGGATAACTTAAATAAATGTGAACAACCTGAAATGTGTAAAGAAAATTGCACAACATTTGCACCATTTTCTGCTTTTGTTACTAACAGTTTAATGTCTTTGTAGAACTGATCCATACAGTATTACACATGGATACATGATAAATTAAGGCAGAATATTTCAGAGGTGTTAAAATACTCACATTCTGTACTTAAGTAGAAGTACAGCTACTTATGTGAAAAGAATAGTGTGGTAAAGGTAGAACTGATTCAACAAAAAATACAATTTCTCAATTGTAATAAAGTACAAAAGTAAAACTTTTTTTTTTTTTTTTTTTGCCATGAATGCAATAATACTTATTTAACCAGGAAAAATCTGAAAAGTTTCAAAAAGCATAAAAAGTAAATCCTTTAAAAGTGAGTTACTGTGTTGAAATTGGGTTTGATCAGGTCACAGTTATTCAGTTTTGTGGGTATGGACAGGAAATGTAGAAAAAATAAAAAAAGAAAAGTCACAATTGAGATAAAAAGCCATCATGAGATTTTAAAAAAAGTAAAAAAAATACGAGAGAAAAAAATGCATAATTTTAAACTAAAATGTTAACATTGCAAAATTAAAAGTCAAAATGGTGAGATAATAGTCCTATAACTATAATATATAAAGTCATAGTTTCTCTCCTCCCTCTGAAGTGACATATTTTCATAATGTCACATGTGTTTAGTTTGAAAAACTAACGCATTAATTCTGAGAATGAAAAGGAGGATAAAGTACAGATATTTCTGAACAAATGTAGGGAGTAAAAGTAAAAAGTCGACAGAAAAATAAATACTTAAGTAAAGTACAGATACCTAAAAAAATCTACTTAAGTATAATAATGAAGTACCTTTACTGAGTTACTTTCCACCTGTGGAATATTGTTGGTTTTTTTAGCACTAAAATAATGACAAAAATGTGCAGTAGTCATTATTTATAGGTTATTATGGTTTCATTCTACTGGTAAATTTAAATTAAGCTGAATGTGGAGAAAATGTGTTTGAGATTCCTGCCCCGTTGAGCCACATTTTGTAATAAACATTCAAAATGTAATCACTTTTTAATTTTATTTTATACTAAAGTCACATTTTGTAATAAACTGCCCCAACACATTCTATAATAAATGTTGTCGCATAATGTCTTTTACATTTTGCAGCAGCAGTGTGCTTTAGGTGGTTTTAAGTAGTTTATGTCTTGGCTGTAAATAGACATATTAGACAAGGACAATTTGAAATTACAAATATATTTTGGAATATAAATGTCGCAAAATGTATTACAAAATACATTGGGGCAGTTTATTACAAAATTAAAGTATAACGTTATTACATTTTGGATGTTTATTACAAAATGAAATTAAAAAGTTATAACATTTTAGACGTTTATTACAAAATAAAATTATACAGTTATAACATTTTGGACGTTTATTACAAAATAAAATTATAATGTTATTATATTTTAGACGTTTATTACAAAATAAAATTATAAAGTTATAACATTTTAGATGTTTATTACAAAATAAAATTATACAGTTATAACATTTTGGACGTTTATTACAAAATAAAATTATAATGTTATTATATTTTAGACGTTTATTACAAAATAAAATTATAAAGTTATAACATTTTGGACGTTTATTACAAAATTAAAGTATAATGTTATTACATTTTGGATGTTTATTACAAAATGAAATTAAAAAGTTATAACATTTTAGACGTTTATTACAAAATAAAATTATACAGTTATAACATTTTGGACGTTTATTACAAAATAAAATTATAATGTTATTATATTTTAGACGTTTTTATTACAAAATAAAATTATAAAGTTATTACATTTTGGACGTTTATTACAAAATGCATCTCAACATGCCCTAAAGTATCATTATTGCAGCTTATTAGCAAAAAAAAAAAAAAAAGCGCCTCATGCTATAACCCACTTCCAAAGGGTGTTTGCAGGAGGTGTGAATAGAGCTGCTGCCATTTGAGATTTCAGAGCTTGTGGGTCGACCGGTCTCAACATGTAGAGGAGGAAACCCAGCCATGGCTAACACAGAGGCATCAAAGGTGTGGTCGGGCATGTTCGCGCCCCCGCAGTGCTGACTGCACAGGGTTCGAGGAGCCCAGCAGACGGTCCTAACCTTAGATTAGGGGGGGACGCATATTCTGAGGTGGGTCCAGACTCGCGGCTTACATGGAACGTCCGCCTGCAGGCCGAGCCGATCTTGGGAAACTTCTCAGCTTGACTTCGAGCCGTGGCGTTAAAATTTTGAGGCAAACACTGGGGGTAAACTGCCAAATCATGTCTTCCACCTCGCAGATTCCATTGCAAATGTTTGAGCAGACCGCCCCCCTCTTTACTAAAAAACCTTCAGTGTCATTTGTGTGTAGGTGCGTTAGTAGTTTTTTTTTTTTTCATTGTTTTCTATGACTCTTGCATTGTTCACTAAAGCATTTGATCACAATTCTTTATCCAAATCTGTTATTATCTTAACATTGTAATGTTTTATTTTTATCAAGTGCTTTGTAGAAATCCATGACCTTTGACTTCTTCATAAATACTTATAAATACTTACTTATTATCATGACTTCCTGTTTAACACTGAGACACATTAGATACCGCTCAACAAGTGTGAAAAAAACCACAGAATAGTTTAAAGAAGCCTTGTGTCACACATGAAGAATTACAAGGCTTCAGTGAGTGATAAATATGGTGGCAGAAGTGATGGAGGTAGAAGTGCCTTTAACCACTCACGACCGACATTACACCTGTCTGAGACTTTCCACAACTAGTGCCAACTGCCCTAGACATGGCAGGAGACTGTAAGATGGAGAACTGAGAAAAGCCTGACGCTCAACCAGATGAAATGTCCTTCCGGCTTGTTTAATAAGAATAAGAATAAGAATGAGAATGAGAATAAGAATAAGAATAAGAATAAGAATAAGAATAAGAATAAGAATAAGAATAAGAATGAGAATGAGAATGAGAATGAGAATGATAATAAGAATGAGAATAAGAATGAGAATATGAATATGAATGAGACTAAGAATGAGAATGAGAATATGAATGAGAATAACAATGAGAATGAGAATGAGAATATGAATATGAATATGAATATAAATATGAATAAGAATGAGAATATGAATGAGAATAAGAATGAGAATATGAATATGAATGAGAATGAGAACATGAATGGGAATATGAATATGAATGAGAATGAGAATATGAATGAGAATATGAATGAGAATAAGAATATGAATGAGAATAAGAATGAGAATATGAATATGAATGAGACTAAGAATGAGAATGAGAATATGAATATAAATATGAATAAGAATGAGAATATGAATATGAATGAGACTAAGAATGAGAATATGAATATGAATATGAATATGAATATGAATATGAATATGAATATGAATATGAATATGAATATGAATATGAATATGAATATGAATATGAATATGAACCAGCTTTTTTGTCACTGTAAATACCATTGAACAGGTGCAATGAAATTTGTTTTTACATTCTGCAGAAGGTGCTCAGATAAATACACATATCAATTATACAGCCAAGAATAACAAAGTATAAATATAAAACATAACATGCTGAGCCCTTTACTTACCCCTAGTATGGTTACAATCCTATTGAAAGTTACTGCCTTATTATTTACATTCGATTGTGTTTGTGTAAATTTAACACAGATATCTCAATGCATTCTTCACTGTTGAATGGACAGACAGACGGACAAATGATGAAATGACTGAGCCTGAGGGGCCGAGGGGTAAAAAAATATTCAACTAAAAAGCATACACGCACATATGAAATAAAAACAACACACACACACACACACACATTTAAAGTCATAATTATGAGATTGAAGTCAAAATTATAACAAAAAAAGTCATAATTATGAGATAAAAAGTCAAAATTATGATGATATCGTCCATCACAATTTCTGATTTCTGACTTATTTTTCATACTGTCACATGTGTCTAGTTAAAAAAAGTAATGAGTCTATTCTGAGAATGTAAAGAGTATAAAGTACAGATATTTATACAAAAATGTAGGCAGTAAAAGTAAAACGTTATTTAAAAAAACCCCATAAATACTAAAATAAAGGACAGTAAAGGAAGTACTTCTACTCAGTTACTTCCACCTTTGACATTAAGGTGAAATCAAAGAGTTATTTCAGTTGTTACTGGCCCAGTATCATCCACCTCTCACTGGGATGGATCTGCTGCCCTGGTGTTTGCAGAACCAGATCACAGCACTCTGGCCACGGGCAACTGTTGACACATGGCATTTTGCAAGAGGTAAAGTTTAAACAGGACTTATCAAGACCCTGACACCCTCAGAAGGATGAGCTGATATTCTCTGCTCTGACTCTCTCGCACCTCCTTGATATCCTATGCGTAGCCACAACAGCACGCAGTAGCTTTGCCAGTAAGTCTAAGGAGTAAAACTATGCAGAACGCTTCCAATTTACTATGAAACAGTCTTGTAAAGATGCCATGTTGAGATATTAATTCCAGAAAAACTCTGAGTAACGAACACAATGATTGTAGCAAAGCAATGTTAATAGAAAACATTTTGAAACAGTTAAATTATCATCGACTAATATCCATTTTTTTTCCTCTAATTATGGCAAAGACAATAGTCTGAATAAGCTGTCTACACGGCCAATGAAAATAAATATTCCTTTAATATGTGCCGTGCATACCCCATTAAATATAAAGTTTCTTCAAGGGTTTTCACCAGTGGCACACATTCCACAGACTCCCTCTTTTGTACCGTCTGAAAAAAAAAAAAAAAAAAAAAAAAAAAGTCGATTTTTCAATATTTGCTCATATCTATAAACCTGTCCTCTGTTATTGGTGTTTAACAGTAGGTGTGTTTCTCCTTTCTTTGTCTTTATTCCAGCTGGTTATAAACAGCCCAGTGTCACAACCTGCAACAAATTAGATTCATTTTCCGAATGCACTGTATAAATGACCAAAAGAATCCTCATAAAACTGGAATAATATTATTATATCCCACATGTGTGAATCAGAAAATGCTCTATTCGCAAAAAGACCTACTTCAGATTTTCCATGTGGGATGTACTGTTTATACATGACACCTGTTCAATGCAGAATAATAATAGTGTCATGGAAATATAGTCTCTGAAGTTCTATGTTCTGAGCAAAACAAATCTAATAATAAGTGATGACAGACAAAACAAACCCCGTCCCTAGAAAATGTTTTACCTGATTTACCTTATCTCTGATCATTGTGAAAAAAAAAACAAAAACAACACAATTTTTGTGACCTTGACCTTTGACCTACATTTACCAAAATTTTATGAGATCTATTCTGGACCACCTTTCCTAAAAAAATAAATAATTATGGAAATTGGTTCAGTAGTTTTTATGTAAAGTTGCTGACAAACTAAACTAAACTAAACTAAACTAAACTAAACTAAACTAAACTAAACTAAACTAAACTAAACTAAACTAAACTAAACTAAACTAAACTAAACTAAACTAAACTAAACTAAACTAAGATAAGATAAGATAAGATAAGATAAGATAAGATAAGATAAGATAAGATAAGATAAGATAAGATAAGATAAGATAAGATAAGATAAGATAAGATAAAAACAATACCCTTTTCTTTTTTGGGGGGTGGGGGGTAATAATTTGTACTATCAAATAATTAAACTTTTAATCAAATTAATCACAGGATTGTTGTGGATTAATTTCCATTTATCATGATTAAATATTTATTTTTATGAGGGGATTGTTTCTGGTTAATTTAGTTTCTGTCTGTCTGTCTGTCACCAGTTTTATGTAAAAACTATTGAACCAATATCCATGAAAACTTCAGGAACAGTATGAGGTGTTCCAGAATAGATCCCATTAAATATTGGGTGAATGTAGGTCAAAGGTCAAGGTCACCAAAATATGTTTTTTCAATGATGAGAAATAGAACAAACTACATGAAACTGTATGTGTGTGTGTGTGTGTGTATTTATTTATTTAACCGTTTCAACTGTTTTAACTTGACTTTTTTTTTTTTTTAAATTATTCTTAAATTATCATCCAGAGCCAACCTGCTGTTTAGCGTCTTCCATCTTCATGGGTCGGTTCTGCTGCCTGTCACCACCAGCTCAACAGGCTGTTTGTTTATACACAACAATAACTCAACCAACTGCCAGAAATTAATTGGCAGAGATGTTCAGACTCATTCTGTGCTGCAGATGGGTTAATTGTGTTACATTTTTTTTTAAATCAGATTAATAATGATGGTGAATTAATCTGCATTAACATGTTAATTTTTACAGCCCTAATGATAAAACAATGTTTCACATTTGACCCATAAAGACCCAAACATCCAGCAGCAACCAAGAGCATCCACTCATCTGTAGTATTTAATACCAGTTGATCCAGTAATCCGATCAGTACATGTAAATAACTGGTGTAAAATACAGTTTATCATATTTTCATGGTCATCACATATGACCCATTTAGACTTTCAGAGGCTCTGTAGTTACCATCAAACACCATCATCTTTATTACATTGATTCATCACTAAGACTAATGCAGTTGGATTGATGATAGTGGATGAAGACACTTGTTTTATGTTCAATTAATTATATATTCCACTAAAAAAAGTCACTTTTTTCAGTTTTGTTGTAAAATAACTTTCAAGTTTAAACTGAGCTTTTATCATTAGCACATCATACATGGGAAAATACCTGATTTTCACAGAAAAATGCAAAATATAGAGCATTACTTCATTAAAAAAAAGTGGTGAAAAATGTTAAATATACAGAAAAAATATATAATTTGGGAAGTACCAAAAAAGTAGCACTGAATATTTACTGTATGTTTTAAGACAGAATCAAAAACAAGTGTCTCTTATTTAGTTTTATTTGATGCAGCAATTTTTAATCCAAAGAATAAAGTTAAACAGGATGTAGCAAGAGTCATGATTGAAACAACACACATGTACAGACTGGATAAACACCAATAAATAAGTACATTAGAAGTACTTCCTTTACTGTACATTAGAAGTACTTCCTTTACTGTACATTGGAAATACTTCCTTTGCAGTTATTAGGTATCTGTACTTTACTTGAGTATTTATTTTTCTGACACGTTTTTATTTTTACTCCCTACATTTTTGTATAAATATTTCTACACTGTACTCTTTACATTTTACTTTTACTCTTTACTTTCTACTCTTTTACATTCTCAGAATAGACTCGTTACTTTTTCAAACTACACAAATATGACAGTATGAAAAATAAGTCGTATTGTAAAAATTGTTATCTCAAAATTTAGATTTTTTTTTTTTAAATCTCCTATTTATGACATTTGAATTTTTCCTAAATGTCCTCTCCATACCCATTAAACTGTGTATCATGACCCAATAAAACACATCATCTACACAGAGTTTGTTTGTCTGTCTGTTTGTTGTTAAATACTTTTCTAGTTTTGAATATTTTTGACATTTTTCTGTACTTTTCCTGCTTATATCAGTATTACTGTTACTGTTACTGTATTACAGTTTTCCTTTATTACTTCATTACAATTCAGAAGTTGTACTTTTTTACTTTTACTTAAGTAAATGAGTTGCATCAGTACTTCTACATTTACCAGAATATATTTTTCATGCAAGTAGTTGTACTTCTACTTAAGTACAGAATGTGAGTACTTTAACCACCTGTGATAAATACAATAAAATATGTCATTACATTCAATAACCGTCAGCTTTTCCATGTAGGTGTCACCTCCATCATCCGGTAAAATGGGATAACATTTTAGATACAGACGTAACCAAGTAAATACAGCCGTGTATTCTGGCCTTCACCTCTGTCAGCAGTCTGGGATAATTGCTGGTGCACACTTTCTTGTATATTTTCTCCCTTCTCCGGCCTCCTCTGCAGATAGCGCCACTATAATCTCAGCCTTATCTGCTCCTTGCTTCTAGTAAACCGAAACACCTTGGGCACTCATTGATACAGTATCTGCAGAAAGGAAACACATGCTGATGTGGGATCGCACAGGAACCAATAACTGTGGATAAAGCGCTGGACATGTGCCACCATTGAGCTGTAGATTTTATATGACAAAGCATTTCACTGCAATGGGATGGATTTAAGGTGAGACGTGGCAGGCAAATACATAGATTTGTTTTTTTTTTTTTTTTTACACAGTTGTCAATTTTCAGATTTTGGTGCCTGCCAGGCTGTTAAATAATTAATTTAATGAGCCTGAAATATTCTGTAGTATCACACCTAAAGGGACTGAGCATTTATTGAGATTTTGAGCAATTGTTTCTGATATAATGCATTAAATTCTCCTTTGAAAGTCATTTTACTACAGCACCTACGTACATCCAACTTTACAGTTAAACCCTTATCGGTATCTGAATATAATTACAGAGGAATTAGTTAATAAATTATTCTCGGCCTGATTTATGTGACTATTTTGGGGAAAAAAATTATTTATTTATTTTAAGGCTATTGGCAGTATATTTTAATTTCTTCGGTAATAAAAGCAGATATTGTGAAATCACTCATGTGTGAAGAGAATGAAAAAATAATTTTACACGTGGCTTCATCATATCTTCAGATCTATTGAGCAAAACTGTACATATAGTTTTGCAAATATAATGAGATAATCTAATTTACATTATGAAATATATCAAATTTCTAAACTTTTACTATACTAGTAAAATGTAATCACCTGAGGAAGTTTCATGGTGATATCTATTATTTTAACATTTTTACACTGTTCACCTGTAGTGTCCCAACTGAAGCAACAGTGACAGAATTGAATGCATAACTTCTAAAAGAGGTAGAAATTTTCAGCAGCAGCAGCTTGTATGAAACCCTAACATACACTTTCCTCACAGCACACCTGAAAAGTCCATCCAATATTGAAATCTGCTGAGTGACTTCTCCGTACCCTCCAAAGCCTCAGGTGATGTGACCTCAGAAGCAGTTTAAATGACAATGAAAAGCTGTAAAGGCAGGTCACTACCCTCAGCCTGATCTGTGATTATGTCCAAATGACAATGGGTCATTGTCCAAATACTGAGGCAAAAAAAAAAAAAAAAAACTTTAGCAGAGTTTCTTTAGACTCTTGAATGCTCATCAAGGGCTTTTCAACAGTAATAAGCTGACATATGTTAAAATAGCATTATTCTTTATGTCTGTGATCCTTGAATTTGAGTGAAATATGTAAGACAGCCTGTCCTGCTGTACAGTATATCATGGCTTTGCTTTTTGTTTTATGTTGAAAGTGGGGTTTTTTATGCATGTGCTTCTACTTATTAGGTTTCCAGTGTTGTGTAACAATAGCACAATGTGGACTTAATTCAGTCCATATTTCTTTCAATATTAATATTGTTTTATTGTCCTGCATGTCTTGTATTATGAGTGCATCACAGTGATGTTTTCAATGGTACATACTAGTGTTAGTACAAGGGTATTCTGAGTCATGTTCTATTTACAATATTTTGGAATATTATCTATCTATCTATCTATCTATCTATCTATCTATCTATCTATCTATCTATCTATCTATCTATCTATCTATCTATCTATCTATCTATCTATCTATCTATCTATCTATCTATCTATCTATCTATCTATCTATCTATCTGTCTGTCTGTCTGTCTGTCTGTCTGTCTGTCTGTCTGTCTGTCTGTCTGTCTGTCTGTCTGTCTGTCTGTCTGTCTGTCAGTCCGTCCGTCCGTCCGTCCGTCCGTCCGTCCGTCCGTCCGTCCGTCCGTCCGTCCGTCCGTCCGTCCGTCCGTCCGTCCGTCCGTCCGTCCGTCCGTCCGTCTATCTATCTATCTATCTATCTATCTATCTATCTATCTATCTATCTATCTATCTATCTATCTATCTATCTATCTATCTATCTATCTATGCAATTATACATTACATGTAATAATATGATCTTATTAGATGCACTGATATAATTTATCTGTTTCTCTATTTTTTGTGGTTTTTATGATGCATGAACATTTGTAAAAAAAAAAAAAAAAAAAAAGGACCTATCTTATAACCTCAAAAACTCCCGAAGATTCTGCTGTTTATGTTTTGTTTGTTTTTGTTTTTGTTTTTTTTTCTCAGTGTGTGGTTTCCAGTTGTGAAACTCTCCTCCGTCATGGATTCTTGCACAGTTGTGTCTGGACATAAGCGCTGACTCAGGCTGGCTGACAGCACTAGCAGCTCTCTGGCACCACAGTACATCAAAAGTCCCATCCCCGGCTCAGGATGATGTCAGTATGGCACCTCTGCCTGCAAACAGAGACACCTTTCACAAAGACGCTGTATTCGCTCAGGTCTGGGCTGCGTAATGGAATATCCAGCCCTTTCCTCCTCCTACTCTTTCTCTAAACTCAGGTGAAAACGACACTCTTGTTGTCACCTGTTGTGTAAGAAACTAAAAATAAACTCTAATGTGTTTCCCTATTTCCTCCTTTCTATAAACTACTCTTGTTTATATCCGTATTTAGTTTACATAAGAAGGAGGAGGATGCTCAGAAAAATGCACATACTGTATGTACTTTTACAAAACACCAAATACTGAACAAAGTTGCCAAACTCTGTCGTATTTTTTGTCAAGTTTCTGCTCTTTTCTCTCGTTTCATTATCCTCCCACCTTAACCCGGTGCTTTCAGCAGGGCTCATTTGTAGGGATGACCGATGAAAAGGCCCATTCTTTCTCCCCAGTCACTGTGATCCTAGAAATACTGAGTTAATGAAAGAGTGATGATACCTAATCACCTTCCAGAGCATCGCACCTGCATCACAAGCAATGGTCAAACCTTTGCTTTCTACTCACAAATGGATCTCTTACCGATGTACTTCCTCTTACTGACCATGGTTATAGCTTTGATATCACTTGTTACAGAGGAAAGAGGAATATCTTGTGTGGTCAAGCAGATCCAGTCCTCTTAGGTGTTTCCACTGGGGATTTCAGCATTAGACCGTGGCAATGGGATTAATACGTTTTGCAAAAGGGCAGGGGTGAAGTGAACAATGGCATACTTTAAGGGCTTTAAAATAGTGTCTTATTACAATGGAGGGAGCCAAGTGTATTCTTGATAAATCCTATTTCGGGAAAAAGAAAAAGGAGAAGGTCAGTGACTGAACTTTGTATATAAATACAGAAGTTAAAAAAAACAAAAAAAACAACAACTAAAAAAAAAAACCCCACATTGTCATTATTTGTCATCTAGGACTGGATATTTATTGTATTTAAGTGGATGTAAATGGAATATATCAAAAATAAATATGTAAATCTAAATATTACCAAGGTTATTTTTCTCATTTCTAGTCAAAATATCATATAAAGTGTGATGGAAACAGTAAACCGCTGCAAAAACTTTAGAAGAAAACCTCTGGCCGCCTTTGTTTAAGTTTGGATTATATTCTATTGTGTATTACAACAGGTGTTTGCTGCTTTTTCTTTTTTGTTCTTACATTACCACGTAGCTACGGTGCTTCTGTTGTTGAAAAATGTTCAAATGCACTATATTATGATGTGATATTATTATTATTATTATTATTATTATTATTATTATTATTATTATTATTATTATTATTATTATTATTATTATTATTATTATTATTATTATTATTATTATTATTATTATTATTATTATTTCTGAGTATTTCTGAGATGACTGTCTTTTAAAAAGGGACCATCTTGAATTTGTGTGTTTTCTCCTTTATTTATTCTTTTTGTTTGTTTTCTTCGTATTCAGTGAAATATAAGAACATATTCTTAGACAACACGTCTGGAAAATCTTTCAGGAAATTTTACCAAGGTTATTTTCATCTGTTCCATTGGCAGCTTTCTTTGTTTCAATGAACCTAATGAAAATGATCTTGTAAGATTTATTGACATACAATTTTCTAGATCTATTGTCTAAAAATAAGTTTTAAAATCTGACTGAAAAGTTATTCTTTAGGTGATTTTGCCATATTTTAAGTATGATGAGATAGTTTGACTACAAATGAGAAAAATATACTTGGTAAAATTTAGATTTTTGTAGCATAATTCTTATTCCACACCCAGAAACAAACACAAAAAGTCTATTAAATGAACATAAATTAAATTATTTTTAAATTCAAATTTAGTCATCAAAGACATGCTTATTGCTTTTAAGTGACTTAAACACCATGTTTCAGTCAGAGTTGGTGTTGAACGTATTAACATGTTCTGGTACAACGATTCAGGAAGCTTCTTGTTTTGGGTCAGAAATGTTAGAAAATCACAAAAAAACAACAACTGTCTACTTTAAATACAGCTTGGAATTCACAGTAAAAAGCTACTTTTTTAAAAACTGTAATTTAAAGTAAAGTCATGTGTTGTTTAGCAAAATAAATATAAAACTTATTTAACTTTTACTTACAACACTGACTGACAGGATGTGTTTAAATAAAATAAAATAAGAAGAATAAAGTGCAGATGTGTGAAGGTTTATTTACAGCTTTTAATCTACCTACAAACTGAGCAAGAAGCAAAACATGTGCCTCCATTTAATCTGACACATTTCTCTTATCTTCAGTTCCACTTTTATTTCATTTTTTTATTATTATTTTAAATGAAAAAAAAAAAAACATGAATCATTTGTAAAAAAAAAAAAAAAAAAAAGTAGAAATAGTGACACATAAGCTCAGTGCTGGTAGTGGGTTTCTCGGCCCTCATCTTTGCTTGTTTTCATCTCTTTATTTTCCACTTTTTCTCGCGTTTCGCTGCCGTCTAACGATCACTTTGCAGCCTGATCAGGGGCCAGAAGTGTAGACAGGGAGAGACATTAGGTGAAGTATGTGCCAAACAAAACACAGCAGTCAGAGCTGTGTGCCTCCCTTCTCTCCTTCCTCCTTGTCTTCCTCCAGCTCCTTTCGGGTGCTCCTGTGTTCACTGGCTCAGACACAGCAGGGAAGCTCCATCTAATTGCTGCTTCCCAGCGGTGGTGGCCCCGAACCTCCGGGAGCCAGGCTCATGCATTCTAACGTTACACTTGAAGGAAATTGTCCTGCACTATTTCCTGAGATCCAATATTTGCACGACTTTCTTACCATTCTTGGTAGGAATAAGAAAACTGTGGCTGGTTTATTAGATTTGCCCTAGAGCCAGTCTTGTCCTCTCTGTTACTCTTTACCATGAAGTTCATGACAGGTTAGTGAGCTGCTCTATCAGTCTGTAAAACTCCAAACATATGACTGTTTGACTGCAACTACATTTTACGGATTGTGTTTTTATTTCATTTTTAACCCATAACGACCCAGCACTACTTTTGTGTCAGTTCCCAAATGACTTTTTCTCTCTATTTAACCTTTTTCACATAAAATATCACATTTTATTGCAGTATTATACACTGTATTTTGCTTTTTTTTTTTCAATGAAAATCATGTATTTTCATATATTAACAGCCACTGATGACCAAAACCACTACGGTTTACCATGGAAACACCGTCATCTTCTCCAACATTGATTCACCAGTAAAACCCATAGAATTGAATCAATGACAGTGGATGGAGATACTTGTTTTATGCTGAGTTAGTGATAGATTTTGTTGAAAAAGTAATTTTTTTTTAATTATTATTTTTTTTTTAATCTGAGCTTTAATGAATATCTACTCGTAGATTTGCCCTAGAGCCAGTCTTGTCCTCTCTGTTACTCTTTACCATGAAGTTCATGACAGGTTAGTGAACTGCTCTATCAGTCTGTAAAACTCCAAACATGTGACGGTTTCACTGCAACTACATTTTACGGATTGTGTTTTTATTTCATTTTTAACCCATAATGACTCAGCGCTACTTTTGTGTCAGTTCCCAAATGAGTTTTTCTCTCTATTTTTTTCCCTAATTTTATTCAGGGGTGACTGTGGTTCAGTTGGTACAGCGGGTCGTCCAATGACATGTCCGGGCTCTGTCTGTCCACATGTCCAAGTGTCCTTGGGCAAAGACACTGAACCAGTCGGACTGACAGAACCTTAGAATACTAAGTAATGTTTTATTTTTTGTATATTTCGACAGGTATCTAAATTTTAATTTCTGGAAACATTTTTAAAATAATTGAGACCTTAATTTTTCTGAGTTTTTCTAACTTATTCAGGTTTACTGTGTATGTTAATGATCACATTTCATTATAGTATTATGTACTGTATTTTGTATTTTTTCAGTGAAAATCATGAATTTTTTTTTATATTAATCCATAAAGACTGATGACCAAAACCATATGTAAAATGTTTAATATCCATTCATCCATTAATCCTATCAATCCATGTAAATACTTTAATTAATCTTTTCATGGTTATCAGACCATGAGCTGTTTGGACACTCAGAGACATCATAGAGAATGTGTCTTATTTCAAGTGTGATGAGATATTTTGACATGACTTAACAAAAAAACACTAAGATTTAGATTTTTTTCCGGTACACAATGCAACAGAGTTTATCTGGAAACCTTTAGTCAATTTAGTGGAGTTGCCATTTGACATTTTTGGGAACTATAGCATCACCACAATACAGGGACATTTAAAAAAGAAACCTGTGAATTTCCCATCAAAAATTACATATTGAATGCCTGAGAATTGTTTATTCAACGACCAGCTGATCAATAGTAACAGAAAGGTTATTATTTAATTTAAACATATAGAAAAAAATAGTGTCCATCCACTTATTAGATGTGTCCATTTGTCATGTACTGTATACAAGAAGTCAAATATGTGACCCGCCACCACGAAACCAGGCATAAGTCGCGCTGAGCCGTTCAGAGCTACAGCCAAATTTAGGCTGGAAGGTGATTTGTTATTTGTGTTTACACCTTATCAAAAAACGGTACCGTAACACCTCTATGTTCAGTTCCTGTGGTCATTACATTGAAATCCAATCAATAAAGGTGTTTATTGAGTCAATTATTTGTTATTATTTATTTATTAGTTTTAAGTAAAAAAATAAACCCTTTCACTTATGAAAAATATTGACTTTTACAAACTTTCCAAACAAAAATATGTGAATTACCAGAAAAAAAATGTAATTTTTTTTTGCATTGATCACAAACTATTCCTTTTGTGGTTTTGTGACATTATCTGTTAAATGGACTAATATCATATGTGTAGATGTAGCAGAGGATCAAACACATTCTTTCTCTTACTGCTGACCAGTGCTGTTATTTTTTTCTGACTTTTGGTTACTTGGGGGCCAGGATGTTAGCTCTTCATATCTCAGGACCACCTTGAGGGAATTTGTTCACATTTGGCACAAACATTCCCTTTGGCCTCCAGGATGGACTGATTAAATGTTGGTGGTCACAAAACACATTTTTGGCGTAACTCCTAGTAATTGAGAGAACTGCATGAACAGATTATGATGCAAGTATGGTGGACACGTCTGACTGAACTTTCTTGTTTTTTAAGGCATTTCTGTATGTGGTTTGAAAATGACTAAATGAGTCTGGATGAGCTCAGGATTATTTTGACATCAAAAGAGGTGGTCAACTGCTTCAGAAAGAGAGTGCGCTTTAACACAAAGTGAATCATAAAAACCAACCGTGCTTATTGTTTCCCCTTTTGTCACTGTGGTGTTCTGCGGTAGTGACTCAGGTGTGTGTTCACTGAAAAAGCAGATGGCGGCTATTGCTTTGAGTCTGTAGAAAGACGTATCAGACAGATATATTGACACAAAAATGAGTTTTTGTCCCGTTCTCACAGCTTATACTCTGTCTGGGTGACAAACTCTGACTCACCAAACAGGTTATCAGAAAACTGCGACCTCTTATCGCCACCGCCATGCACGCTCTGTAATTAAAAATCTAGAGTTACTTAGCGCCTACACCTCAGTGCACTCCTTTGACCTGTGACTGGAGCTTCAGCGCACCTTAGTTTGGTTGAAGTTGCTTACTGAGGCCTGTCTGGGTCACAATAGGGGTCTATAGAGAAGCATGTGCAGATGGCAGGCAGAACAGATAAGGTCCAATGGAATCACTCTGAATAGCGAGTGTGTGAGAGTAGAAAGTTTGGTCAGTATGCTCAATCCAAATCTCTAGAGTCACCACTTAAAGTTGTGTAGGGAATAGGAAGGAAAAGGAACACCTATGCATGTTTCTCACCAGTGTAAAGATCACAAGCCCAGGGAGAGAGAGAGAGTGCAACACAAGGCGTGTGCATTCCCACTGGGGGCTAGAAGTTACAGTGAAAGGTGTAGGCTAATGGCATGGAAAAACAACAACATGGAAAAATGAAAGAGAATATGAGCGGGACGGCATCGGAGGGTAGGCTGTTTGGAAGGTTTTTTTTTTTTGACTGACCAAAAGGACAGTTTACAGGTGCTGACCACCAGACGAGTTTATTGTTTCTCATATCGTCAAAGTCCTGAAGGGCTAGTATGTTTTTAGATATTTCTCTCTTCCAGAACACCTGGTCCAGTTAATGATCAAGAAGCCTTACAGCGATGGAATGACCTTCATGACCCCTGACCCCCCCCCCCCCTTGTTGACTCAGATGTGACGTGATGGTACAGTAAGAGGTTCTGTGCTGCTTTGCAATTGTTGGACTTTTATTTTGAAAAGTTGTCATCATTCTGTCTTTTGAACATTCATGAAAGGATTGGTATGAATGTTGAGTCATGTCTAATATTTATAACAGCTGCTATGAATTTGTTATGAACTCACCCGTCAAGTAAAGTGTTACCAAAATATAAATCATTTGATAGTACAATATTTCTTTAATATTAACCCATAAAGACCCAAAACAGCCACTGGTGACTAAAACCAACTACTGATCTAAACTGTTTAATACCTGTTGATTCACTAATCGTATCAGTACGTGTAAATAACTGGTTCAAAATGAAGCTTCTCATCTTTTCATTCAGATATTCCATAGCATGGGTGTAAAATTGCAAATGGATGCTATGGACATGTCCATACCAATATTTGGATGTTTCTAAAATGTCCATACCAATTTTGAATGGGAAATTACACGACATTAAGGAAACAAAATTCTGTCTGTCATTGGTGGGGACAGCCTTGATAATTTTTTGTAGTGTTGCTTTCCTCAATGAAAATGACAAAACGACACGAGACAAGACGCAAATGTTGGTCTTGTGATGACAACTCTAATTAAACATATAAAGCAATAAAAAAGAGAAAGAAATAAAAAATATTCCTATAATGTCTATTAGTTTTTGTTGACAAAAACAAAATTAGACATTATTTCACCTCTTTTAGGCACGTTCTTATTTATTTATATATTTATTTTTGCTGTCTCTCGCGAGAAAGTCATCAATTTATGTCCCCACCAATGTCAACATCATTATTATGTCCTTGCTCTGTAGTGAATATGGAAACACTGTCATCTTCTACAGCAGGGGTGCCCAATTCTGGTCCTCGACAGTTACTGTCCTGCATGTTTTAGATGTATCCTCCTTTCAACACACCTCATTCAAATGATAAACCTCTCATCAAGCTCTGCAGAAGCCTGATAATGACTGTCAGGTGTGTTTGGAAGAGGGATACATCTGAAACATCCAGGATAGTACCCCTGTTCTACTGCATTAATTCTCCATTAAAACCAATGGAGTTGGATAAATAACAGTGGATGAAGTCACTTGTTTCTATGTTCAGTTATTGACATTTTGCTGAAAGAGTCACTTTTTTCAGTTTTCCTCTGTTTCTGATATAATTCTCAACTTTAATCGGAGCTTTGCTGAACATCTACATGATCAATTAATTATGTACACCAAGGACGGTGACTGTTAGCAAGAGAATTCAAAAAGTTATAGATCAATTTTTATTTGTTTTTCAGGAAATGTTGATACTGAGGTTGGGGGGGGGGGGGGGGGGGGGGGGGGGGGGTACTGATCTGCTTTGGTGGAGGTCTGTGCTCTCTAGTGTTCTAGTTAAATATAGGAAAATACAAAACTTTCATGAAAAACAAAGAAAATACAGAGGATAATATGAGAAAAGTGGTGATAAATCTCTTCAGAAAGGTTAAATGTATAGAGGAAGAATCATTTGGGAGCTGTGAAAAAAAAACTAGCTTTGGGTCTTTATGGGTTAAAATAACATAAAATATTGTGAATAAATGCACGGGGAAAAGAAAAATGGTCAAAATTCTGCCAAGTTACACAGATGTTGATTCGCATGAGACTAATATTATCACAGGACCTCTGCTACTGCTGGAATAAACCAGGTGATTTTCACTATTTGTTTGATTTTTACTTTACAATATTAACATCACAGACAAATGACCTGAGGTTCACATTGGTTCATATTGGTCCTTTGAGAGTAGGACTGTAGCGTCAAAATATTGTGTATCGAGACACAAATCCTTGTTCTAAGCATGACAAGGAGAGGCCTTTGTCCTTAGTGGTGACAGAACGTACACAAGCACCTCCTCAACAGGCGCCTACTGATTTTTATCACTATTGAAAACTGACTCTACTTCCCTAAAATCTCTTGTTTCTGGAGTCCTGCATAAAAATGTTACAAAAGCAAATGAACCACCGTTAAACCATCAATGACTCAATTCATATTTCAGATCAGATTTCAGATTTGCTTTATTGCAATTAATTTATTTTTAATTTTCATTCATTTTCCATTTACTTTTCCTTTATTTTTGTGTGTTATTGCTTTTAAAAGTTCACTAAGTGCCTTACTCCACAGTGTAAACAACATTAATCTGAGTGTCAATACACTGATTAAATAACAGAGGTGTGTTTGTAATGGCAGCGGTATTATTTTTTTTTAATATGGACCGCTTATGAATATTTATCATGTAGAGATTAATGTAATCTTTTTACTGTGCTCGCCTGGGATCCCGAATGTGCTGAATGAAATCTGGATTCCATCAAGACATGGGTAATGCGTTACAGAAAACCCACTCGCTGTGTGTTTTTAAGTGAGTTTTATGAAATATTTAAAGTTATAGCGTCTTCACTTTGATGCAGTATTTGAAGGTTGTTTAATGGGTTGTTTATTTGCACTTAAACCTCACTGTGGTTGCAATAGTTACGGCGGATCTTGATGTCTTATTCTAATCACTGGTTTTTCACTGATGTGCATTTTCCCAACATGAGTGAAGTCTGCGTTCACACTTCAGAGCAGACGGCAACAGCAGAGCCAATTACATAATAATGATGTCATCTATCTAGCCATCCCATATGACATCCAGTCTATTGCTCTGTTACTATCACCCCAGTAGTCATGGAATGGGTTGGACTTATTATACAGTAAATTGCCTGTAAATTGAATACACATTTATACGGACATCTTTTGAAGTTTCTCATGTGAAGCTGCACAAAGACTCTTTCAGGCGTTCAGGCAAGCTGAAGTATTAATTTATATTTTTCTCAATACTTCTTTCAGTGAAATGTATACTGGAACATTTTTCTTCCTGTGAGCGTGGTAGTCTTCATGAATATTTATTGTTAAGAGGCTAGAAATGTGGCACTTTTTTTTTTTTTTTTTTGGAATAATATCATTTGCATGGGTTTTCATTACACAGACTAATGTTAAAGGGGCTACAGTATATGTGATATTTCTACATTTAGATGTTTAAAAAAAAATGTCCTAAAATTATCGTTAGAGTTTTCAGAATAAAAAGATGCCAGTGTATTTATTCAGTTTACACGACAGAAACAAAAATGAGGATTAGAGACAAAGAAAGTGACAAAGGGGTAAAAATTTGAATAAAAGTAAATGAAAGGATTTTGATTCTAAAGTCACACATTTTCTTCTATATGACTGAGTTTGATTATGATGCTTATTAAGGTATATAAGTTATTATTTGGCGATATTATTTTTCCTAATTTGCCATATGTTAATTTACAGTTCTAAATTTTTAATTTAATTATTTAATTTAATTTAATTTAATTTAATTAATTTAAAACAGATCTTTAGTGCAGTTATTGAAAACACAAACCATATAAAAAACTGAGGTGATTTATGGTTTTATTGTGGTAGTTTCCTGTCTAAAAACACAGCTAAGCTACCAGACCAACAATGTAAACTATCAGCACATGAAGATTACAAGACTTATTTTGAGTCATATTAACCAACTGCAAGTTTTTGAAGAAGAAAAGCTGATGATATTATAAAACAGATCTGTGGAAAAATATTTATCTGTGGATAAATAACATTGATTTATTGTTGGTTTTGAATAACAATACTATGCCCTGCCCCTATAATATGAAGTCAATGGAACATATTAATATACAAAAATATACATTTAATATATAAATAGCATCAGGTTAAGTGGTCAGAAAAATATTGCCATAATTCTCCTCTCATTTCTCTTTTCATGCATTAAAAAGTCCAATTGGTTCTATATGTATGGCCATGGATGGTTAGTTCAGTTGTGTGGACTCTGATACAAGGTGCTTGTTTTTTATAGAAATAAAAATTCTAGACTTTTTCAAAACTAATAATCCCCCCCCCACACACACACACACTCCAAGACCTTGACTTTGTGTACTTTTATACTTGTGTGGCTACTTTTTTCATTGAGATTATACCTGTTGTGTGTAGTAGGAAAGTTAATTCTAATAAATGTATGATAAAATTTAGGTATAATTTGCAGCAAATTATGATTTATTGACAGAAATGTTTTCAAAACAAAACTGCATTGTATCACACACTACAATATTTGTCTTGTTTTTTGTATATATGCAGTATATATATATATCCTCATGTGCATCTTATCTTTGACTATTATGTGTCTAAAATTCAGCTATGAGACATATTATTTTCCATACTTTATTAAGACTTATACACAACATTCCAGACTTTCTGGATAACAGCGTATCAAAAACATATACTATTTAAGACTTTCACGACCTGTGCAAGCACTCTGCTCAAAGGACTACATCCACACTAGCCTTCAATCAGGACCAATAAAGACACAAACTAACATCTCTGTCCATTTCTCTGCCAGATTTTGAGCCAAGGACAAAGGAAACAGAGCAAGAGCACCGATCACCAATGAGGTGCCCAGAGAAAACAGAGACCATGGCCAGATGAAGTTTATTTAACTGATCCCAACATAAAATCCAGACTTTGATAAGCTAGGAGGCCTGAAGCAGTCACATTAGGCAAAGGAAGCCTAATCATCATCATCATCATCATCATCATCATCATCATCATCATCATCATCATCATCATCATCATCATCATCATCATCATCATCATCATCATCATCATCACTGTTGGACATTCATTTTACCTCCCTCTACAGTAAAAGCATTACCTTTTTTATGTGATGACCTTCATTAATAAAAGTCAAGAAGATGTCCTTATTCCTACCATTTACCACTTTTTTCCTGTTCTACCTCCAGCTCCACCAAACCAAAACTATCTGGAGGGAACATCCAGCTTAAAAACCTCAGATGCACAGTGACTCCACCAAGACAACAGTAACATGGACGTCCCTCGTAGTTTATCATGCTGTCATAAGGTTTCTATAACACTCAGCAGCTGATCACTGCTTTTCAGTTGTCTCACCAATTATTGCTTATCCATTGCAAAACACATGGGATCGTATATGAAAGAGTACAATTCTCTAAAACGAACAACAGATGTGCATACGCAGGCTGCCTGGCTTGAAATGTGCCATTGGAGTTATTACAGCACTTGAAGTGTGAGATTTGAAGTTTTGCTGCCAGGAAAGCATGCATATGTGAAACTAATGTGACCTGATGAAGCATTCCTTGCCTGTATATTTAAATGTGCATGCTTGGGTAACATTGTAGTTTTTTGTAAAAAAAAAAAAAAAAAAAAAAAAAAGCATCCTAATACCTAAAAATGAGAACAGGCTGAATGCCACGAACTCACAAAGCAACTCATTTTGAAGGTTTGCAGATTTTCCAGCATAGATTTAGGATGATTTAGGTTTAGTGCCCCTAGAGGCAGCAGAGGAAATGACAACAGATGTGACAGTGTCAAAGTTCAAGGTTGTTTTAGAGCAGGTTCCATAAAGGTTAAGGTAAAGGCTGGAATAAGACTATATATGACATCCATTTTTTTACACTAGATTTACAGCCCCGACTCTGAAAAGTCATCACACTGTAAAATGTAAATTAAAACTGAATGCATGATTTACCATTCATCAACTATAAACATTTGCATCATGACACAGATATGACAAAGAAGACCCATGACTGTTGAGTCAGTTCTGCTGCCATCACATTCATTTGGCTTTAATTCTTGATTCAATTACATTTTATTTCGATATGAAAACAAACAACAGTCAAATAAACAGTAGATAAAAGAAAAGAACTAGAAAAGCCCTCTGAGAGCGCAGACCACCGCCAACGCAGACCCCCCCCCCCTTCCAATGAAGAGAGGTCTGCCAAGGAGGTGATGTTTTTGCCAGAGTTTGTTTGTCTGTTAGTTAGCAAGATAATCTCAAAAAGTTATGGACAGATCTTGATGACATTTACAGGGTAGGTTGGTAATGGGGAGATCTGGAAATGATTTGATTTTGGTGGTGATCGGGGGAGGGGCAGATTTTGATGACATTCGGAGCAAGGAGCAAATGACATTTCTAAGTGATCCAGAATCCAGGGTCTCTTCTGGATCACCACCAAAATTTCATCATTTGCTCCTGGTGACACTCCCAACCTACCCTGTGAATTTCATCTAGATCTGTCTATAACTTTTTGAGTTATCTTGCTAACTATCAGACAGACAAACAGGTAATTCATGCCCTAGGAATCTGATTCATTTGAAAGCTCTGAGCTGGGTCCTGCTTCAGGAATAAATTGAGGCGAGCCAATGATGAAGGTCCAGATCATCATGGTCTCAGGTTCTTGGGGTTTATTTCCATCACATGTAAAAAACACAATTGATCAGCGCTAATCACCATCCAAACGTCTAATGTCCCTTTGTTTACACTAAATCCAGTAATATGTTGTCCCATAGTCCGTCTCCCCACCCACAGGTGGTGCTTAAGCTACTCCTGTTCGTGGTCGGTTCCAATTGGTTACGTATGGCTTGGTTTATGTCAGCCCCTTATTTCTGCTGTTTACACATTTTAACCCAAACAATCATAGTCTGGCTCCTGGTCTGCATCCTTGTCTCATGGCTACAGATCCATTTGTTCCCAAATGACCTAACAGTTTTTGGCCTTGCTCTTGGCTACAGCTGACCAATCGAGACATCTTACAATCCCCATGTCTTTAGGATCCTCCTTTTCACCAAAGTAAAGCTCCAAAAACCCAGTGGGAAAAGAGAATCCTCAGGGAGAACCCCACAGTGGATCCACTCCCATGGACTGATCAGACTATTGATGCAGCAGGACTGATGGACATCCATTTGTGGATGTAGTTCTAATCTGTGATGATACAATACAATGGGGGCACATGAGGAGACCATCTAGTCAGATGAGACAGGTGAGGGTGAGGAGATCCATCCTCACAAGTCTTCAATGTTCTATTGTGGAGAAAAATGGGAAAAAAGGACATTTCTATGTAATTACATTCTGTTTTTCTTTGCATTTTACAAGGTTTGGTATTCAGGTTTTAAAAGAAACCACATTTACATACAGTCTAATAGAACAGAATACAGTACAACGTTTTACATCATGACATTTAAATACAATTATTTTTAAAGTGCGACATACTCATAAAACACATACACATGAATAAAACATTACAAATCATTTAAAAAGTGGTAAAACCCTAAAAACTAAAACAAACAAAAAATATGGAAGCACACACCCACTGGAAACACATTCTGTTCTATCAAAAAATAAATAAATAACAAAAATCATGAATTCTTTGTTCCAATATTGCACAAGTCTTGCTAAACGTGACAAGTCCTGTTTTAACAGAATTTAGGACTCAAACTGCCTGTGGATAAAAGCCGAAATGCAACGTGAGTATTGTTCTGAAATTCAGAAATGATATCCACAGTAAAACCCATCCTTTGTTCAACGATATGAACTCAAGTTGTTTTGTAGTAAAGTGTTGATAATGCATATGGTAATAATGGATCCATCATGGGGCAATGGATCACAATTTTATTGATTTATTTATTTAAATTTTACTTTCACTGTCAATTCCAATATACCCATGCACCACTCTCACCTTTACACCGTTACCTGATACCATATATATATATATATATATATATAAAGATAAAAATATCTTCCACTGGCAGTAAACCGTAGCGTACTGCAGTAAAACTGACCAATCTGAATTACTACTATGCCTTCTATTTGCATACACTTGCATCTCTACACAAAAAAGCTGCGGTTTCCTCACATACACATCTGACGTCATACTCCGAACATTTGCGTATTTTTATCCTTACATGAAGCCCAATTTATTTACACATCCTGCAGGGAGGAAATGCTCACAACTGCTGCTGCTGACATAATTTGGGTCAATCACAAACCTCTATAGCTAATTTGATTCGCTTAAAGCTAACAGAGAACAGGCCGAAGTAGCACTTTTTTTTTTTTTTCATCTCACCCACCCACCCACTCTCCCACCACCTCCACCCCTTGTTTCAGATTCAGTTTGTCTGTCTCTCATTAAACATGCAGAAAAGAGGCCCTCCACTCTCCATTTCAGTGGCATCACTAACCAGGTCAGAGTTCAGCTGAGGACATCTTTGAGTATTTTGATTTAGTATTTTTGCATATTCGCAGACAGTAAAAGACATAAGGTGGATTTTTAAGTGAAATAACATTTGACATTGAAAAGTATGGATGTTATACAGTTTTTACAAGATGTGAAACCTGATCCAAAAACTATTTTAATGACTCCAGAAGCTTAGGATCACAGTCTCTAATTAGATTTAACATCAGCAGCCTTGGATTCAGGAACGCGCCCACACTGTCTTCTTGGGGTATCATTGTTAAATTTGACATTTAAACACAATTGACCTTGAAATCATTTCTTAGACGTTTTGTAATCAATTTTATTTACACAGCTATAATTTGCAGTTATTAGCATGCTCAGTTATATTTACATCATCTCTCTTTTTGCCGTGATGTCTTCCTGTTCTGTTTTTTTTTGTTTTTGTTTTTTTTTTTTTACATTTTTGGGATGTATAATGATAGTCACTTTTTATTACTGCCACAAATTCCAAGTGTTGACCTCAGCCTGCATGCTTGATTTCTTAGGAGCACATAGAAAGGCCACTGGATGAGGATTATTGTATAGATGTGGTCATAGCAGCCACTTGTGAAGTTAATATGTCCTGTAAAAACACTGAAAATGGATATTTATTACATCTTTATGCATTAGAGGACTTTATTTTATGAGAATTTTATGCTTCCTTGGAGTGACTATAACCTCTGGCTTTATTTTTTGGGGTGGATTTATTTGTATTTATGCGGCTTTTACCATACACTCTCTCACATTCAAATGCCATTTACTATATTTGCAGCTGCTTTCTTAATCTTACATTTTATTTTGCAGATTCAGCGCTGGAGTGGCAGACAAAGCGACTCTCCTGCTTTGTAACTTTTACATTACTTTCTCAGCTAATTTCCAGCCTTACAGGCATCCTCATGTAGAGGGCTTGAGCTGTAATGCATGTGCTTGGCAGTGACTTTTCCTGTTGCGTCCAGATGTTGCTTGGCTGATGCACAGCACACTTGTCAAATGAAACCTAGTGACGTTTCAGTGGCAATTATTCTCTTTGTGCTCAAGTGTAACTACACACATGCGAATGTGCAGAGAGACACACACTTTCAGGAAGAGATCTGCCAACAAAGCTACATTTGCCAGGAAGTAATTGTTTCCATGTCGCTCTATAAGATGCAACAACCCAATAGCTTTTCTTTGCTGAGCTGTTTGCAAAATCTTTTCAAACACAACATAAAGTTTCATTGTATACAACCTCCAGGGTGAATTTGTCATATAAATAGTGATTAATCAAATCCAAGATTTCCTGCTCACTATATATTGGAAGGCCACCCATAGTTTGTTTTGTGGCTGTTTTTTTTTTTCTTTTCTTTTCTTTTGTGATGTTGCTGTGAAATGATTTGTCTAAAACTAAAGTCATGTTTGTGTTTTTCATGGTCACTAAGAACAGTTTGATCCTGTTGATACCTTTCCATTATGTCCAGCAGGATATGATGAATGGATGTCAAT
Source organism: Siphamia tubifer (assembly GCA_020466265.1). NCBI lineage: Eukaryota > Metazoa > Chordata > Actinopteri > Kurtiformes > Apogonidae > Siphamia > Siphamia tubifer. Next base: position 29,066,524 of record CM035790.1, on the reverse strand, counting down.
AGTTGCCAATATTTTCATCTTTGTTTTCTGAGTCCAGCCCATGGAGAGGAGTTGGAAGGGTTGTAGTTAGTGGCAAAGGAAAGGAGTGGAGGGTGGGGCGAGTAAGAGAGGTGGCGTGATGATTAGGAGGGGCTGCTTGGTCTGACATCCAACTCCTCAGCACACTTACTCAGGCTGGTGTTGGCAAGAGGAGCTGGTCATAAAATGGTCCCGTCACTTTCTCTCTCCCTCTCCCTCTCTCTCTCTCTCTCTCTGTTTGCTTCATCATTAGATGTTCTGCACATTCAGTCCAGTTAACTCTATATCTGTCAGAACATTAAATGTGTGATCTAAATGATCTGCATCGACCTAATGAATCTGCTGCGGAGATTTGCAGCTGTTTTATGGACTCTAATCTTTTTGTATTTTCCTATAACACAAATCCCTCAGTACTATATATATGCTGATATCTTTATACAGGCATGGTCAGAGGACACATGGAGAGTAACTATGAGTCCAGTGGTGGTTTTATGGCTCCTGGTTTTATAAGGTTTGGATGGTGGAGGTGAGGGGGAGTCACTGAGCTTTAACAGACACTTGGGGTTTGATGGCTGCTGAGGAGCTACTTTAAGAGTTGTGTCATTCTACAGCTGGGGTTATAGAAGAGAAGGCTTAAGTTACACCCAGGACCTCAGCTGTATTTCAGCAGGGCTTCCCACATAGAAATGCGAGGCACATTCGTGATGCCTTTATCCTGTTATATAGGATAGAGAGGTGGATAATGTCCATGTGTGAAAACCTAAATACACCTACTGTGGGTTTCAGTAACACCTGCCACCTCAGTGCTGAACACTGGCAACAAAATATTAGAATATTTTTTAAATCTTTTTTTAGATGTTGTATTTCATATTATATGGGATGTATTTATTTAATTACCAAGCGACTTTAGACCTTGAAATAAAGTTGAACTTTGTCATCGAAGTCTTAACTAACACTTGACACTTACTGTCACAGCAGATCAAAGCAGTGACGACAGTCCTTTTAAAACTCAATGAGAGGCAGCATTGTCAATTAGCACTAGAGTTTAACTTTTCCAAGCTGTAAATCTGTTTGTTTACTCTGAGAACACAAACCAAGACTGAAACCCACCATATGATGCAAACGAAGGTGTTAAAAGCCGCTCATCATTGCTGTAGTTAGCCATGGACAGTTTACAGCCAAACATTGCCACAGCTTTAAAACTATCTATGAACATGTTATTCTGTTGCTCATCAACATTTAATATAAAACTTTCCCAAGTCGTGTAAAGGTGCATGTGCTGGGACCAGCCAGTAGATAAATGAGCACAGTCCTCAGTGCATAGAGTAGCTGATCCAGCTGTAAACCACCAGGAGCTTAGTGCCTAGTTAGAGGTCAGAGGTTAATGTGGTGCTGGAGGCAATACAAGACACTGTCCTAAATATAGTCCTTTGTATGTAGTCGGACTGTCATTTTACCCTAGGGACTGTGGAATAGACATTTAAGAGGTGATTTGTCTCATTTTCTTGACATAGGACACTGGTGGCAATTTTGTAGTTTCGGTGAGAACAGATGTAACACTTACTCTACAAAAAAAAAAAAAAAAAAAAACATAAATACTGTACCTCTAAAGATCCTTTATTCAAAAACAGACTCAACTTAAGTTATTGATAAATATCATCCCAAAAAATGCCGAAATGAAGTAATGGAAAGCACATGTTGGTAATTATGGTCCATGCAATTTGTGCCCTCACACTAGCTTTGAGTGGACCAACAGATTTTTTAATGGCTTCAGAGAAACACTGGCCTACAGCAGAGAACATGACCAGCTGCCATGCCCTTTGAATTCACCAGGTCTGTGTGTAGACCACCTTAAATGCCGGTTTGATCAAGCTTTCCTGTTTCCCGCTTTGTGACCACGCATGGCTCAGTGCAAACCAAGCAGAGATGCTACGTGTTGGGACTGCTGCAGGTCCGCAGTCAGCCAACTGTGTTGAGACAGATTGCACTTTTGCTTCGCCTTGACATTTCGGGCCGCCTGTGTCTTGCCAAGGAGCCTTTAGAGACAAGGAAGGAAAGGAAGTGCCCGGCGAGCCTGTCTCGTCTCAGCGTCCACCCGCTCAGGCCTGCTTTCCGGCCAGAGCTCTTAATTGTGTCTCTAGATGAAGTGGTAGAAGGGATATGTACATGTATGTGTGATGTGAATAAGACCACACACAACTATTCACACACATGCACACTCACATAAAGACTGTAAGCCTGTGGCCCTGGGTGAATGACCGTCACAGTTGTAATTTGACTTGACTATTATGGATATTTGTGGTCCACAGAACATCAAGTTGCTTAACCATCTGGGCTCAACAGCAGGAAGAACAGAGGATTAGTCTTGTACAACCTCAGCACCACTCACAACTGATGTCCACATTTAGGTTTTTTGGTTTTTAACGATATTTGGTTAGGGGTATTTCTGTTAGTTTAAATTTTTATGAAATACTTTGAGTATTTTATCATTATTTTGGTTTACTTATTATTTTGGGAAAATGGCTTCTAGTTTAGATTTTGGGGAATTTGTTGTTAGTTTTTTCAGAAATTACTGAAGAGAATCCTGATTTACTGGACTTAGTTGAAGCAAATAAATTCCATGTTGCTCTGTTGATCTTTCTTTTTGTGTGTTTTCATTAGTTTATTCACTCTCAGTTCTAGTCTTTTATGTAATATCTTTGAGCTGCATGCACAACCACTGTAAGTGGTAAGTAAAAGTTTGGGCTTTTTCACTTTAAATAATTGTCTTCATTGGACCAGCATGATGTAAGAAACAAAAGTAAGAAGAAGAAAGAGAGAAGAAGAGTTTTTTTTTTTTTGCTTTTTAATTATTTGTTTTATTTTTGGTTTGTTGGTTTTGTCTTTTTTTTTTTTTTTTGCAGTGGACTTCTTTTTTGCTTTTTATGTAACCCTTAAGTAAACTCTTATCTCCTATAGACGACAAAAAAAAAAACATTGCTGGGTTAAAATATAATAATTGCTATATTTCTGTTTCTTTTCTTTCTCCTCTGAATGTTTTTTTTTCTTTAGAGATTACTTCAGTTGAACAGCAGTGCCCTGGTTTGTATATAAGCAGAGACAGAAATAGATGAGCGGTGACTCTCCTTCTCTTCCTCCTCCTCCTCTTCCTCCTCCTCCTCCTCCTCCGTCACAGGACTATCCCATAACAGTGATGTCACCGAGGCCTTCTCACACCTAGCCGAAAGGATTCAGTTCTGGCTCAGGCCGACCACAGTCTGGCCAGTTTCCTGTCTGACCGTCCTGGGCAAACACGGAGAGACGGCCGGCAAACACGGGTGCATCCACCTGTTAATACAGCCAGGTCAAAGGGGCCAAAGACAGCAAGAAAAAAGGACCAGATCAAGGGCGGGTACTGAAAGAAGAGCCCAAACAAATACTTGAATCTTTACAGTAGCTTAAAACAGCCTTTTCTCTATTTTGTAGCTCAGATTACACTGCTTTTTATTTTCACCATTCAATCATTTCACCATGAAACATTGGCCTGATAAATTATAAGACTAGTGGACATCCCGGAACATGCCCAGACTGGTCACTGCTCCGGGGTTTTATGGTATTTGGCTCAAACGGAGCATTTTTCAGTCTGTCTCCAGTTGTCAGAGTCCTTATTGGGGAAGTCCGACCACCTAGGTAAATTTATCTTATGCGTGTGCATGCAGCCAGCCAACCTTCATGTTTATGTAGTGGTAATTGGTGGACAGGTGGGATGGAGGCCTGTTGTTTTGCTTAACCTTCTCTGTGGAAATTCAGAACCCGGCGAACTAGACCTTGCTTAACCCCCTGACTTTAGCCCCAATCAACACATGGATATTAGGCACAATGTAACCTCTGCCTTTGTGTATCCGAGAGCTGGTTTGTGGTAAAAACCTGTCAAAATATCCCACTCTCATTTCTGTTCAGCGACGGCAACAAGACCTCTACAGTAATTTCCAGAAATCTGTCCAAATTGCTTAAGTCTTAAATTATCTGTAATTGGCCTCTGAGTTCGGTTACTGGGGGGAACCTCCAATCATGCGGCAGGACTCTAGTCATTTCCATCTGGTTAATGATGGTCAAACGGGTGCTTACCAACATCAGGCCAGTTGCAAAAGGTCACCACGAATGAATATTAGCCCAGTGTGAGGTTTATTTTACTAAATGACATCGGCACTTATGTATGGCAAGCCACTCTTAATGAGTATGATATATTTCACTTGCGATACAATGCCGAATTGTCCCACGTTTCAGTTTCTCTTTTCTTTTTTCTCTCCTCATGTAATGTGGGATTCTGAAATTTGTGTAATTGGACGAACCTGGGATTTAAGCTTGATTTCTGCAGTTGAAGATTTACTGATTCGGAAGGTATTCGCCACACTGAGCGTACGCCATGTCAGTATTATCTTTTTAGTACCTGACTCACCTGTAACCTGAACTCTCTAAATAGCAATGATAACAGGCTCCTTTGCATGGGGTCACACTGCATTAGGGGTCAGGGTGAAACAGACTCTCCCTTTGTGCTTTGCCAATGAAGTTTAGGACCAGGGCTAATCAGGGGGGCGAAAGCGTACACCGCTCCAAATCAGCTCCAGCCAGGCCAGCTGAATTTATCTCAAACTTATTAACTTTGCTCGGGGCTCAAATTGAAACCAGCTCGGGTGCTCACGCTCCCGAGGTGCTGAGTGTGAGAAGTGACAGTATGATTTACAGGGGGGGACCGTGGTGCAGATGCTGCAGAGCAAGGACTGGTTTGGACGGGAGGGGTACAGCGCGCATTTTCATCAGACAGGAAACCCTGGAACTGTGGAAAGTGATTGCTTTGTTAGTCTCACAGTGACAGAACGTCTACTGGTCTGCACGTGGCAGCGCGTGATGAGAGACAGTCTTTAGCATCTCAGATTAGCTGGCATGAAAACACTAAACTAATAACAGTTACACAGTGTTAAAGGCGCTTGTAGACATATGAATAATGTGTAATGGGAGGGTTTGGTAGGTGGTGATGAGCATGAGAAGACAGATCTTCAGACAGGAGACGGATTAACTGTCAAACTGCACATGTTAGAATATCATGCACACTTCCCCATTCCAAGATAACTTTATAGCCAGATCAAGAATTACTACATACAACAGAATCCAGAAAACCGTACAGAGAAAGTAGTCACAGTCTTTGCTTTGTCATTGACCCTAGAGATGAAAAGTTTTTACGCTGACAAGAGGTGGTTTTTCAGGCATAGTTCAAATGGTACTATTACACAAAACTGCAACAAAGTTTTTGGAGGTAACACTTTACATTATGGATCACTAATAGGGTGGTAATTCCAAAGTAATTTTAATGTAATTTTATGGTAATAATGCCTTTGTAGCCACTTATTACAAGTAATTTCCATGCCATTTACTCTGCAGTTTCTATGTAGTAGCAATGCAAACAGCTTTCATTAGTATGGATATTTCTATGGTCATTTCAATGTAATTTTATAGTAATAATTATCAACACTGCTGAGTAATGAAGTAGGAAGAGGCAATAGTTCATTTTACAGCTTTGATACCATGTAATTTCCATTAAATTATTTATATATATATATATATATATATATACTGCTATTTCTTTTCCTGAGAAAATGCAATGGTATTTATTAATCCAAATTTAAAGTTCTTCATTAACGTTATATTGAACACATCTGTAATCTATTGCATTTCAATCATACTCTGTATATAATGACATAAGCAAGATAATTAACTCATTTGTGGCTCTCCATCAATGTTAATGAAACTACTTGTTGTTGTTTTTCTTATTTTGGAAATTGAACTTATTCTGTATATTTCATACAACTCATCTTCTTTTATATAATTCCAAACATGTCCTCAGCAGCCAGAGTAACCAGTTTGTTTTCAGTGCCTTCAATAATACACATACTAGGTAAGTATGTGCACTTCTTGAAGTTGCAGACACATTATCTCAGCTGGCAAATAAATTTTAACTGGCTGCTAATACTTTTTTTTATTGTTCCTCCTCAGTCTTCACAAGAGAGTCTCAAAACATATAAATCCTTCCTGCTTCTCTCCGATGTGCTTTGACTGTTCTTATTTTGTCTCTCTTAGTGGTGAGGAAGAGCGTGCAGATGGCCTTAAATGCTTATAAATGCCCCTTGTTTATATGATGTTATGTCAGTACAAGTCAGATAGGATGTGTGTATGCCTGTGTGCAGGCTCATCCCTCCCCTCTTTGTTAGGCCAGGTGTGCCTATTCTCAGTGCAATGCCCGGGAGCCGTGAGAACACATTCGATGGCCCTCCTCTCCCTCCTCTATCTGATTTATTCCAGCCTCTATGGCATTTTAGCAAACAAAAGTACGGCTCAATATTGATCTGGATCTCGCCTATTTCCTCACTCTGCTCCCTTTGTTTTTCCCAGGTCTAGGGTGGCTGCTTTAAATCACGATCTCTTGACATTTCCTTAATGTCTAATTAGCCATGGGTGGGCATGGCCTTTGATTATAGGAAGTGCCTGGGGGTGGGACTGCGAAGACGGCTGAATTTTGACAAAACACCCCAGACTGATCAATCACAGGTTGACACATTGTTTTGTCCTTAATTTTAGAGTTCTACTATTGAGGATATTTCCCCTTGGTCATCTTATTTCACTCCAAATGATCATTTCCACTTACAATCCCATGTACTACTTTTCTGGGTTCATCATGCGTGTCTCTAGATCCACTTCCACTGACTCCAGGGTGTGATCGGCACTCATCAATCTGAGGTGTACTCAGTTGTTACTGATAACTCAACCTCAACGGCGGAGGTTCTTCTGTCAACAAACATTGTGGCAAATGGGGAAAAAATAGCATTTAAAATAAACATACTGTAGTTGCTAATCATTTACTATGTTTACATGTGAACTAATATTACAGATTTTTTCCCTCACTCTGAAAAAGACAGTATTCTGAATAACCTCTTTACAAGGCCAATGAAAATGAAAATTCCTCTAATATTATTCCTGTTTACTTCCCCATTAAAATTTGTTTTCCCACTGGTGGTAGAGGTTCCACTGTGTGAACATGTCACTGGAGAGAGGGTGGTTTTTATACTGCATATTTTTATTTACATTTGCTCATATCTATAAACTTCTTCATATCCTCTGACATAAAATGTCATGGTAAGTAGTCTATTTCTCCATTTGACCACAAACTGGACTTTTCCTTTGGAGCATCCATGTCTTTGCCTTTTTTTCTCCAGCTGACCTTAAACAAGGACCATGTGTCAAAAACCTGCAGTAAAACGTGCAAATTAGATTCATTTTCCGAATGTGCTGTATACATGTCCAAAGAATCCTCATAAAACTGGAACAATATTAGCATATTCCACATGTCTGAACTGGAAAATGCTTCAGGCCTAAATCGGAATACCCATGTGTAATACATTGTTTACATAACACCTGTCACAGTCACAATATGGTGAGATTTGTGGAATATTAGTGTGTGTGTGTGTGTGTGTGTGTGTACATGTACTCAGTGTTAAAACCACCTCTATGTTTTTTTTTTATTGTTAATAGTTCAACTGAGCATTTAAAGTAAACCTTTCTCACTCCAGCCCCCCCCCCCTCTCTGTCTCTCTCTCTCTCCACCTCCCTCCCTGCTCTATCCCAAACACTGGCCAGATGGCCGGAAAGTTGACTTTATTTAAATCTGCTAATTCCGGTTCTCTCCCCCGCCCCCGCCCCCCACACACACACACACACCTCCCAATGCCCTGCTACCGCTCCACCACCACTCCTCCGCCTCTCTATCTTCTCTCTGAAGATCACGGCAGTGGTGTGCCAGCGGGTAACAGCCTCAGCTTAGAGTAGACATGTGAGAGTGACACAGTGTTGACACACTCCTCTAGGAAGGATTAGGTGCTCCAGTATTCACAAAAAGAAAAGTGTAACATCACAATCAATGCTATTTTATTCAAACCAATAAAATGATGACTGTGGCTGTAAACATCCTTCTGTTTTATGTCTAACACTTGTGTCAATATTCCACTATTTTGGTCATGAAATGCTGCTCATCATTCTTTCTGAAGGCACATATCATCACTGTTGGGTAGAAATGAAGTCCAGTCTTCACGTTAGTAGGTTTTAGAAATATTTGTCCAATGAAAAATATTGAAAACAGCTTTTGACTATGTCTCTTAACTCTATTCATGTATCTAGAATGTACAGTGTTCTTCCAGTTTCCTGTTTTGAACATAAGAGCTTTCCACCCGACAGTGACGATTTGATCCTAACATTCATGAATCAATTTCAACGCCCTGTTTCTATAACAGTACTATTCATTTCATGATATTCTACTGTTTTGTTTTTTTTTTTTTTACTTTTTTGTTTTGCTTGGAAAGTTAACTGGAATATCTAACCATTGATGCTAATAGTTGCATACGCATACCTGAGATTGGAACATTTATTTGATTACTATTATGACAATTATGCCTAATTTAATTCATTTCTGTATGTGCAATATTCAAATTCACAATCTGCATTTAATGTGAGATCTGTCTGCAACAACTCTTTTTTTTTTTTAATAATTGTAAATAAATATAAGCAGTAAAGAGACAGTGCTATTGTTCATGCTGGTTACAGGTCAGTGTACATTATGGACAAAAAGTACAACTGCTGAAATACAACAAATATTATAGGTAACATTTTAAATTATATCATCTACTTTCCCTGTGCTGTTAGTGTTCCATTATTACTTCACCTGCCGATTGTTGTGTATTTCAACTACCATCCCACCTGCAGTCCACACTTCACTGAATACCTTTCATGTCACCATCCTCTTTAAAGCGAGACCCCACACTGACAGAGTAATGTCCCTTATTACAGCCCTCATTAAAATGGGGGTCATGGGTCAACCAGCAGCCTACAGGACATGAGGCTGTCATTAAAGCTAATTGTTGACTTGTGATCATCTTCTTCCTCTGAAAACAACACTGTTCACTGTCTCATACCTGGGTTACCTTTGTTGTTTTCCTTATTTATTTTTTGTTATAAAAAAAAAAAAAAGGACAAATACTTTGGGAGATTAAAGCACCTGTGAAAAGGTGAGAGTCCAAAACAACTGAATCTCTGACATCATTGCTCTCAGCCATGACACCCCCTTGGGTTCTGTGTGTATCCCAGCTCTTCCTGTGTCACCCTTTCAATACTTTCCACCTTAGTAAGTCTCTCTTTTAAGCAACCCCTTTACTGAAAAGAGAGTAGCCCACTTCAGTAGTCCTCCACTGTGTGGCCATCTGAGAAGGAAACTGAATATAAATCCCCAACAATGGGCAGGGTGCTGAGGGAATAGGTCGAAACGGCCATTTAGCAGGTGCACCTTCGTGGCCTCCACACAGTTCCCACACATATCACAGAGACTAGTGGCCTGCCCTAGAGAGTACCCCTGAATCACCATCCAAGATCAAGTAGCGATCAATTAATGGGAGAACAAGGCGTCCGCTGGGGGGATGTCCAGTGTCCCACCCTCCCCTGCTTTGACTCATAGAAGTGCCCATTTGCAACTCTATCTGTGTGGCTGCTCCATGTCAATGCGTGCTGGGCTGGGGGGAACGGAGATATTATCGGGGTGACTGTGAGAACCGACACTGGCATTTCACTTGGCCGACCTTTGTTTGTGCGATTGGCGGTCCTCTGATGAGGTCACCTGGCAAAGCAGCAGGGGGTCCCGTATCTATTGTCTACCTGGGACAGAGGGATGAGAACCAGAGTGGGTGCAGCTACGTGAGCACACGCTAGAGGGGTGACTTCACAAATGTGTTTAGTTTAGATGACCTGCATTTTAGCTTAGACCACGTTGATCATTTTCTCTTACATAACATTAGTCTGAAAAACGCAGCCAAGTATCTGGACTTCAGCTTGTGTTTGACATTCCTTTCCTATCTGGTCAAAAGAAAAACATGTTTGCTCATGGATAGCTGCTAGTGATATGACCACATTGATCAGTGAGTGTGACTCTGCTAATTGCATTCTTGCTCATATGCAAACAGACTTAATCCTCGGTACTGATAAAGTGGTGAAGGGAAATCGTACCAGAAAAAAACACTCTCTAAATTGAATACACTGAACATGTATGCATATATCATAAATCCTGATATCGAGAGTATATTTACAGTGTGTCTTCTTATTTCTATTCGACAATATATTCTTCCAGTGATATAGCTCTGCTAGGATGTGCAGTATGTTCCAAGAACACATGCTAACAACTTTGTGTTCATATTGTGGGTTTTCTTTATAAGGCTGGGAATGTGGTAAAAGGGTATTCATAGCTTTTCCAACCCAGGCAGCTCCCCAGTGGCAGTATAGCCACCTCCAAGGCCCAGCAGTGAATAAAGCTGTACATTATAAACAGCCTTATATAACTTCACACCCTCAGCTATCATTAGAACATTTTTTTCCCACTTTAGGTAACCAGTGAGGCTCATTAATGCAATGATTGATGGCTAAACTGTTCTCTCAAGGATACTTTTTTAGACAAGAAGTAAAATCATGGCTATTCTGCCCATGTATACATGGATCATTTATGTCCTACAAGAGAGATTGTAGGTACGGTAGGTAGGTAGGTAGGTAGGTAGGTAGGTAGGTAGGTAGGTAGGTAGGTAGGTAGATAGGTAGATAGATAGATAGATAGATAGATAGATAGATAGATAGATAGATAGATAGATAGATAGATAGATAGATAGATAGATAGATAGATAGATAGATAGATAGATAGATAGATAGATAGATAGATAGATAGATAGATAGATCTTTTTATTCATTTTATTCATTAAATGGATCCTTTCTTTCCATTATCTGTCTTCTCTTTCCCCTTCACCACCATCAGACTGCAGAGTGATGAACAACTAACCCACAATTACTGCAACCAGACAACCCTAACAAACTAGCCTGTAATCATCACTATCAACCAAAGAGGTGAAGGGGTAAAAGTCCTCAGAGAGGAACCCACCCCGAAAGACCAAAGGAGGATTGTGAAAGATTCCCTGCATCAGTAAACAAGGGAGGTCTTCAGGTCTTTAGGGGGTTTCCCCCTGTTTTCCACTCAGTCAAATGATGTCAGGAGCTCACATGAGCTCTGCCGATGGCTGTTATGACAGCGAGGTAGAAACAGTCTGAAACCAGCTGTGACAGTGACCCCAAACACACCCTTATGCCCTAAACATAACACACCTTATCCAGAAATTATCCATGACACTAGACTAGCCACTGGTAATTTAGAACAAAGGGGAAAAACATTACATATTAATATGCAGACATTTTTTTTAATCAAATGTTTTTAGATAAGGCACATCTATTCACTGAACACACCACCAACCAAAGCTTTGGATATATGACACACCCAAAGTATTAATGCATGGATACGTCTTTATATTAATATGCTCAATATATTTAGCTTTATGTTTTTCTTTGGGGAGCAAACTTGATTTTTCAGTTCATTTAAATTTATAATAGTTAAGCAAATGGAATATACATATACGTACTTTTTTGGAAAGGGCAGTTTTATGGCAACAAAAACAGAATATGTGGTCTCAACAGTCCAGGTTTGATGCAAACGCCTGTGGAACCTTTTATGCAACCTGGCGTCCAGGAGACTTATAATAATATTTTGCTTTCCACCCTTTTGAGCCTTTTAGCCCTTGCTAAAGGAAAGTGCTAGCTCCAAAAAACCACACAGAAGAACGAAAAATCCACAGGGTCAAATGTCCTGAGTGGGCCATTTGCCAGTTCTGTTCCACAAGCAGGATGCTCACACACAGACTGGCTCCAACCTCCCAATCCTGCAGAAACATATGAAAACAGAAACAAATCCTACCACGAGAGCTAACACCAGTGGTCCATGAGAATATAAGAGGCTGTTTTAGTGCAGGAAGACCGTAGATCGCCCAAGAAGATTAGCCTCTGTGCTAAAGGGCGTTGTGTAAATCTCCTTCTAATTGGCAAGGGAATTTGATTTGACTCATGCTCTGTGAGAGGCCACCACTCATTATTGCTGCCCAGTTAATGCATAAACAGGGGTCTCAACAGGACCCCACTAAGTGGTAGCAATGATCAGATAGCAGTTGTTTGGTCCTAGAGACTGACTCTACAGAAGTTAATTGTTTTTACTTCATCCTTGATAACATTACACAGATATCAAGATAGATAAATGCTGCTATTTACCAAACTTCTACAATAATGCAATTACAATATAAGAGAACTCTATAATATATTTATTAAATGGACATTCTGAGTAATGACAATGATGTGGCAATAATAGTAAATATCAGAACATTAAGAGATAATATTGATATTCCATTTGCATGTCAGAACTTGCATAAACTTAAACTGACAGATTTATTGTGTTATGTAACTAAGCTATATTTCACTTCTACATGAACATATTCTATATACACTCCATCTAAGTCGAGCTATTGACATTAATCACGCTAAGGATTTAACTGGAGTTTCTGAGACAAACTCAGTTTACATGTGCACAAAATAATCTATTTATTGTTCGACTCCTACACAACCTTTTATGTTGGCATTCTTCCAGTTGGTGCCATAGAAGAAGACAAATCGATAAACAAACATCACAGATTTGAAGCAGATGTAGTAGAAGTAAGAGAATAACACTGGGTGAAGATATGGATGACAACGATGCAGCAGCTCAGTATGTTTTATACATATTGTCTCGTCTCATCATCTGAACCCACTTTATCCTCACTAGGGTCACTGGGGTCACTGGGGGCCTAATCCAGCTACAGTAGGTGAAGGCGGGGTACACCCTGTATGAGTCTCCAGTTCATCTCAGGGCTGAACATATATAGACAAACAATCACTCTCACATTCACACCTATGGGCAAATTAGATTAACTAATTAACCTATCAGTGCATGTGTTTAGATGGTGGGAGGAAACCGCAGTTGCCAATGAGGCATGAGTGCTAACAACTGCACCACCGTGCTGCCCTACATATTGTACACTCTGATTTATTATACATGTTTTCATACCATGGGGGGGGGGGTTCCAGAACAGTCAGTAGTTGAGCTAAGGTCGGGTGGTGTTTACATGTGCTTAGAAGCTCAATTTGATTAGAAACGCATTAACTGACTGGTTATTCTGAATTCTAAAACTCCAGTTCAGTTTGATTATAGTCCCACTAAGGTGTATACATTACTTTTAAAACTTCGGACTAATGAAATAATTTGCATGTAAATGTACTGACTTTTGCACATAAAGTTGGAATAACATTAATTTCTGACACATTCCTCTTTTTATTTCTATTTAGTCCCTATTAGGGTTCTTCAAGAATAAATTGCAATGTCACAAACATTTCATGAGAAATTGCATTTCTGACATAATGAGCAGCAGTCTAACTACACATAATATATATGAGGGAGAAACATCTCATAGTCTTTATTCCTGCTCTGCTCTGAAGGGTTAGTAGCAAGTTTATAACACAGGGAAAACACTGTTGTCTATGACTTTTCAGGTATATTTAGAAATTGAGATATTGTTAAAATGACGATTTTCTATATTTCTCTTTTTTTTCTCACTTTACTTTCTACATGTCAACATAAATGTCTTTTTGTGTTTTCTACTGCTTGCATGTTCAGACAGGCATACTAATTTGGTTTTACTGAATTTGATAAGAATTACTGTTTACTTTAATTTTGCATTGCTGCATGATTTTGCAACATCAGTACCTATTTCTGCTTAAAGAGAACACCATTTCCTACCATATCCAATTGTGGTAAATATTATAAGCACAAATAGATGAAAACAACTAGATCAAACAGGTGTGAAAGTGGGACTGAGAAAAAGAATCATAATGCAATTTGTAGTTAAGTAATTGTATGTATCCAGTATATTGCTTATTTTATTCTAATTTAATCCTTATTTGACTGAAAAGTCTAAATCAGTACTTGTGACAATCACTCAATCTGTACTTTTACTTGACTAAAGACTCTACTTTCCACCTCTGACTGTCACCTGCACTAGTTAAATCTGCTCTCTCCATGCTCCAAGAGTGATTATAGTACGTTTCAAAGAACGAGAGTTAAGATTGGTTACTAATTTGACTAAATTGAGGCCAGTAAGTAGCATGACACAGCAGGACCTGGCCCTGTGGTTAATAGCCAACATGCTGAGTCTGCCTACAGGCAGCATTAAAGGTCACAAGGGGAACATGTTGCAGCTCCTGGAGACTGTAGCGGAGCCAACCACCCACCCGTGTGCTCTGCAGGGTGGAGGGATGAGCACAATAATGCAGGATCCATTAAAGTGTGACCGATGCCATTATATTTGGGTCTTATGACTGGACATCTTGCTTAGGAGAGCCTGGGAAATTTTGGCTTAAAAAGTGGGACGAGGACAGACGGGACATACAGACAGATCCACAGTTGGCCGCTACAGGTCCTGGACCTCAGACACTGACCTCACAGTGGAATCTACATCGCTGCCAAATTTTTCCATTTCACTAATGGGTGATCTCAGTCTATACCAATAACATATTTAATATGACAGCCTGTCAGGTTCGTAAATGAAAGTCAAACTTGGGAGCTCAATCAAATTCAGACACACCCTGCTGTGAGCTGAAAGGTATTTGTTATGAGTTTATTTTGTGTGTGCGCATGTTTGTGTGTGGGAAAGAGAGAGTGAGTGGGTGTGTGTGTGTGTGTGTGTGTGTTTTTGAAAGTCCAGAATAAGTTATCTGGAATTATTATTTTCCAAGTACCACGCAGAACACTACAACATGCAATTTCTTTTAATAGCGTAAACAAACAGGATTTGCCTGGACTGCTGCTTGTGGTATGAACAGCTCATGATTAAATCTGCAACTAACAGTGGGTGGTATATCCTACCTTTCATCGCCGGCCAATATTCTGTGTCTGGCCTAAGATTTGGTTTAAGATGCGGGGGTGACAGGAATCAGGATTAGACATGCTGACCATTAGACTGAAGACAGGGTCTCAGAAGGTCTAAGCAGTTGTTCTCTTGCCAAAGTGTTTTTTTTGCAAAGACACTGAACGTGAATCAGTTATGCTAAATAGTTGACCATTAAATTATTGGCTTTGTGTATGGCTTTGTATGTTGGGTAGCTAATCCCCTTATCAGAGTTCATATACATTAATCTATACAACATACTGTACCAGAAAAGTTCGCATCCAACATTCTGAAAATAAAGTGATCAAAGCAAAACATAAATGAAAACACTAACCATCAAGTCCAGAAGCTTATGCCCTGCAACATAGAAGCAGAAGCATGATTTAGTAAGAAATAAATAATTGTTTCCAAATAAATTAACTTTGAAAGTAGAACACAATTCATTATACAGTCCAATGCTATACTGCATTAACCACCTGTTGTTTCCTTAGGTCTCAACTCAGGGATCGACTTAAGGAGCTGTATGGTCTCATCCTTCTAAGCCCTGATAAAGGGGTTTCACTCCCCAAATCCTATTTAAAACAAGCTGTGCTGTACTGGCCCAGATGATCATTTCAAGGCCTGAGGAAGCAATGGGGTCAACCCCATCCCTGAGCGGTCAACAGAAATGTCTCCTCAGTGGTTAATA
Organism: Siphamia tubifer; assembly: GCA_020466265.1. Taxonomy (NCBI): domain Eukaryota; kingdom Metazoa; phylum Chordata; class Actinopteri; order Kurtiformes; family Apogonidae; genus Siphamia; species Siphamia tubifer. The sequence goes on along the minus strand of CM035790.1, from coordinate 29,050,909 downwards.
TCCCCACCTGCAGTGCCCACCATGAGGCACTTACTCTGGCCGTGGTCACACCCACCGCGTTGATGCTTCAGGCAATGGCAGTTTTTTGGTGTTGTTCGTTTTACTAGAGGCATAGTAATATTCTTGTTTGCCAGTCCAAAGTTAACTAGGGTACTAAAAAACTAAATAGGCACCACATGGAGATCAGCCACTTATTCTGACTTGTCCTGTAATGATACTGCAGAATGAGACATGACTTGAACTGTGTAAGAGAGACCTCTGCTGAGATGGCTCTGATACTTACAGAGCATCTGCAATCAGTAGTCTGATCACATCAGGTGTTGACCCTCATGACCCCAGACTAGGGGAGACTGAGCTGTAACCAAGGGAACTGATGCAATGATGAGAACCTGAAGGGGACACAGTCTGAGAGCTGAAGCCACTGGTGCAGATAATGCTAATGAACAGTCATGCAGTGAAACAAAATGGCTTAATTGTACTGGATTCATCTCGTGCTGAGCCACAAAGACTAGGGGGAGGTTACGCTTCCAAACGTAGATTATTGTAATCCTCCAGTAATTACTGAGCCACATCTTCTCATGGGAGCAGAGGGGCTCGTGAGAGGAGTGGACATTTCATTCTCATTCACTGTGACGGTCACTGATGACAAATATCTATGACCAAAGGTTAAAAGAAACACATAATATGCCACATGTATGTGCACTTTATGTGTTTCTTATGGCGTCTGCTGGAGAGGTAGGGAACTGTGAACGGGAATCAGTCTGTCAAGGGAGCTGAAATCAATGTCAGCTTTGTGAGACCTTGTTGTATCATGTAATGTTAAAGCTGTAATGTGTTTTTATAATGCTCGCTGAGGCTACAATGGCCTTCACTTTAGTCCTTTTCAATGCCGTGAAAATGTAACGCTTCTATTCTCCTTCTGAAGCTCACAGAAAGCACACTTGGCCAGACCGGCCCTTTCTGGCTTTTGACAGGAAGCTCATGATTTTAAATGTACGACTCATGCATAATGAATGAGACTGCACAGGATGTGAGAGCAGTGCATCCAGAGAGCACCTGGGCCAAACAAAGATGCCCTTTCTGCCATGGGATTTGTGCCCTGGTACCCGCTGTCACCAGCACCCGGCTCACACCCAGCTGCAAAGCATTCAAACTCACCACGCACATTCATCTCGTCAAAGTTGACTCCAAAAAGTGACACTGTCCACTCAGACATAAAGAGCTCTTTATGGGGTTATTAATGATAAGCTGAAAGCTGTGGACAAATGATTTGGGAACAAGTTTGTTATTGTGGCCGAGCTTTGCTTTGTTTTAATCTCTTGGAGTTGGGTCAGGGTGCATTCCAGTGCTTTGGACTGCTGTTATTGGTACTTAATATGTCAGAGGTTAATAAGAACATGGAACTGTCACAATGTTGAGGTAGGTGTATGTTTGTGTCTATTCCTAGTTCTTGTCCAAACAAATGTATCTTTACAACAAGGCAAGGACAACAAGTTGTTATGCTGGACAGAACAGGAGCTTTAGTGACACACGATAATCAAATTGAATTTTGGACTTGACCCCCGAGCATGACACAAGCTTGTCTGGTGTGTTCTATAGACAATGCTGATGGGACTGAAAGGAATAATTAGCATCGTCTGGGCTTTCATTTAGCTTCAGTCTAAACAGATGATAAATGATTAATATATGCACCCCGCAAGACAAAAAAACAAAAACCAGTTGGTAGCTACAAACAACCCCACACAACAACAATTTATTTGTGACCATGTGCATGCGTGTGTGTGCAGACCCAGCCGACTTGGCATAGAATGACCAAGTGGCATTGTTGCAGTGTTCACAGCCTCAAGCATGGCAAGATTTATGCTGATGGGGGTGTGTTGGAATCCAGGCTCTCTCATCCAGCCCAGCTGCATAGAGAACAAAACCAAAGGCCCAGCTGCAGATATTAGCATGGGCAGGCCTCTCTCTCTCTCTCTCTCTCTCTTGCTCTCTCAACTCCCCCTCTTTCTCTCTCTCTTTCTCCAGCCGCTGTGCCCCCATCCCACAGCTCTATCATATGCCCACAGGGCTTTTGTGCCTGACTCTGTTGTTATGGAAATGACTCAGCCCACAAGAGAGAAGAAAAAAAGAGAGATGTTAAAAGTTGATTGCAGACAAAATTGAAAGAGAGAAGTCCAATAGGAAACAAAGAGGGAACAAAATATAAAAGAATCCTTAATTAATTATTGAGTTCCGCTCAGAAAGTCAAGTCATTGTTATCAATCAAAAGCACACAGACATCACCACACACACACACACACACACACACATCCATGCACGTGCACACACACATAAAATGGCCTTTCTTGTTGTTTGATTTACATGAGGAGTGGCTGGGCCTGTTTTAAATGTAAATAGCTTTAAATGTGAATACATTATGTAATTGTGCAGGGGTGCTCACTCTTTTATTTCTCAGTCTGACTTTTGTCAGACTGTCCACCTACCTGGCTGCTTTCTGTGGACCAGTAATAAAGATTACATGTGACACTGACCATATGGCATTAGTTACCAGAGCAAAAGTTAAGGGAATGCAAACATTTTTTCTTTGGACTTTTTTTCATAACTTTGTCAGCTGTGACAAAGGCCAGCAAGTACCGTTAAAACACAGGATCTGTAACATGAGCGGAGAAGTTTAATATCAATTTATCAAAACTGCCAAAGTAATGCAAAGTAAATGAAATACACTGTGCTTATTATTATCATTCCCACCTTTTCACCATGTTTTGTCTAGCCTCAAAGGCCATGATACCTCTGGTACCTTACACAGCTAGACCTGTGTGTGGGTTTGAGGGTAACAGGCAAGGTCTCCTCTGGGTCTGGAAGCTTTCACTGCTGTTCACCACGTTCTGTGGTCTAACACATAATGTTCTGCTTTGCTGGAGTGATGGTAACAGACTAAGATATTGCTGAGTAAAGAATTCTCCTTACTCAGTTATATTGTCATTTCCAGCGGCCCCTTTGGGAGGAATCCTTCTGGCAAAATACAGAGAAAGCAGCTACAACAAGCACTAATTTCGGCTCAACACCCTTTAGTCCTTCTTGCTTAAAACCTTTTTTTTACTTTTACCACACACACCCAAACACACAGTTATTGTTTTTTCCATTGCCAGTCACCCGCTGCTGGTTGGCACTTTGGACAACTCACTTGTGCAACTGCAGTTCTGCTGTATTACAATGTTCAGGCAGATGGCTGTATGAAAGAGGACTCCCTCTGTGTGGCCTGAAAGTCCTGGCAACTGACAAGCACTTAATGGCACAATATTTTCAGTCTCCTGACCTCACTTATAGTAAATGTATGCAAAGTGTCACATGAATGTGATGTATATGCAACTTTGCCCAGACATGAGTAAAGATTTCCTATTTGTTGAGTCTGACCTTTTCTTCAGATTAAGTGGATTTTGATGCATGTTCACAGCGGTGCAGATGTATTTTCACGTGAACATGCTGTATTATATGTGGTACAGACACAAACCAATGCACACATGCATGTATGCACACATTATATTTAAATATGTATATATGTATATACTCATATATTTTGATGTAATGATTCAGTGACATGAATGTTTAGACAGGTATGTATATGTAGTGAGTCTTTCTTTCTTTCTTTCTCACCATGTGACCATTATAACTCACTTTCCTACATTAATTACCACTTTCGTAAATAAACATGTGCTGACACTTTTTTAGGTAACTACTTAACCTTAATGTACAGTAGTCTGACATTTAAACTTGGTCAACACAATCAGATTAAGCAATTAAATGTGTCACTCATTGACTGTTTATTGACCTTAGATAGGCCTCCAGGATAGGGAGAAATCCATGTTCTAAAAGCATACCTAGGCTAAATTCAATCCATTTCCTAATTCAGAAGTATTTATCTGTTGGCGTCAGCCAGGGACACTTAAGTCTTGTGGGGCTACGTTTGTCAAAATAAATTTTCCCATGCATGGGTAGTGGGGAGTGACAAGTGTGTATTTAATAAACCCTGATTTGTTTACTGGTTGAGCACTTAAGTCCATAGACTCCCTGAACACAGCAGCTTGGACAACATTTAAATGCATGTTGGGATGCAATGTTACTCCTTGTGTGTACACTTGTGCGTCCTCAACATTCATTATGTTCTGCTCAGGGTTAGTGTGAGGGCGTCAGTGTGACTCCTACGATACCATCGGGCAATTTATTTTATAAATAACACTTACGCAACTCACAGTGCTAGATGTTGCAGTGTTTGGTTCCATATTCATATTCAATTTACCTTCGCTCCTCCTTTGTCCCAGTACCTAAGGACTTCGCTCTCAGTCTGGTGCTGTTCTTTAGACTCTCAGACCATAGTAAAGGTCTCCTGAGTACTGATAAGACACAATGTCAGAGCAGTGTCACCAATGTCTCCTTGCATAAAAGTTCACCTGTACACAGACTGGCACCATGACCTCAACTGACCTCCTGAAGATCAGCATTACAGTAAGTTGCCAACAGCTTAAGGTATTACAGGCATTTCAAGCTATTCACTAAAATAGTACAGTTAAACTAAAGTGTTCTTTTCTTTGAAATAAGTTAGTGTTTTAATGATCTATATTTGGTAAATGTCAGCTGCCATGTATAATGCTTCCAGCACTTGAAATATAATTCCAGGGTTGGCAAATCCACGACTCACCACAAAGTTGAGTAAAAGACAAATAATATTCAACAACATATGGACGGCTGACCTACCATTAAGATGCCTTTCCACTCAGGAGAACAGACAAACAGGAGGAGATTTACTGCTCCAATCAAAGCCCTGCCGGCTGCTGGAAATTGACCGTGAATGACGTCATCAACCTGTCCTCACACTGATGGTTTGATTTATAAAGTATGCAGGATTTGTGGGCAAGAAAGAGAAGTTCTCTCACAGTTCAACACAAAATGTGCAACATTAAGACTGAACGACTCTTTGGTCCTGCTGTAGCAAAACTGCTTTTTTATTTTGTAGTCGTCTTTTTCACGGCTTAATTCTCTCAGATGCAATTCAGTGTTATGCTTTAATCACATTTTATATGGCGAGGGGTGGAGCACAGAGGTAAACCAACTTATCAGCACCTCATTTATTTGCTTTTATACAAGCGTTGGAGCCAAAGACATATAAAACTAAAACACAAAAATCCACTCGGCTTTGGAAAAAAAAAAAAAAATTCCAAGATCCACCCTTTTTCTGGATCTGCACCAAAATCTTTCCTACCCTTTCAATCGAGCGTCACAAAGTTCACCTTTTGTAGCTTTTGCATAATCCTATAGACAAAGACAATTACAACTACACTACAGCAGATGATCTTTTTGTATTAATATTTTGATGATGGCTAAATACGTTTCCTGTTTTCCTCGTATGGGGGCACACTTTGAGTCATATGTTTTCTGCATGTGATGATGGTGTGTGTTTACATGACGTCTGTGCAGCATCAAACACATTCTCCATGAACACGTTTATCCCCTCTGAGCATACAGAGAGCCCAGGACACTCTGTCTCGAAGTCCCATGATGGAAGAAGACTAATTTAGTTACTTGCTATAGAATGATGGATTGAGGTAAGTTTGCAAAAACAAGTCATGCTTTTGGTTTTCATAAACAACTTGGACCCTGGAGGATATTCAGGAGACATTCTTCAGAAGCCTTAGTTGAGGCCTATGGATGTTTCGACATTTTCCCCGATGCTTTTAAGTGAACTCTTAGAACTGAGGGTTTAACTATATAAAACTTTCACAGTAAAACACATTTGCTGAGTTCTGGATTCCACATCATTAAGTCAACTTGTGTAAGGCGTAAAATGCACTCAAATTGAAAATGTTCTTTTCTAAACATTTGGAGCAGCATTCAGAAATGTCTGAAAATGTCCTGAGGTGGTAATGAATGGAATGTAAATGGATAATGTTTTTATGGTGCTGTTGTGTTGGACTCAAAGCAAACCAAATACTGGCCAAGATTTCCTGGCAGGAAACTTTTATTGCTTTTCAGTGATAATTAAAACCTGTGACGTATGAGTAGGCCTGTGTACTTTATCTTTCAGAAAAAAGGAAAGCAAGTGTAATAAAAAGTAAATTAATTAAATGTTAGACAGGTTACTGTGGCGCCACAGAATGAGTACACAGCCTCAAAATATACAAAATTCTAGATAAATCAAGTCATGTTTAATCATCATATTTTGTTTGGTTTTGACAGGATATGAGGGGTTTCAGCGGCTGAGCTGGTAAGACAAATTAGGTAAAGTTCACAAAGTAAACACTAGGGAGCCTCAAGACATTTTTTTCTTGTTTTTGTTTTCGGATTTGTACATTACCCAGTTGTTTGACCCATATATTTTTCTATGCCACCTTTAAGTTCTGATTCTCCAAGATGAATTCTTAGGAGGATGGTGCCTCCAAGTCCATGCAGTAGTAATTAAACACATAAATTAAATCAAAGGGATGTGAACGACAGCTGAAAATATTACCAATATTGCAAAAAAAAAAAAAAAAAAGTCTATCAACAAAATATAACATGGTCCATCACACAGGTATATTTAAAACTTGCCCAATTAGCCTTAGAGGCAGTAAAAACAGAGAAGTAATAGTACTCTGAGCTAAAAGTGTCTGATTGGGCCCTCAACAATGATTGTGCTCTGAATGGATTCACAAAGCCCAGAGCCAGTTTGTTTAAACCACACTAATCCAAGCGTGGAGGCAGGACACTGAAATTGCAGGCCTCCCGAAAGGTGATCTGGCTGCAGAACCATGGTCCAAGGGCTGAAGTTTACATAGGATAAATAAAATAATGAAGAACAAAATAACAGAGCTGGTTGCCAAGTGTATGCATTTATCTTTTGCAGAAGGAACTGGTTTTTGTTATTGTGTATTAATCTACACTAGCACGGTGCTTGTAAATGGCTCTTTAAACATGAAAATGATTTATTTTTTGTGAATATTAAGTGCCTATTTATACGATTAAACCAAGGAAAAGAGAAATTAAGAAATGCTATAAGAATCTAAATATTTTAACATGTAAAGAGGGGGGGGGGGGGGGTGTTTTGAAGTCATACCAGACACTTGATTAAAAACTGAAGGAAATAAAACTGTCTAAGAATTCTTCAAAACTTGTGTGACTCCATTTTCTTTCCATTAGACAATTAAATCTGACAACCTTGTCCTGCATGTCTGCACCAGCAGTGTGGTAATCAGCAGTGTCTGTGCAAACCACAGTATGGATTTCAAGCTGGACTGCTGAGGACTTCCATGGCTCACATGTGGCGCAGAACACCTCTGCCAGGCCTGTCAGTTCCTGTTCCAGGCCACCGCTGCTTAAATGGATCCTGATTGGCTATTTGGACAGGGAAGTGTGCAAAAGGTTGACATATGAGAGGTTGAATCACTGCTGCTCCACTATTTCACACTGTAGGGAGACATATTAGGAGAAAAAAAAGCCAAACAAACACAAAAAAAAAAAAAGAAAACATATCAATTTAAGCTACATGAAATCAAATATGTCTGAGGTGACCTTGTTCTTCATGTTAATCAGTATTCATAAATTACCCATTAATCTTTTTTTTTCCTACTATGGATTATTATGACATTTCAATGCTACCAAGTGCCTGGAAATTGGATTGTTTTGTCTGAATCTTTTACAGCGATTCAATAACAGATGAGTTTTGACGTAATGTCCTTATTTAACCCAAACTCAATTTGCAAAAAAATTTTTTAAGCATTTTCTCCATTCACAATCTGAAGACGTTATAGTAGGATCACAATCGCTGATCTATTAAACAGTCTCTTTTTGTTGTAATGGTTTTGTAACAGAGTCACTGTCGGTGCTAGCCACGCTGCAAATGTATAAAGTAGTTACAAAAATGTGACAAGAGGAGTCGACAGCAATGGAACATCTTCATCTGAAAGGTGAAAAGCTGCTATTTTGTGTCACAAGGGAGAATATGAACATTGAAAACATGGATGAGGAATGCAAATGTGATCCTTGCAGCGATATGAACACATTCCAGAGGCTGTTTCATGGTCATTGCTCACTACGTTTTCTGTCTGTGCGGACACGAGTCAGATGCAATAAATCCTGCGAGTCACCTGAGGGAACGTTTGTGATGGATGAAAATGACAAAAGATGATGTCAAAGTTATGGTTTAATAGGAAAAAAGGAGGGGAATAAAATGGGAAAAGACATACAGGACTCATATTAACCTGACACATCAATCATAGAGCAATACTGAGACGTCAATCTCTCTCAGGAGGGAGTTTTCATCTGTTCGTACATGCAATTCTATCAGGAGTAAAGTGAATTTAATGAAATTCTAAAAGGAAAATTACACTGCTCTACATTTTTAAAAAATATATCTGCTTCAGACATTAAATGTAGTAAATCTTACATACTTTAAAAAGATGAATCAGGGAAAAAAATGACAAAAAGTGTTGGTTAGTTCATGTTTTTAATATATAATGATGTGTTATTCCACATATATGGTGGTTTATGTACATGTAGACAATGGATTTTTAAATATTCCAATAGAAAGAACTTGTAAAGTGAATGGATCATAATGCGCAGACAGTGTTTTGAAGTAGATCTGAGACCAATATTCCTTTGGACTAAAACTCTTTTTTTTATTCTCTTGTTAATTTAAAGAATTTCACATTTTGACCCAATTCTTATCTTGGAAATTTGAGCCAACCAGCATTTAAGACTTGAGTTTTCTTTATCAGTAACACACGTGTCGTAACATTTCATTATTTTTATTCCATTCATCTGGAACAACAGATTATTATTAATCTGTTGTTTCAGATGAATGCCTTTTTTTCCTTTGGGCCCATAGCTGTTAGAAATCATACAAACCCCAGGTTTCTAGTAGAGAGATCCATGGTTTGCTTTTATATATTTATATTTTTGTCATTATAATAAATTCAACAACTCACTGTGAACAAACCTCTATAAACCAAAAAAGTGCATGCTTCTTATTTTGCTACAAAGCAGAGTTTTTCAACCTTGGGGAGGGGACTATATGTGGGGTCATCTGGAATTCAAACAGGGTCACCTGAATTTTCTAGTAACTGATAAAAAAATAAAATAAAATGACTAAGACAATACTGATCCATATCAGACATGAGAAACTGTGTGCATTTGTTGGTTTAAAATGCTGCAGCTCTTTCATATTTCACATTTTGAGTTATTGTTTGTTCAGTATTAATTGACACCAGTGTAAATACAAACTGGACTGACTGTGTATAATCTGACCAAGGAAAATAAAATAATAAAAATATTCACTTTGTGCAGTAATGACAACCTGGCCTTCCTGCGTCTGTCCATAATAATATACAGTATATAGCCTAGATGTCTTCTAAAATTACATAGTATAGCAAAATATTACATGATTAAAAAACAAAAATTGTTTTGAATTGGTTTTGAATGTCTACTGGGGTCACCAGAAATTTGTGATGTTAAAATGGGGCCGCAAGAAAGAAAAAAAAAAAGAGAGGTTGGAAACCACTGCTATAATGTGTCTCACAGCTGGGAGTGTAGGAGATTAAACTAACTTTTTCTATTATGAATATATGCAAGGTCAGCAGCAATAGTATCAGCAGTAAACTGATATAGACAGACGTTTGCAAAATGTTATTAATTTAACTCTTTACATTAATACCAAACCTGCAATTAGAATAGACTGAATGCTTACTTTACTTTAAAATAGTAAATGTATACATTCAGTGCTGTTATTTTCCACTTCTATTCAGTACAAAGCCTTCCACAGTATATGTGTGTAGTGATGTGTGGCTCCACTCTCACACCAATCAGCCAGTATATTCATTAATGTGTATATTTACAGTAGGCAAACCAATTGGGTGCCCCGTGATAATTAAGCACTTGCAACAACATTATTTTTTAATGAAGCGTGGATCCACCAGTGTTCTTCAGGCTACTGTTTACTTAATTCCTTCATTGTAATGAAACTCAGATGCCTCATGTTTACAACAGCAGAAGTCAGTGAATGTATTTTTAATTGGCTTCTACAGAGCTTGAGGCTTTTTTCCCACAATTACGGTGAAAAAGTTCGCAATTATGTCTTCTCAATATACAGTAAAAGTCATTCCGCCTGTCACATTGAAACCAGGAGTGATGAGAGTTACGCCTAATTAATTAAAAGCAATTGACGAGTCGCTGACATGTAAGTGTGACCTCCCTTTTCAATGCGTCTCATATTAACCTTGTGTGTTAAATATAATTCATGGTTTGGTGTTGTGTTGTAGTCAGTGCTGTTTGGTCTTTTCTTTGTAAGTAGATTTGAGGAACCTCTTTGACTTCCTGCGACCAGTGCTGATCGGGTTACGCCAAGGGGCGTATGAAGATTGTTATCATCCGGTGATCTGTCAGAATAAATAGGACATCTTCTATGCACAGGAAATGCATGCATTCCACATGAACTGAATGGTCAAAAAGTCCAAGACAGCTGAGGATAAGTGGTTCATTCTATGAATGGTGAAATAAAGGAAAGTGAACAAGTATTGTTTGGTCTGCAATCTGTCTTCAAGTGAGACAATGCTTCTTTGATTGTCGTCTATGTGGCCCCAAGATTCAAGTTCAATGCCAAGGAATCAATAGGCTATAGTGCAGGGGCCCCTTTTGTCAGAGGTCAAATGAGTGGGAGGGTGTATTTGGTGTGTGGGGAAATGGGAAATAGTTGTGTTTTAAAGGTCAGACAGAAAGATTGTCTCAAAAAGACACACATTCATACATAGCATAATGTAGTATAATGTTATAAGTTTTATCTGACCTTTGAACCCCATCGTACAATGAGCATTTGAAGCAAAATAAACAACAACAGCAAAAATTATTGAAATTCCTAACGCTTCAAGTGATGGTTAAATGATTTAAAATGTAAAACTAACATCGCAGTGTGTTTTACTAACCCCCATTTCTTGTGTTTTTGTTGTTTCTTTTTTGTTTTACAACAGCGCGCACAAAATATCTCTTCTGATACTACGTGCTGAGTTTGTGAGTCGGACCAGGTGCTGTTTATAACTTCCACTGTATCACATCAAGGCCTCAGGATGATAACTTTGTGTCTCTTTCTGGAAATGTAATCTTGTGCCACACATGGAAAACAGGCTGCACTGTCTGTAGAGAAATAAGGCTCTTTATTTTACATCTATGTTTAATGAATTATACGAAAACATTAAAGAGTATATTTTTGATTTACATTTAACATGTTACATAATTTAATTTCATTTATTTATTTAGTTTCAGTTACAAACAACAAGATGCATGCACTAGATTTAACAAAGCCACTAATTACCTCCACCAAGGAGGTTATGTTTTTGCCGGTGTTTATCTGTCTGTTTGTTTGTTTGTTTGTCTGTGTACAACATAACTCAAAACGTTCTGGACAGATTTCTATGAAAGTTTTAGGATTGCTTGACAATGACACAAGGACATATTTGGACTTTTTTTTTTTTTTTAATCTATATTACACTGAAGCAGGAGAAGCTCTCCAATCTCGTTGTACGTTGTATAATGTCAATAAAGGGCATTCTATTCTATTCTATTCTACGCACAGATGTTGATGAAACATTCAGGATAGCTTGGGAATGACACAAGGATCAATCAGTTAGATTTTGGTGAATATCCGGGAAAGATCCTGGATTCTGGATCACTTTGGAATGTGTTGTCCATTTACTGCAATGTAAAATTTCAAATTGATCCAGAATCCAGGATTTCTCCCGAATCTTCACCAAAATCTAATTGATTGATCCTTGTGTCATTCCCAAGCTATCCTGAATGTTTCATCAACATCTGTCCGTAGAATAGAATAGAATAGAATAGAATAGAATGCCCTTTATTGACATTACATAATGTACAACGAGATTGGAGAGCTTCTCCTGCTTCAGTGTAATATAGATAAAAAAAAATAAGCCCAAATATGCCAATATGTACAGAATTTTTTTTAAAAAGACAAATATACTAAAAAGAACAAAGAAATAAAAGTAGACATAGAAGTCTATAAATAGACATAGAAATGTACACACATATAAAAAATGTATTATGTTGTACACAGACAAACAAACAAAACCTTTTTGGACCTAGTTTCCATCTGTTATCCTGGACAAACGACCAATGACACAAACATCGCTTAAATTACAAACGTTTGTCTTGAGTCAATCACCTAAAAAATGGCGTACAATCTAAAAACACTTTAGCATTTGTAGAGGGTGAAGAAAAGAGAGAAAAAGGGAGAAGAAGAGAGAAAGAGGAAGATAGAAATAAAATGGCAAAAAGAAAGAAAAAAAAAAGGAGAGAGCAAGGTGGGAAAATAAATAAATAGGCTAACAGTACAATAGCATACAGACATAGAAGAAGGTGCACGTTAAAACTATAGTTAAAAAATGATTTGGCGGATTTAAAGACATTAATTGACAGTCATTTGACCTTTCAGGGTTACCCAAGGTCAAAGGTCATGGCACCAAATGAAAGCCTATATGTGACATCCTATTTATTACCAATAGAAATTATATCCCCAAATGGACTTTCAGGAATATTATGTTTTTGGTCTGTCTGCCGCTGGATATCTCTCACTCAACATCGGTTGTGTGGCAGTGGGTTGACGACCGTAAGAGTGACGTAGATGCCAAATACACCATATGAGCATCATTCCAAGAGAAAGAAAACACACACGATTGTTTTTTTTTTGTCTAACAAAATACATGATACCATTAAACACAGTAGAGATTATCTACAAGGGCCAATGTTAATTTTTTATGCTTTGAAGGCTGTTAAGTATTGCACTGTTTTACATTTTTTTGCAGTATAGTAAAAATGTATATCTTAAAAAAAAAAAGATTTAATCAAAGTTTACACAAATCTGATTATTTATACAAATGGAGGTTGATTAGGTGATACCTACTCTATATGCTCCACTCATTAAGTTAAAAAAAAAAAAAAAAAAGCAATAGAGGGCAAATGTGCAGATACACTTACTGAATAATTAAAGCTTTCATCCTCCAGACAGTGACGGCACGGAGCCAACAATCTCAGACACAGACAATATTAGTGCGCTGGCTCAGCTAATATACTCAGTAATACTCTACAATGAGGCATTCTCAGTCATGATTCATAATGAGGCTGTTTTTAACGTACACTGTTTGAGGTTTCAATTCATTCACCACGGCGAATGTTAAAGCAGTTCAGCCCCTTGCACAACTATATTGTTTTTCTCTGGAGGTGATGAATCTCGGTGCTTTCCCTGACAATCAAAAGTGACAGATGAAGAATGTAACTGCACCTACTTTAACAGGTCGGTATGTGGAAGGGTGTGTACGTTCGCAGCACAAGTTTAATTACAGCGTCTATGTAATAGGATCTGCATTGAGTCACATACAACATAACTGTAAAGACTGTCCTGCAGTGGAAATTAGCTTCTTTCTTTCTTTTTTTTTTTTTTCTAAAACATGATGTGTGATGTGTGACGGGAAGGATTTGCGGCAGGAAACCGTCAGTGGATTAAATGAGCGCAGAAGTAAAAATACAGGGGCAAATTTTATTTTCCTCTAAAAACATGGGTCTAAATGAGACTGTTGCCACAAGGGAAGCCACAGTATATCCTCGGCACACCAATCTTATAACTACTGTAAACGCTCGGTCGGAGTTAAAGGCTCAGCAGAGGCCGCACTAGGTTCATTCTGTTGATGTTACAAAAGCAAAGAAATAAACCTTGTGCTCACGTCTAGTTACAGTGCATCATCACCAACCTATTATCTGAGCATCACAAATATTTGACTTACCAAAACATGTGCTCAGTTTCCTCCACTTTAACTGTGAAATGGTGTTTGTCTTTATTGACACTTGTTTGGTTTGGCAGAAGCTGCAGTTGTTGCCTTCAGGACATGCCTCTTTTACCCCCCCCCCCCCCTATTGTCTGTTATTCAGATAACAGCTTAAGTCTCCAAACCACACTTGGATAAATTCTGTGGGACTTGTGGAGGAATGGCCCACTGCACTGCCATCTGAAAGGGGAAATGTAAAACACATGAAACATAAAAAGGCTGTAATTATTGTCTGAGGGCTGTGGTGAAGTACATATCCAACTTGTTGAATGGGTTTGTTCATTTTAACAAGGGAATTAACTTTTTTTTTATGATTTATATTTTAATACAGAACAGTGTAATGATTACATAAAGGTATATTTTTCTTCTGAAATAAGAGAACTCATTTAATCCCGCATGGACATAACAATCAGAGGTAGCAGATTTTATTAGAATTTGGATATTAATTACTACTTATGCAGTATAAACAATCTTCCCATTTTTGCCACTCCCTACATTTTACTTTATAATGTTATCAGGGATTAAATTTACAGTCAGTGCTATTAACTGTCCACAAAATTATATTGTTTATTTACTCTACAATGTTAGTCATTTCTAAGGTTTACATAACAGCGTTGATTAATGACTTTGCCCTTTTGCTGACATGTTAATTATACTCTAAGAAAACACAACTTGTGTTGGCACTAAATGTGGAGAAAACCCAAATTGATGTTCAGCTGAAAACTCAAATGTATTTATTTCCTAGACAAATATTTCCTGATACTGAAAGACATGATGAAGGTTGTGTAATTTATTTTATTTTATTTATTTTTTTAACCGTTCTTCATAACATATTTTTGTTTGCGGGTATTGTTTGAATTAATAAGAAAATAATAATTCTCTTCTGTCAAGTTTTCTCTAACATTACAACTGGCTGTAATAAGTGAGGAGAGGCTAAAGTGAAATCCACGCTTCCGTATCTGACTCACCCCTTTTAGGAATGCAAGGTCTGACTGAGCCATTTCATCAGAGGCGGTGGAGACCAAACGCTGTCTGAAGTTCATGTAAAGGAGCACTGTTTATCAGAATCTATACACCAAAGGTTGTTTGATGGAACCCTACTGTGGTGTCAGACTGGATTTTTTCACTCATGACGAATGCAAAGTGCATGCACTCAGGACAGGTGAAGAAAAAAAACACTGTGTTCATGCAGAGGAGAAATTTAAAAAAAACACAAAAAAAAAAGTTACAAAAATACATTGAAATTAAGAACATAAACCACCAGTGACATGTATAGCAATGAAATGCACAGACAATAACTACATCAAACAGAACCTTCTATCTGAAAAAAAAAAAATGGAAACGAGATCCGATAAATAATAATTTTTGGGGGGGGAATATATTACCTTTTAGAAATATTATACCTAAAAACCCCATAAGCAAGCAAAAACTCTTTGATTGTTGATATTTTGATTTTGTAAAAACCTGTAAGCTATAGGTTTCATTAGTAAAAAGGACAAGTGAGGCAGAGAAGAGCTACTGTGGTTTATTATTAACTTATCTTTTTCACATGTCTAAATTGCATGTCATTTTCCATCTACTCTTTATCATAATGGAGCTGTTATTGGTCTGCTCCTAATAACCTGAGTTATTAAATTCCACAACTGTACACTTGGGTGTGTTATCAGTAATGCTACACTTCCCTCTGTTGATCAGTGGGGTCATCGCTCTTGCAGCAACGCACAGCAAACAGTCATTAGAGCGTGGTCTTACAGGAGTGGCTGCAAAACTACAACCAACAGATGGAGTCTCCAGTCCTGATTGGCTACTGCGGTGGAGCTCACCACCCGACGCTGCTCCACTCGTCCTTTTCAGGTCACTCAGTTGGCATTCCTTTCACAGAGGAATGTGGCCCATAAAAAAAAAAATCATTACTTATTAGCGTTCATTTTGCTGTAGCAGTGTTCTTGTAAAACGACAAAAGACTTTTGATTAGTTTGGTACTTTTGTAGAGTTTGATCAAACATTAAAGATAACTCTTGTAGAGGCTCCTTATTTCTTATTTTATTCAATGTTTTGTACTTTTTATTCTCACTTTTCCATGTTTTTAATATTTTTTTTAAATGAAAACAATGATGTACACTTTCTGGCCACTTTACTACATACACCTTCCTAATAAAGTGGCCAGTGAGTGCATATGTCACTAATGTACTCCTTCTATTTCAAGAATCATTGTGTTTATTCTGACTTTTTTATATTTTTTATTGAAAAAAAGAAAGGCACTTTATTAGATACACCTTCCTATCACTGGTTGTACTTAATACAGTGGCCAGTGAGTGCATATGCCGCAGTTGTAGTCCCTCTACTTCAAGAATCAACATGTTTATTCTAATTTTTGCATGTTTTTAATATTTATTATTTTAAAAAAGTGGACATTCATTGGCTACTTTATTAGATACACATTGCTATTACTGTAGGTACTTAATAAAGTGGCCAGTGAGTGCATATGCTGCTGCTGTAGTCCATCTGCTTCAAGAATCAACATGTTGCACCTACAGCGATGTTTGTTAGAATATTTCATCATCTATAGCTATTATTTGAGCTTCTCTTGTCTTTCTATGTCTTCAAACTATTTGTGTCCAATCTGCAACAGTTACACCACCCAAAGTCACTCATTCATACACTCAACTTTCTTCTTTTTTGTGATGTTTCCTTTAAACTTTAATCATGTCTATATACCTGCATAGTTATATTAGATATTATGTATTTTCAATATTGCAAAGCTAAACAGGGGTGTCTAATAAAGTGACCAGTGACTGGAACTAACTCATTATTTATTACCTCTGCCAACGAGGTTATGTTTTTGCTGGCGTTTATCTGTTTGTCTGTCCGTGTTCAAGATAACTCAACAGATTTGTTGAAATTTACAGGATATGTTGGAAATGTGAACAGGAAGAACTGATTTCATTTTGGGGGTGATTGGGGTGGGGTGGGGGGGGGTCTACCTTGGCGGAGTTCTGCGGTCTCAGAGGGCTTTTCTAGCTTGTAATATATAGGAAGGAGTTTGAATATAAGGATAATTTCTCATTCAGTGCTGGAAAGTTTTTTTCTTATAGCTACGTGGGTGATATGATCTGAATTTCATGACAGATAGGTAATATATCAATAGGATCTGTGGGGGCCCCTGGGATCAGAGAGGAGATGATGGGCTTGTAACCCTGGGATCAAAGAGGCACATTCCAGAATAAGCAGACGTGTCTACAGACACACTCTGTGGTCATGTGACTGGTTGTCCACCTGCTCACCTTCTATATGGCATGACAATAAGAATAAAAAGCCGAATAAGAAGAATATCTCAAATGTATATATCACTTTTTAGAATGCTCAAAGACAATTTACATTACATAAAATAAATATATACATAATAAAAAGCTGAGCAAAAGTCAGTTTGGGTTTTAAAAAAAGATTTGAAAGTGGAAAGAGAGTCTGAGTTCCTGGTGGGTAGTTGTAATAATTTGGGGAGGGGGGCAGCAGCTGTGAAGGCAAAGTTCCTCAAAGTTTGGTGCTTGTTGGCGGTTAGACTCAGACCTATGTCCAGAGAGTCCAGTATTTAATCCTGTTTACCCAAAACCAGTGCAAATGGTAAGCGGTCTAATAAAAAGCCTGACATCTGTAACAGTGATGCAGTGTATGTTTGTTTGTTTGTTTGTAAGCAGCTTTACACAAAAACTACAGAACCAATTCCAGAAAATTTTTCAGAAAAGATGCATGGTTGTCCAGAATAGAGTCCATTAAATTTTGGTGAATGTAGGTCTAAGGTCAAGGTCACCATAAAGGCTTTTTCAATAATAAGAAGTAGGGCAAATCAGGTCAAACGTTTGCGAGGGGCGGAGTTTGTTGTGCCTGGCATCACTTGTTAGGTACGGTAAGGTAAGGTTACACTATTTTTTCAAAGCAATGACACCTTTTAAGCTGTTTAGTACACATCTTTCATCTTCAAATTTATCTTATTTTTTCTTGACATTTTCCATCCCATTCACTTTCTATGTAAACAAATTCATCCTTTTACCTCCAGTATCAAAAGAACTAAACAAAGAAGAGGTGTGCCTTCATGATGACCGACACTTTTCCCGAAGACCATTCTTAACTGTTAATAAGTGAACCCAGATCATAAAGTGCAAAAGCCACCATGTAGTATATCAGTATATTTATCTCCTAAGCTGCAGCACAGTGTATTTGCTTAGCTATAAATTAAATAAGGATGTAATCTATGTTTACACTGCAATAGTGTTCGCAGGTTGTTTTCCTTGTATCAATGACACCACTGAAGGCCGGTTCAGTTGTCAGTTCTATATAACATTCAAATCCCATGACATATTCACAAGTATATGAAAATGATATGACATCTAGTAGTACATGAACAGTAAAAAAAATGTTCGCTTTTAAGTTTACAAAAGAAAATAATTAATCAAATATTGTGTAATGCCATGGATAAATGATTACTGCTGAAGGTTTATAGATTAACAGGCCTTTAAAAAAAAATGCAGCTCAGTTAAAAAAAAAAAAAAGAAAAGAAAAGAAGTCAAATAGACACATATTTACATAGCGAGCGACAAACAAATCATGCACCTGTTTTCTCATGACTTCCCAAAAAGATCAGGAAAAGTAATAACCCTCATGAGTGAGACTGGTTTCCAGTTTAATTTTAAATCTCTACGCAGTCAAAGAATTACGAGCTGGCTGCTGCATCAGTTCTGCACGCTGATGTTCACTCCTGCAGGTCATCCATCACTCGTCTTGTACATGATAAGTAGACCCAGGGGGGCTGGAGGCAAGGCTACAAGGTGAAAGTCAACACTAAAAACATGGCAGGCAGCAGGAACCTGAAACCCACCTGACACCGAAGACCAGTGCACCTCCTCATTTATCCTTCTGACCTCACCAGGGATGATAAAAGCCGTGATGCTGTATTACTTTATAACCTCTGATCTGAAACACAGTCCAGGATACAGGCATGGAATTAGAATTTTTTTTTTTGTAAAACACCCACATCCTCCTTTTTGTTCTCCCTAATGTGATGTGAAGGGTCTTCTGTTTGAGCATTTTATGTTGATATTTAATATGTTTACAAGGTCTTGTTATATTATAGAATAGAACAGAACAAAATGAAATAAAATAGAATAAAATAAAATAGAATAGAATAAAATAAAATAGAATAATGAAATGAATGAAATGAATGAAATGAATGAAATGAATGAAATAAAATGAAATAAAATAAAATGGAATAGAATAGAAAAGGCCAACACCAGACCTTTCTGTGTGGAGTTCGCATGTTCTCCTCGTGTCTGCGTGGGTTTTCTCCAGGTACTCCAGTTTCCTCCCACCATCCAAACACAAATACTGATAGGTTAATTGGTTAATCTAAATTGTCCATAGGTGTGAATATGAGAGTGATTGTTTGTCTATATATGTTCAGCCCTGAGATGAACTGGAGGCTCATACAGGGTGTACCCCGCCTTCACCCAATGTAGCTTTTTAGGCCCCCAGTGACCCCCATGACCCTAGTGAGGATAAAGCGGGTTCAGATGACGAGTACGAGTACAAGTAGAAGCAATTGAAATCAATTTAGCAGTTGTATTCTGTTTAGCTACAAAAACACTTGAAAACAAATAAAATATTAGTACTGTCAAACAATTAG
This sequence comes from Siphamia tubifer, assembly GCA_020466265.1. Taxonomy (NCBI): domain Eukaryota; kingdom Metazoa; phylum Chordata; class Actinopteri; order Kurtiformes; family Apogonidae; genus Siphamia; species Siphamia tubifer. The sequence goes on along the minus strand of CM035790.1, from coordinate 29,031,376 downwards.
TGTTTTTAATCAGATTAATCACAGGGCTGCTGTGGATCAATTTGGATTAAGCACATTTAAATATAATTAATTTTTAATATACATGTATTAATATAAATATAATTTAATATCCATCTATTTTATTTCTTAATGTGTAAAAGTTTCAACAGAACAACTTGAAACAACTGTTCCTTGGTTTTGCTTTTTCCCCCCATATTTCCAGCCACAGGGCCAACATGCTGTTTCCACCTTCATGGGTTGGTTCTGCTGCTAAATATACATATGGTACAAGGGGAATACTAAAACTATTGAAATATACAAAAACTACCTATTACCTAGTTCTTTTATACCAATACTGATGAAAAATATGCACAGCAAATATGGATACATACAGGGCTGCACGATATTAAAAAAACTGACATTGTAATTTTTTTTTAACCCTGTGATATATATTGCGATTGAAACAATACTCAGGAGTATATAACAGCTGTGTGGTGTAAATGGTCAAATAGAAGATACATTTCAGTATCATCCCTCTTGTAGCCGAAATTATTAAATAAAAATACTTAAAAAATAAAATTAAATAAAAAATAATAAATATATATATATATATATATATATATATATATATATATATAATACAATAAAAAAATAAGAAATAAAAAAAGACAAATAATAAATAAATAAATAGAAAGAGAAATAATTCCATATAACTCTTGTTTTTCTTTATGGCACCAAGCCTTGATTTTGAGTGATTTTCTCTTGTTCATTGCTCATTTTTCAGTTTTGTTCCCAGTGACTCACTCCAAACTGGTTCAGAAGGATTGTGATGTGCTCATTGTGTGTCAGGTTCTATTGAAAGTAGATGAGAAAATGTTGAGCTCATTTTTCTCCTACTTTGCAGGACCTGCCATGTGACTATTGCACAAACTATGTTGATGCTCAAGCAATATATTGTGCAGCTCTACAGGCAATGTATGAAATATACAGGTAATATATGATATATAAAGGTAATATTAGGGTATATTAGAAATAGGTGTATCTTCCTGAGACCCTGTGTCTTCTTTTGGGGACAACATTTTAACAGCTTTATTGAAGAAAAAAAAAAAAGTGGTCCACTGCAAAGGACATTCAATAAAAATTTTTTTAAATGCACCTGAAAAAACAGCTGCATTGTACTGTTTCCATAAAAGGCAATTATGTTTATATTATAAAGTCAAAACTTGTACTTTCCAGGGTCTAAAAAGGGTATAGATAAAGATAAAATGTGCAAAAGTTGAACAATGTAATAACATTCTGTGCATTGTTCACTTGAAAAAAAGATGCTGCATTAAGTTAATTTAAGCAAATGAGAACAAACCTTGAAACATAAGCACTTGAACACACAGAGCATCTTTTCATCACACAACAAACTGTACTCCAGCGACTCCCATTTGACCCAAAGACAAAGAGTTCAAGGAAGGATTATGGTGCAGTTGTTCACCCAGTGTGACTTGTATTTCAACTCTGATCGCATCTGCTTTAACATGTTTGCACTGTAACCGCTCTGCTCCTACACTTAAAGATGTAGGTCGTATACACATGGGTCACTTTATCCCAAAGTCAACAGATCACACAGATAGCTGATTTAATCTTGGTCAGGTAAATGCATTAATGTTGATCAGTGTCACACTACAGCGACGGTCATGCAAATGTCAGTGTGACAGCTGAGGCCACGCCATCGTTACGGAGACAGAGGAGAGGAGTTAACGGAAGAAAAGTACAAAACTATATTAACCCTTAAAGGGATTATCTGGAGTGAAATTCATTTTAGCTCAATTTTTAGATGATTGGAAGTACATAAATATAATTGACATTAAAATCACACAGTTCAGATGTACATTGATAAATTTCTACTTTGAGCTAAACTGTGTTAGCATGGAAGTGATTAGAGCATGTCTTTTCACTGACATGAAATGTTATTTTTAGACCTCTTCTAAAGTTTAAGCAACATCACACTTATGTGTTAGTAAGTAGAGGGTCCCTAAAGGCAAACCGAAGTGTCCCGGGGTCTTCATGTCGTCTGATTGTGTGTCCAGAATTACTTTTTGTTACCAACTAAACAAAATCCTGGGAAAAAAATAAATAAATAAATATACAACAAATGCAGTTCACAGGTTTTATCTGATAGAGAGCAAATGTGCATTTATTTATGCAGGAGAAATGATCAAAAAGTAAATGGCCACACGCTTGTGACTGGAAAGAGCGATCGATGAATGTAAAGATAAATTAATGTAAAAGAAATAAAGTTTACAAGGTGTCTCTCTGTCTGAGTAAGATACACATTTTTATGTTACAGTACAATTTTCTCCAAACCCCAAGAGGGTAGTCTGAAAAAAAAAAAACATTGAGTACTAAGAAATAAAAGTCAGAAAATCTGATAGAACACAGAGTTTTAACCCAAATTTAGTGAAAACACAAACGGTAGTGGTGATACTAGGGAGGAAAAAGGCATATAACAACATTAGTACACCACAAACCTAAAGTTTACAATCCAAATATGCTCAGATAAAAAAAGATTTTCACTTACACAACACCACACCAGCACGTGTTTACTTATTTTCACAGGACACCGAGTCTCCCTGGTTTGGGTTACAGTATAAATTCCAGATTTCAGCAATCATCTCCGTGTGACACATGTAAACACATAATACTGTGACTAAAGTAGATAACAGCCAACATTTACACACACACTTACGTAGGCTAACATTTTTAATGCTATATCCTTGTAAAGAGGCACCATGTTGAGCCACGGTATGCTAGGCTAACAAATCAGGCGGCAAATCTGCAGGTGCATTTACATCCATCTCTTACTTGGTAACCTCTTGTACATTATCTTCTGCTAAATTCACCATGTAAATTACGTATAGTAACATATTTCAACTAACTTGGTGAACTTACAACGTGTCTTCATATGTATTACTCCTGGTCCCGTTTGGATTCTTCGTCACGTTTCACGAAACGTTTACCAACTGGAAAATCACAAATACCCAGAATGCTTCACATGCAGTCCCAACTACTACATGACGTCACTTCCTGTTCCGAGTTCAATTTAACCCAGGGTATTGAAACACAAAATACAATCACAAAAAGATCCCGAAATATGACCCGGTTGCACACACACACACATACAAAAAGGAAAAAAAAATTTATATATATATATATATATATATATATATATATATATACATATACATATACATATATATATATATATATATATATATATATATACATATACATATACATATATATATATATATATATATACATATACATTATATATATATATATATATATATATATATATATATATATATATATATATATATATATATATATATATATATATATATGTGTGTATATATATGTGTATATATATGTGTATATATATATATATATATAAAAATTATATATATATATATATATATATATATATATATATATATATATATATATATAATTTTTTTTTTCCTTTTTTTTTGTGCTTAAGACTGATGTTTCCTACACTGTAGATTTTGCAGTGTTAATTTGGAGACAATGGGACCAAATACACTTTAGAAGAAGTTAAATAAACTCTGTAAGTGTTGATTTAACACTGCAAAATTTACTGTGTAGTTCTTCATGAAGTCATTTTATGCACATTTAAAGATTTACATCAGAAAAACTTTGACAGAAGTACCAACATTTGATCAAATCTGCACCCTTGTTTAGTCTTTTATTCGATCGAAAATTTGCTTCAAATCTTCTTCAGATTCTATTTATAAAAAACAACTACGGCATCTCTTCCTTGATCGTGTAGCTGCAATAATGCGCTCCCAGACTCCAAAGCAAACCTCAAACCACAGATCTTTCATAACGAATTTTTTAAATTATACTTCTCCTGTCAAATTCTCCGGCTATGATAAGTGTGTTACTGTGTATTCCTTGGCCACAGTGCAGTCATTTGCACCTCCAAATATGCATAATAAGCAGTGCTAAGAGCTCACTGTTTATCATGTGGCATCAGTCCTTAAATAAATTGATTTCTCTCATCAGTCTGCTTTTCCTGTTCATTAAATCTGGAGTTGGGCTTGTTTATTTAAAACTGGTGGGAAAACACACGCAGCTTGGCAACTCCCTCCAAGCTACCAGAGGGAGATGCCGTCTACTTTGACCCATGTAAAAGGTCTTTTCAGTCGTGTTGTTTTTGATCCCTTCGTTCTTTCATTCCTTCTCCTAATATTTAGATGGATTGGCAAAACTGTTTACTGTGTACAGCCTGTTTGACGTAAACTGTAGTGCAGAGGGCACCGCTGCAGCCGCTCCAGTAAAACCAGTCTAACCACAGAGGGCCAATATACATCAATGGAGTCGTCTAGAGGGCATGATGGCAGCCAAGGGCCCAATGAATGTCAGCTGATATGGACACTTACTCACATGGGCCTCTGTCTTCACACTGCCTCATCCAGACCCTCAAATCAAGTGCAGGGGAACCGCTTGACCCCGTTTTTCCTCAGGGGCACACCTGCTGATGTTGTTATTGATGATGAAAAAAGCTACAGCTACAGCTCTGCCTCAACGTGTAAACCTTTATAAGAATTTGACTGCACTTAAGTAGGAATCTAATCAAGTCTATTCAATTTATACAGTACTTACTCCACTATATTTCTTTGATAGCTGTAGTTTGTATATGTACCATGTTTCATCCCCATTCTGTCCAGTCAGAACTCCAGATGTCTCAAATTGCATACTTAATGCACATAGTATTTCTAGTCTATAGGGTTGGGTACTGAAAGTCGGTATAAGTATGGAACCATGACAAACATTAACGGTAGTAACCAGACCAAAATCTAACTTGAATTTTGATACCTTATTTTGGTACCACACATGCAGCTGTTGTTTAATTAAGCCCTCAGTCCAGTGTTAATGGAAATGTGCACATGCATATGCAGCAGAGCAGCCTTTACTGTACGAGTCGAAAACATCATATTTAATAATGTGGTTCCAAGCACAATAACCCCCCCCCCCCCCTCACAGTATCTTATTTTTACCATCGATCCAGCAAATCTCTCTCATTATAAGTAAATGGAAGAAGGAAAAATGTTTAAGTTCAACCTACTGGGGTCACTGGCATTCTATAAACCGAATTTGGTATGAATTCAACCAATCGTTGTGCTGCTATAGACATTTGAAATGTTGCCCATTATAAGTACATGGCAGGAAAAGAAGATTTTTAAAAGTCATAAAAAATTTTAACTTTGACCTACTTTTCCCAAAATGTAATCGGATTTATTTTGGGTCATTGGAAATCTAGGAAGATAATTTGGGATGAATTCAACCAACAAACAATGAAACTAAAACAATTTTTTTTTGAGGGTGGAGTAATATTTATTTTTTATTTTTTTAACTGACAGGGACAACTTACAATGACAGTGGATGTTATCAAACTGATAAATTTTAACTTGTTACTTTTTTTATGTATCTATTTATCTGTGTAGGAAATACAGATGTAAATCAGGATTTCAACATTTTTTGTTCTTCAAATCATATGTTCATTACCCTGCACTATTCCCACCAAATAAACTAATGAATAAAATAAAAATAATTTAATGCCCAATGACTACTTCATATCAAAGAGGAAAAATTATTATTATGTTAACTTAAGTAAAAAATGTCAATACTTTATACGACTGACTGGTATGTGCATTGTGCTTTCAACTCAACTAAAACAACTAAAACACAGAGGTTTGTACTATTGTTTAGTAGTTTAGTAGTTGTTTAGTAAATAGAGCAGTGTACCATATGTTTTGTAGGTGCCTGTTTGCACTGTAATTTCAGTGGCAGTTTAAACTGTGTTGAGATATTTGCCTGTTGTTTACAACGACTGATAGCTAAATAACTGCAGAGACATGAGACATGAGTTTCTGGCCACAAGGCGCTAAAAGTTAGAAGAGGTGTTGTTGGCTCCACCTGTCAACTGGCATCTGTCACCGAGCGGTCAGCTACTGTACAGCTCAGCCATTATATACACACGCCTCTAACCCGCAGAGGCCTGCAAAGTACACATTGTCGTGCAGTACAAACAGCCCACTTCCTACAGTACCTGCTGCATTAGTGTGCCATAACCAGGTTTACACTACTGCTATTTAGGATATTATGTAACTGACTTATAAAACACAAAATGTATATATATATATATATATATATATATATATATATATATATATATATATATATATATATATATATATATATATATATATATCACTCGATTAAGAATAGTAGCATTTATTTCAGTTGTTCAGTCTATTATGGATTCAATGAGCATTATGAGTTGTTCAGTCTATTATGAATAATATTATCTATATTATTATATAATTTTCAGATTATTCCAATGTATTTTTTCAAGCTTTATTTTATTTATATACAGTACATTTGTATAGATTATACATGTCAACATTAGCTCATTAAGAGTTAATTAATAAGGTTGAGTGTGAGTGGGAAAAAAAGGATGTGAAAATTATAGTATTATTGTTGGCTTTTTGGAACTAGAAAACACCATATCTGGACAAAAAAATCAGCAATTTTACAGTCGTTTATCTCAGTATCTCAGTTTTAAAAAAAAAAGTTCTAAAGTGCTTCCAAACTTGCTTCCTTATATTTGTCTACATCTGGTTGGAATATTTAGTCCCCATGTCCTGTTTTTTCAGATCACTTTCATAGAAGCACCCATTTATATATTTTTTTAAATTGTATTTTTATATGTAAAACACAAAATACCCACTCCCTTCCACTACCCAGAATCCTTAAAAGCACATGTATCTGTAATTGGTATTGTCAGACAGGTATACTTAATGCTCAATATTATGTGTGTAAATGTTGTGACCTTTTTATTTAATTTTATTTAATTTTACATATTTATTTATTTTTATTGCATTGTTTGTTGTCTGTTATGTAAAAGGTCTTTGAGTGTCCAAAAAAGTAATAATAATAATAATAATAATAATAATAATAATAATAATAATAATAATAATAATAATAATAATAATAATAATAATAATAATAATAATAATAATAATAATAATAATAATGATGATGATGATGATGATGTTAGAAGCATTTCAGATCATTTATAGTTAATTAAGTTAATTAATACGAGGAAACATACGTTATTAGTAAGGGGAAATTTTTAGTTCAACGTATTTTTTATTTACATTAAATTAGATTACATTACATTTTATATAGAAGGTTAAAGTTCAAGCGTCTGATGAGATCATCAAGGAGCGCGAGCGAATAGAACTGGAAAAAAAAAAAAAAAAAAAAAAACATGCACGAGCCGTAAAAAAACGGGAGAGAGCTGTTATGTATTCGTCTTGTAAACTGAAAAGTTGCCGAGGAAGAAGACCAGAGGCGTTTCTTCTTCTTCTTTTTTTTTTTTTTTTTTTTTTGAGGGTGCAACATCTACTTTTATAATGTTTCTTCATCCAAGCACTTTGCTCAAAAACTAAGTGTGTGTGGTCCATTCCTCTGGTGTTTACAGTCTTTGGTCAGAGTGGAGGATGTTAGCGGTGAAGAGAGTGCACTATGGTACTGGGTGTGGGCTGGACGATGCCAGTGCTACGGTTAGGATTTGTGCCACGAGACATGCGTTTGTGCCAACCACAGGACTGAAGGAATCCACGCTGCACCCTATGAAGAAACATTTACACACATTACAATGATTTATTGTAGTGAAAGAAGACACATCCACCAGGAACAGCAAACATGTTCAAACTATAAACTATTATGATTCTTACCCACTCGACCGTGTTATGGGTTTAGAGAGTGAAAAAATAAAAAGAGGAGTGTGTTTGTGTTTGTATTCCTATCTTTATGGGGATATTGATTTGCTTACACAGTCATGCCATGGGGACCTCTGACACCATGGGGACCAAAATCCAGGTCCCCACAAGGCTTAAATATGAATGTAGGCAAAGTATGCGTATTTATGCAAATTATATCCCCAAAAAACACATTAAATTGTCACCATAAAGCATGAGGGAAACAGGTGGAAAACATTATTACTTTATTTCATTTTTTATATTTATTTGATACAACACACACACACACACATATATATACATACACACACATATATATATATATATATATATATATATATATATATATATATATATATATATATATATATATATATATATATATATATATATATATATATATATATATATATATATATATATACATATATACATAGTTCCTCTGCTGAGTACATTTAAGCAGGACCTGTGGACGCTCCAGCAATTATCAGAGATTATTTAAGTATTGCATCCAAGGCACCGCACCCACCCACACACACACTGGTTTCCATGTATCATGAGGACCAAGTTTGTAATCATCACTTGTAGGTGAAGTACATATATATATATATATATATATATATATATATATATATATATATATATATATATATATATATATATATATATATATATATATATATATATATATATATATATATATATATATATATATTTTGTATTATTATTATTATTATTAATAATAATAATATATGTTTACCCTCACTATCCATTGGCTACTTCACCTACAAGTGATGATTACAAACTTGGTCCTCATGAGACATGGAAACCAGTGTGTGGGGGGGTGTAAGTGTGTGTGGGTGGGTGGGTGGGTGGGTGCGGTGCCTTGGATGCAATACTTAAATAATCTCTGATAATTGCTGGAGCGTCCACAGGTCCTGCTTAAATGTACTCAGCAGAGGAACTATGGCCTGTTTCATATTTAAAAAAGCAAATGCAGGGAGGGAGTCATTTTCACACAAATCAACACCTGTGTTTAAATAGTGAGGAGCAAATGACTTTTCAGTCAAAAGGACATTTGTCTTCAGGTTGAACTTGTGTGCAAACCTCTGGAGAAACACTGTTGCCACTGTTCATTCAACGACAGATCAGTACAATGATAGGGAAATTGGAATAAAAGTGTGCTAAATCTTCCATGTAGAAAAGGCCTGTGGTTTTACACACTGAGTACTGTGGACAACAGATACAAGAGAACATTTAGGCAGGGATATTTACACATATTAAATATCTTCTTTGACTTTAGCCCATAGAGTCAAACATCCACCACTGAACACAAGTATCCTCTGATCTAAAATATGTAATACCTACCCACTAATCCTACTAATACATGTCAATTATTGGCATAAAATGCAGATTTTCTATCTTTTCATGGTCATCAGATATGACCCATTTGGAGGTTCAGAGGCTCAGTAGTTACCATAAAAACTCCCCATTCACCTTGGAGATACTTGGAGATGATTGTTCATGTTTTCACTGAAACACAGAGGATAACAGTAGAATAAATAGGGAATAAGTCACTTAAGAAAGGTTAAATAGAGAGAAACATTCATTTGGGAACTACTATGAAAGTAAAAGTGGGTCTTTACTTGTTACGGGTTAAAATATTTCAGATTAAACACTACCTTTTCAATAAAGTGACAGGAAAACATTATTTTAATAGTGAGCAGATCCTGTTTTCAGCACTGAATTAATGTTGTGTTTTATTTTTAAACTAGCCGAGTTATAAAGTGTCAATTTGAGCTCCATTTGTTGATTCATAACTCAGTCTGCTGTGGTTTTAATAAGTCAACTCACCTAAAGGAAGATGCTTGTTTTGCCACCTCCATAAACTTTTGCTGTTTTTCCAACCTGTCGAGCCAGTTCAATACTTTGGGGGAAACCTAAGCTACGACCACTATTGGTACAACTTTTACACATTTTCTCACAAGTGATGTGGGCTAAATTAAATTGCAACATTATATCTTCAACTCAGAGCTTAACTTATAATGGGGAGCCCGTTACTGGCATTTTCAGAGTTCTCAATCAGAGTAATAAATTGGGTCTGATGGCTAATTTTAGCTGAAATCCAATCCTCGACAATAAGTTACAAGCCATACGGGACCTTTTAGTCAAACTGTCTGGCACTGCCACAGTTGAAAAGAGCCTTTTAAATGAATATCTTTCCCAAAAGTTGCTTTGCTTTCAAAGCGCTGCTCTCTCCACATGCAGGGGTCACACAAATAAAGTGAAGTTTACCGTGTCTAACACCTATGTTGATTTGTGCATTTTGGGTCACGTCATACGCAGTCTGAGCTTGTTAACTACACCACTGTTAATTTCACTTTTAATGAATTTTATTCACTATCACAGCGTACTTCCTGAAGGTCCCCCTGTCTGAGCTGACCCCTCCTCTGGAGCAGACAAGCGTCTAGGTCAGTCTGATTTCACTGTATGGCCCTCAGTCAGTGCATTAGCAGTGACGTGATCATGATTAATGTTAATCAGGCTGGATTTAGTGTGTGTTTATTTTATGGCACAGTTGGCAGAGTGGAGCTCAGCCCATCTACGAGAGCTCCTGCTGGCAGCCAGAGGTGGACGGGGGGATTTGGATGATGTGTGCCTTGATACTCGGCTGTAACATTGGCTTGTCTGAGGACCCTGTGGCTGAACAGAGGTTGTGTTGTCAGTCATGAGTGACTGCAAACATTTCCTGCTTGCTGAAAACTCACTGATTTCTCTGCTGAAGCTGTCTTTTATGATACTGAGAAATGATTAGACCTCACATTTTCTGGACACACAATTGGGTATTGTCTATGTCCTGGGAATCACAATCTGCAGTATACTTAAGTTGACGTGTGCAGAATATTGCACATTTGGTAAAATCAGCGTGTTGATCCACATGGCTGCTTCATAATCCTCAACATTGTCTCCAGCTGCTTGGCACTGAGTGGCACTGACAGCTCCAGGTGTCCCACAGACAGTGCAACACTGCCACCATGTTGACCATGTGCATTACAGTGTCACAACAACCATCTCTTTCTTCAGCATCACAACACAATACTTATTGACCACTATTATAGCTTTAGGGTTGGAAAATATATGGGAAAAAGCTGGAAATAATTTATTTGAAGACAATCAAGTCTTGTAAGAATACAAATCGAAACCATGACTATCAACCCAGAGCCTCTAGAGACACAGTCCACTTTCATGAAGCTGTATTGAAGCAATATTTTGGGAAAAACAGAAGTCTGGGTAGGAAATTGAGGACTCAAGCCATGTATTGCATTTCACCAGTTTCACGTCGACATGTGTAGGTCCCAATATTTGCTCCAGCCCTGCCCTTAAAAAACATAGAATAACAGAAAACGTTCAGATAAAATCCCAGTGTGCATTGTAACTGCCTTGTTTACACTGAGGGATTCCCTTACCACTTGTGTTAAATGTAGCCCCCCGTGTTATTCTACCAAGCAAGTAAGAAAACAATTACTGAAAAATGAGGCAGAGTTGAGAGGAGGTCTGTGTGTAAAATAACAAAGACGTGCGATTGTTTGGATGTGATAAGCTCTGTCGAGTGTTTCCTCTAATGCCTCTGAAAATAAACAGCTAGGTTGATGAGGTGAATGGAGGCTTGGTTTGGGTCCTAACCGCTGCTGCAACTGGGGAGCTTGTTTTAGGGGCTGGACCAGCCAGGAGCAGTAAAAGGCCCCCATCAGTGGCTCAGGCGCCGTGTGAGTTAAACAGGTTAGTGTGTTGTGTGTGGAGGCCGTCTGAACCTGCTGTGACACACACTCTCTCGAAGAAACACTAGACAGGCAGGACACACATAGAACACACATACACGCTTATACAAGAACAGCATCTACAGATTTATTAGTCTTTCTCCAAAGTGGCCTGATTTCAGATTTGTGTGCATACTGGTCATGGTCTTGAATTGACCCACATGTGCAAAAGACATCACAAGGAAAATAGTGGTGAAGTGAGGTAAACATGGAGGCGTATGAAGGCGGTGTTTACAGTTTCATTCATAAGCTGATGTGAAGCAGAATCAGGAAAATTTGTGGGTAAATGATAACAAGGATGAGGATGAGGATGAGGATGAAGAAGGACCACCAGGTTAATCTGACCATGTGTAGAATAATGACACATGTCCTGTTCTGTTCAATTCAGGTTTACTTATTATGTTCCTTAAAGAAGATTTGGACTTTATTTCAATGATAAAACATCATTTCCTCAACCATTTCCGTTTGGTGTCATTTGGAGTATGTCCAAAAATATTGCATTTGTCGATATCCATACAAGAGGAGTGGTCAAGGCACCTTTGCTCTTCTGTACATCGTCCTTACTAATAACCCTTCATCCATATTCTCAGGCTCAAAATGATAGGGATGTCTATTGTATTCCAAGACGTGTCCAAACTCAAACTCTAACTCTTCTACCATGTCGCACAACAAAACTTTTTTTCACATCATTAGTTCATCATTAATGACATCATTAGTTCGAGGTTCCAGGTAAGGGCCAATTTGATAAATACACAGACTGTAGATGGCTATAAAATAGTACTTCTGACTGAAATGAAAATAGCATAACCATATCCCAACAGAAACTAACACATTTTTTGCGTGCCCTGTCCACTCCCATTATATGTACTTAATTGGAAAATGCAATATCTTTGAACAAATTACATCAATCTTAAATTGGTGAGTAAATGAAACTGTTTTTATCACTGAAATAATGTTCAGATCGTAAAAATGGAACTTCTCCATTAAAGGCACATGCACAATAAAATGCAATGAAATATGGTTTTGCTTTTGCTCAACTTTTAAAATCTGCAAATAATACATAACTGAATCCAATACAAACTAGAAAAACACTTGGAGAGAACATACTCTGCCAAGACAGATCAGCCCCCCCAACCCCCCCATATGCCCTCCATATCTTCTCTTGCTGCATCAGCTGATAGTTTACATTATATCTGTTAGTTTAGCTCTGATTTAGACTGAAAACATCGACGGTAAAATATGTTTCCTGCATGGTGTGTGTGGTGAAAAACTACAGCAAAGATCTATTCAGAATAATCTGTCAGGTTAGTCTGACCTGTGGAGGATGAGATCACATAATTAGAAAAGCCCTCGGAGAGTGCAGACTCCACCAAGGCAGAAGAGCCCCCCCCCCAAATGATCTAAATAATAGATTCCGCTTTGACTTCTGTGAACTCATGTGCCCCTCCACCCTCATACCTCTACCTATCACCACCAAAATCTGGTCATTTGTTCCTTGTGCCAGTATCAACATTTTCTGAAAATTTCAGCCAAATCCATCCATAACTTTTTGAGTTACTTTGCAAAATAACAAGCAAATGCACAAACACATACTGTAAACACTGACGATAACAAAACTTCGCCATTTCCTTGGCAGAATAACAATAATTATGAATGTTAAGGCAGTAGTACAAACTTACATAACACTAGAAACCCCTGTGGAAAACCTAAAGTATAAGTGACATAAAGTTTCCTCTTTTTTAAAAAAAAAAAAAAATTGTTTGTTACAGTAGGAACATAATGTAAATATAAAGCTAAGTGATCAAATGGAGCAAAATGACCCAAGCTAAAACTGAACCCAGGTCAATGCGGTAAGACTTCAGGGCATCAGGGCATACCCCAATCTTCACATCAAAGTTTACAATCCAACTGAGACCACAACATCTGATCTGTATCTGATTTAGGATCAGATATAGAAACGGCTCAAAACACAATTTAAAACCTCATAACAAATGAGTCACATGAAAAAAAAAAAATCAGATACGTGTTATGTTTGCAGGAACTCTGAACATGTTACCTCTAAAAAAAATATGACAGCCTTGGTCAACACAAAGATGATTTAGCCTGGTACAAGATACTCACAATGTTCCTGATGACATGTAGCCTTGTATGTTAGGACTGAGATTCCTGTTTCAGAACACATGTGTAGTAAAGACACAGAGTAATCCAGGGGTGTCAAATTCATTTTAGTTCAGGGGCTTCACACAGCCCGATATGATCTCAAAGGGACCGACCCAGTAAAATAAAAAGAAAAAAAGGAAAGTTGCATCATGAAACTGGTAACATCTTCAAAGTATCCTTTAAAATGTGAATAATGTGAATAACAACCTGAAATCTTTAAGAAAACTGAATGCAATTTTGACATCATTTACACATGTGCAATACAACTTACAGACTGCAGTGGATCTACAAATGTGCAAAACATTTAGTAACAGACAGAATATTAATATTGCAATAATAAAATTCCACTTGCTTCCCCCAAATAATTTCCATCAGTTTAAGTTATTCACATTTTTGTGACAAGATAGTAAACATTTTCATGTAATTTTACTTTTTTTCTTTTTACACTAAATCAAAGACTAAATTGGAGTTGTCATTATTAATAGATTATTCTGATAGTATTTTACTGATCACTTGAGATTTAATTGGTCTGTATGTAGCCCATGAAGTAAAATCATTTTCGCACCTTTGATTGTTAATGTCTTCAGTATAAATTTTACACTTCACAAATTCATCCCACTGAGCCACTTTTGACCCACAGGGTGTGTTTGACACCCCTAGTATAATCAGTGCAGATCATCATTGTGCATTAAATCATCCCTCTCTATTTGCATACAGCTTTCCCATAAATAATCTAAGACTACACTACTAAAACATTCCTCTAGCACTACTAGTGGCCAGAAACTACACAACATGAGCCTAAAGAGAAACTCATGCCAGTGTTCCGGCGTCTTTTTGTTTGTCTGGTTCTGCCCCAAACGTCTGAACTGACCAGCCGGGCTGGGTTTCACATATGAGTGCCACTGAATCACCCTGAGGTGTGCATGATGTTTAGCCCAGTGACTGCTGACCTCATGCCTTAACTGGGTCTAAAAATAGAGGTTTAACATGTCTGAACAACCAAACCCATTTAGGACCCACACCCAGCTGGAGCCTACCTGTGCCCCACACTTAAGATAAAACAAAACCTTTTACTTCTGTGTAATGTCTGTTAAAGGTTATTGTTTACATACAGCTGGTTAATAATGAAGCATTTAGTTTCTTTTCAATAATGCAACAAATAAAAAGAAGTAACTAGTTGTGTGGAGGAGGTGGTGCATGGGTGTTTTTTTTACAACCTCACAACAAATCAGAGGAACATAGTGAGAAGACTAAATAAGAATACTTTCATGACCTAACTTCCTTGACATTATCAGCTCATCGGGGTGAATGATGTGAGCAAGACAGGTAGAATGAGGGAATTTCACCATCAAACAGGTAGAGACAAGACAGAGCCGCCGGCACACAAACACTGAAATTCATTCATAAAAACCACAGGAAACAAAACATGCTTTATCATCGAGACACTTTTTTTTTTTTTTTTATCTAACAACCTGTTCTGATTACTTTTTTTCCCCCTCAGTATTACTTTTCTTGTCTGTGTAAAAGTCTAATTTCATATAAAGTGTAGTGGGTGGAACCATAGAAATGTTACATTATAATATTAAGGATATAAACACAAAGCTCCAGCCACCATGGCACAGATGCACAATGAAACGGGGCCAGTGCAGACGTTTGGATTGAGGCCAAGAGACAGAATGTCCCAGATCTGCTTTTAGAGCAAACTACAAGTTAATACTGCAAGACAAAACCCTTGTCATAATTATTCACAATTCCTTTGTTAATATGCACCGAAGTATTTAATCAAGAAAAGGGAGGAAGTGAAAAAAATATATGACCTTGCTCAAAATATAATAGTTATATAGCAGATTATGGGACACTATTTATATATAAAACAACAACAAAAACAAAGATAATATTGTGTTTATCTGCAAAGAAAAGATTTGCAACATTTAACTCAAGAATAGGGACAAAAAAAAAAAGATTATAGCTAGTCAGTAATACTACTATTGAGCTTCCAGTAACATGATTTTGAGGAAGTTTGGAGCCTTGGTTTGGCTCTGATTGCTCATTTGAGTTCATGGGCTTAAATAAAGACACTTAATCACAAATGCTCTGTGGAGTTTTTCCCGGACTGTGCAGGACTTTGCCAAGACCTCAGGCAGTCACATCTCTGGATTGGAGGAAAAATATTCCCCTCAGATTACCATATGACTCACAAAAACAACTAAAACAACTGCCAGAGGGAAATGTGATACACATATCATTTAGATTTTAACATAACATGGCATTTATTCTAGATTTTTGTGGAGCAGAAGTCACCTTGCTGTGTATATTAAATGCACCATCAGTAATGTCATTACCATATGACACACAGGTACAGTCGTGTGTACAGCACAATTAAAGGGCTTTAGCAATGCGACTCAATAAAAAAGTTAAACATTTTTTCAACTGTGCCTTGTTCTCGTAAAATGTGGTATTTCTACATTAACCAGCTGATCAACATTCAGCTAATCCTCCTATGAATACGAGTTGATTAAAGCCAAAAACTAATTTCTGGTGGTCCTTTTTTTTATTGTCCTGACACATTCTACATTGCTGTTTACTGGGTGGGCAAGGTCTGCCCACACCATATAAAAATGGCTTAGCACACCTGGAAAATAAAACGCTGTTGGAAAGGTCTTGTCTTCCAGGGGAACATAAAATCCATCACCTCTACTCATGACTAATTGGCTGTTAACACCGTTTTAACAAACCTGAGCACTAGTGTTACACTGATGTGCAAATGAACGGCCATAATTAGAAGGGATGTCAGATAACACTTGCAAAATATAAACCAGTAGAGAGTTGAGTCAAGGTGTGGAGCAGCACTGCATTTATTTTATTTAAATGATATCACTAAGGTTAGCTTACCGCAATGCTAAAACAAATAAATGTCTTCGAAATACTTCTGCAGTACTAATTTTCACGACAAATATACCTATTTTTGTTGGTACAAGAATGTTTAAAGAGGTGTGCCAAGGTGTAAGGTTGTATAAATCGTCCTACTAATGTTATTATAATCCAAGGAGTAATTACTATAGTGAACAAAGGGAGCCCTCTAGTGGTGAGAATGCGTTGCAGTAACGTATATTTTGTACTTCCGGTGTTCCCGTTGGCAGTGTGGGCTACTCTATCTGCAAGGGTGAGGCTAGATCAAGAGTGTTTCCAGGAGGTGTCATGGCGGCATGTATCTATATTTAGAAAAGCACAGTCAAATGGTAAATGACCAAACTCCGAGCTCTTAATAAAAGAGAATGACCTTGGGGCAAATTGTAACTCTGTAAAATATTGTATTCTTATACTAGTAAAAAGAAGTTTATTGTAATAAAATTAATTTATATATTTATATTTAGGAATTTTAATTATTCATAATGAATGTAGTGTTTTGATAATTACAATGACTAGCTCTTATTCTGAAATATGATCTTGAAAATATGGAAATAAAATGAACCATGATAATATTTTATGAGCTCAGGATTTAGAAAAATCCCGGATTTCAAAAATATCTGAGGGTTTTTAAGTATAATTTTTGTTAAAATCTTCTTTGAGCATGCCTATAAGGTAATAACAATTTTTTATTAATTATTCATTAATTTATTCAGAAATAGAAGTTCCTAGTATAGGACGACAGCGCCACCATATAAACACGGCAAAACTGGCGGACCTTACCCGATTTGTATTCTTTAAAAAAAACAACAGAAACTTTATTAACAACATTTACAAACCACAGTCCCACCATCACACATGGATTTCATCTCTTACATGGAACTGAAATACAACAGTTGTATCTGTACTTCTATCAGTGCATCTGTACATGTATCCTTTGTTATACAGGTTGTAACTGTTCATTCTTCTAGTTAATATATATATATATATATATATATATATATATATATATATATATATATATATATATATATATATATATACACACATATATATATGAGGTCCTCCAAACACTTTTGTTCAAACAGAGTTGCTGTTGTTTAGCGACCATGATGACCAACTGAAATGCGCATGTGTGGTGCAAATCGGGTAGCCACAGGCAGTTTCGACTTAAGAATGAATCAAACATGCTTTTAACACTGTTGATTCGGAAAATGCTTTCCTGTGAGGTTATAATTGGTTATTATGTGGATATATACAAAAATATATCTTATGTAAAACATTGTTATTGGATAAAGGCATGTTGTAATTCTTAAGTTAATGTGTAAATACTAATCTTTAGAATGTCGATGGACTTTCTCATTTAAGTTAGCCTCAAGCTAATTAATGTCAATTTAATTCCTGTTCAGTAAATGTATAATGCCATATAAATGTACTAAGACAATGAACATAACTGAGCCATTTTCTATATAGTTTGTTTTGTTACAGTTAGTTCTAATTAAAGATTTTGTTGAAAAACTATATTATCTATCTGCCGAGCTAGTCCTTACACACATGCACACATACACAAGGAGGGGCAGTAGTTATAATAATATATGAAATAATGCTGCAGGTATGTCTTAACATCTTTGTTATGTCAGTAGAATTACTTTGGACTTATGACAAAAAAAAAAGAAAAATTTAAAGCCAGTAATCTCTTTAGACCTATGTGTTGACACATGCATTAATGCTGGGTACTGCAGACGGACATGACCAGCTGTGTATAATATCAAATGTACTATGAAATTGCTGCATGTACTGTTAAGTCTGGGAGAAAACTGTTCTCTTGAGTACTGTTGGTCACAGTGCTGACACTACACATAGCTGCGTAGTCTACACGACTCTCACTATCAAGAGTTTAAAAACAGAAATCAGAAAAGGCCACATAATATTTATTTTCTGAGGGTTATTTTTAGGGCAGTGTGACCTGCATTAAATTATGCAGGTATCGTTCTGTTGAAATACCTGATGAAACCACTTTGAGGTGGAAAAAATAAGTCACGTTCACAGAATGGGAATTCACCTTAGCAGCTTATTAGTTTTCACTGAGGCGTCTAACAAAGTGGTCAAACCTGTGGCTGTCTACAGTTTACATATTGTTTCATTCACTCTAATATTACACGGTAATTACTGGGAAAGTCATTATTCTTTATTAGAAATGCTTAATTCTCTGTACTATATATCAAACAGAGTTACTGAATGCTATTGGCTTCCACAGAGGACTCTATTTAATTACCTTAAAGTTATGATTTCCCAGGATGATTACAAGAACACCATAAAACACAGTGGGCTCGCTACTGTGTCAAACCATCCATTTCACTAAGTATAAAAAGGATACTGTTGCAAAGTACGTCGAGCGAGCATTTTTTCGGTTTTAACCTCAATGGATGAGTGGGAGTGTAAACGTCAATCTCGACTGATGAACTGCTTTCTGAGCTGACTTGTCAAATAAAAATTCTTAGTTTCAGTTAAGGAACTTAGTGATGCATGTTATTTATACTGTTCCTGGACCGTTATTTGGATTTATTTTATTCTTATTCCTATTTAAAATTCTTATCATAATAATAAACAAAGTGTGAGCTGCACATTCATGTCGTCTTGTAATTCCAAATTTACGGTAGTATTCCAGTGTTTTTTGTAATAAGGTGCTGCTCAACACTATGAATGGACACATTTTACCTGGTTACCAAAGATCCCTGACACTCATGGATCAATTTCAACAGCCTGTTTCGGCAACAGTGACATGTTGTTGACTGGAGGAACTGTTCAATAGTTGTATCAGTAAAATTATCTGCATTGTTGGACCCAAACATCTACCGTCTACCAAAATCATCTACTAATGTAAACTGTTTAATCCTTGTTCATCCACTAATCCTACTAATACAGGTAAATAAGTGGTATAAAATGTGGGTTTTTTTTCATGGTCATCAGACACTCTATGACCCATTTGGGTGTTACCATAGAAACATCATCTTCGACAACATTGATTCGACAGTAACTTGGCTCAATGACAGTGGATGGAAACACTTGGTTTATGTTCACTTAATGAGAGATTTGCTGAAAAAGTCTCTGCTTTTGATATAATAATCCTCAACTTAATATGAGTTTTTATCCTAGGTGGTACTGGTACACCCTCTTTTAAAATATATATTTTTTAAATGTACTTTTAATGTTTTGTTTTTTTTAATTAACTGGCATTTTATTATTGCATATTTTTAAATAATATATTAACCATTTATGGTAACTTTATAGGGGGGAGTTATTGCTTTTATTTTTAGTATTCTGAGTCTTTTATCAAGATTGTGGATTGCAATTGGAGTACCCTGAATATGAGCAACATGTTTCGTTTCTGTGACTGGAATGACAAATATAATCTGAATCTGAATCTGAACATCTACATGATCAGTAAAGTAAATATACTGTAGGAAAATACCCGATTTTCACTGAAAAAACAGAACATTTAAAAGATAATACTATGGTAAATGGTGATAAATCATTTAAGAAAGGTTACTATAGAAAAAAACTCAAATGGGAACATGTATGAAATGTATCTGTATTTGTATATATATATATATATAAACTGTGAACAGCTTTAGGCAGTAAGGGGTTAAAGTGAAAAAATGTGAAAGAAGTTGCTTAAATCTTGCTTGGACAAAGGGTCTGTTAATGCATACAAAGTGCAGGTGACCAGCTCATATCCTAGTCATGGGGCCGGCTGTCATGCTCTAACCTCAGGCCCGGCTGATTGTTAACACCCCACAGTGAGACCTGTTGCCCTGGGCTATTAGTCATCCTGACAACCATGGCGTATGTGCCACTCTCTCTGGTCATGACACACTTGTTTCCACCGTCTCCCTACCTTCACAGGCCGCACTAGCTCTGATATATTCTTAACACATAGTGGCAAGAGTGACACCAGACCACTGAACCAAAACAAGCACCTATCAATTATTGATGAACGGAGCCTTTTACCCTGGTGTTTAACAACACGTTCAGAGTCATGGCATGGATGGGACTGAGAGGGCGAGCTTGTAAGCAGTGAGGCGGCTGTGCAAACCTGCCAAATACAATATAAAGTAGGTATATATGTTCAGTGTGACCTGCCTGCACAAAGGACATTTTCAACATGTGGATTCATCTTTAACTTTGTGAGAAGAGGCGATGCTGCTATTAAAATTCAATCAATCTGATTTATGTTGCCATGGATACACTTCATTTGCAGATCATGAGTTTTAAAACAGCCATGGGAACATTGGTTTTTGTTCTTTGCATGTCACGCTTAAAAACTGACCTCAAAGGGGTCACGGCATTGAAGAAAATCTAAATGTTGGCAAACGTTGTGTTGTTACGTCCTTGAATTAATCAAAGTGAGGGCATGCGTAGTGAAATTAATGTGTCTATTCAGATGTTCACTGATGCATCAACCCTTTTATTTGTTTGACGCTGGTTTGTGACTGTCTGACTTGCCATTCAAAGCTGAGCCAGCTGCAGGAAATATAAGCAGTGATTTAATATAAGACGAAGCAGGGATTCTGCATGCTGGTAAAGCCATTAAGAGCTTTCTCTTCTCTTTCATCATTTCCAAGAGAGGAGGCCTCGGATTGCCTGGCCGAAAAAAGGAGATGGTGATCAGCGGATCAAATTTGGGGCCATAGATAATGTATGTGGTTAATTTACAGCTTGGCGGTTTCTTAACCTTGTCCCACGCTGGTCCAAAGGTGACTAGCAAAGCTGCATTCAAAAACTCCGAGGTGTAATCAGCAATCAGAAAAAGGAAGCCGGATGTCAGGCTTTTATAAATGGTTTCCTCAGAGGAGTTTGATTTACTGTCCGGAGCACGGTTGAACTTACAGTGTGTGGAAATGAAGTAGGGGAGGCAGCGGGCGCTTGAAAAGCTGGGTGAGCGCACAACTACCAATAACAGTTCAAAGTACACAAACCCACAATCGACTCAAACGTTTTGGTGTCAGAGGATCAGACCGGAGCCCAGTTTTGTAAATACAGACCGTTAAACAACTCGATGATACAACACTTTGACCCTGATATCGTGAAACAAAATGAAACATCTGTAATGAGATGATGGTGACATGTTATTGATACGATGTTATATTCATGTAAACATGACAGCTGTGTAGACAAATGCTTTGAATTTATGGTTCGAAAATACAATATTTATATTCTTCTGAGACCCATTAAGTAAAAGTTTTGGCTTTTTAATATTAAATAATTGTCTTGATTGAAAACAACATGAAAGAACACTTTTTACTCTGCCAAGTGAAGTTATGTTTTCACTGGAGTTTGTGTTTATGGGTTTGTTTGTTAGTTATCAAGATAACTGAAAAACTTATAGACAGATTTGGCTGAAACTTCCAGAAAATGATATTACTGACACAAGGAAAAAGTGATAAAAGTTTGGTGGTAACTGCAGGGGGGCGCACATATGTCCTTCACGAGGGGGGCTAGTCTGCCTTGGTGGAGTCTGCGCTCTCTAAGTACTTTTCTAGTTTCAATATTTTTTATTTAACTTTTTATATTATTACTATGTTATATCCTTTGCAGTGAACAACATTTTTACCCCACCCCTTAAAGGGGAAGCAAGGGAGATATGGTTTTTGGGTCGATTGGTTTTATTGTTTCATTCTTCACACAGCAAAACTATTGGTGGAATCCATACCAAACTGGGTTTATAGATCACCAGTGACCCAGAGTAGACTGGATTATATTTTGGGAAAAGGTTTTTTGTTTTTTTTTTAGGATTTTCTTCTTATGCAGTACAGGCCAAAAGTTTGGATACACCTGCTCTGTCATATCCAAGAAATGATAATGTATTATTTTAGTGTTTGTTTTTATGTTTGTCTGTCACTTCCTGCTTATTTTGATAGATTTCCTTTTGTGTTCTGTCTCGTCTGACCTTTACCCTCGTTTCCCCATGTGTGTCCTGATTCTTCCTTGTTCCTTATGTGTGTCACCTGTATCTAGTTGTTTCCTTGCCCTTTTGTGTATGTATATATAAGAGGTGTTTTCCCCTTGTCTCTTAGAGTTAGTGTGATACATGGTCTTCTTTTCCTAGGGTTAGGGTTAGGGTGAGTCTTGGTCTTCTTTTCCTGAGCTGGTCCTCATGTCACACAGTTTTGTTGTAGTGTTTGATAATTTTTGCGACTGCACTTGTCAACGTCAGCTGTTCATTCATAGTATCAGTGAGAAACTATGATATGGAAATAGTCATGAAAATAGAGAAAATGCATCCAAACGTTTAGCCTATATATATATATGTGTGTGTGTGTGTGTGTGTGTGTGTTGACAACAGCACATGCATAGACATAATGACATCAGTTGAAATGATGCCAAAATAAGCTCCAATATGTGTGAAGGGCAGGGCTCATTGTGTCTGGTACCACTGTTGTTTTAAGTAAAGCTATGAAACCCTTGTCCACTGCAGAGGACAAAAACATCTTGCTGTGTCTCGGGAGGATATTTTCCAGCTGTTTTGAATGAACAGTGAAATGAAACAAATTAGCTCCGCCACTACTTTATTACTTTAATAATAATTACAAAATTAGAATGAAAATACACAGAACATTTTCCACTCCATTTTTTTATTACATGCTGCTATTTTCTTCAAGTGGTTGGAAAAAATTGATTTAGTTAAAAAAAAGAAAAAAAGAAAAAGGAAAATCACTGGAAATCCACAGAAAGTATTGATTTTCTGTTTTTATATTATGTCCATTCAGTAGTTTATTTACAGTCATCCCCCTCATATCCTCACAACAACTCTGGTGAGAGTCTAGTTTTTTTTCTGGGCTTCTTTTTGATTTTGGATGGACCCATGCAGAGTGCTCTTTCTATGTTTTATTGTGCTAAGGTAGGTGTGCAACTTTTGCCAAAACAGACAGATGACATGGATGCAAGTCTTAAATGAAATGGTCCGTGAAACTGGGATATAAAGTATCGGTTTTATTACTGTTAGGAGAAAATAAGACAAGAAGGAAAACACGGTTGAGTTCCGCTGAGCTTGAGTTTTTATCTTTCAATTTTTATGTGTTTCTCTGGGTTTTTGTACCTTATATAATGTAGCTTCAACACTGTGATTAAATTATATAAGGTATTCCATCTATTGTAAGGTATTAATAGATAGAACTGATCAGAAACAACTGAATAAGTGTTTATTTAACATACATTTCAAGCATATGTGTATTATTTTCTTTATAATACATCCAACTATATATTATTTTTAAATTTTTCATTAGATCCTACTGTCATTAAAACATTGCTTTTTCCTACCGAACACCAATCAACATGTGTCTGTAAACCCAGAAACACATTTGCAGATAACTTATAGGTCTGAGGATGTCATCGTGTACGCATTTATCCCCGTGTCCTTCCTTTGGGACCTTCAGTAAAGTGGAAAAAGGGCACATTACTCATATTTATGGAAATTATCTGGGCAAGCGTCTCCCATGGTGCTCGGGCCTCACAGCGGGTGCCATGCAAACGTAGACGATGATGTCTGCAGCTGCTTTAACCAGGACAGATCTGTGATTCCCATCAAACACTCACTGTACAGTTCCCAAAACAAAACACAGCAAATATTCATTCACTCTTATTGGTGTAGATGAGTTTTTAGCTTAATTTACATAGATCTGTTTTTCTCTGAAAG
Organism: Siphamia tubifer; assembly: GCA_020466265.1. NCBI lineage: Eukaryota > Metazoa > Chordata > Actinopteri > Kurtiformes > Apogonidae > Siphamia > Siphamia tubifer. Next base: position 29,006,975 of record CM035790.1, on the reverse strand, counting down.
GTTAGGGTTATGTTCGGTGCAAAGGTCAAAGGCCGCATATTCAGACTCGCACTGGGATTGACATTATCGGTACTGTGTTTTAGTGTATTTAATTAATCTTGACTTCTTCCCGAATTCCGAGGCAGCACAAAAACCACTGCTGCCTTGAACTGGTGGTTTTATCATAAATTATGTCATATACAGAAAACTGAAAATACAAAACTCTAAGGCCCCATAGTGCAAAATGAACAGAGCAAAAAAAGAAAAATACAACTGAATATAATTCCGAATTGTGAACAACACAACTATAAACATGGAGCATAACAATAAACAGGAGGTGATTGAGGAAACAATAAAGGTGGACATTAAACAGATGAGGTATTGGTACTAGGATGTATTGAATTAAAGTGACACATACAATAATGTGATGTCATGAAGTGTATACAGATAACATGTCACATCAGTTATCTGTACGCATTATGCATATGTTCATACCATGGGGGTTTGGTTTAGGGTTTCAGGTTATGGACAGAGGTGGTCAAAGTACGCACATTCTGTACTTAAGTAGAAGTACAGCTACTGGTGTAAAAAAAATAAAGTAGAAGTACTGATTCAACTCCTTTACTTGAATAAAAGTTTTTTTAAAAAAAGTACAACTTCTCAAATGTTATAAAGTAAAAAAAATAAAACTGCATTTCTTTTTTTCTGCTGTGGAAAAAACTGAAAAAATTAAAAAAAAATAAAAAAAAAAAAAATAAAATAAATAATATATATATATATATATATATATATATATATATATATATATATATATATATATATATATATATATATATATATATATATATATATATATATATATATATATATATATATAAAAGAAATTATAATTGAGGTGAAAACATTTCCTCATTATGAGAAAAAAAAAGTCATACATATGAGATAAAGAATGCATAATTATGAGATAAAAAGTCAATTATGAGACACAAAATGCACAGTTATGAGAAAAAGACTTGAAACGATAAGATAAAATGGCACAATTGAGATAAAAAGTCATACATATGAGATACAAAATGCATCATTAAGAGATAAAAAGGCAAAATTATGAGATAAAAAGTCAAAATTATGAGATAAAAGTCATGATTATAATATAAAAGGTCACAGTTTCTCCTTTTCATTTGTCACATCTGTTTAGTTTGAAAAAGTAATGAGCCTATTCTGAGAATGAGTATTAAGTACAGATATTATGAAAAAAATTTTTTAGGGAGTCCAGAAAAATAAATACTCAAGTAAAGTACTGATACCTAAAAAATCTACTTAAGTACAGCGACAAAGTACTTTTACTCAAAGTACCATAACCTTTCGTTATGGATATGTAAACCTGACATCTTAGTACACATTGGCAAAAATATAGCAATATGATACAAATCACAATACTAAGATACAATATATATCGCGATATATCATGGCACCATTAAAAAGGCAATATTTACCCCACACCCCAAATGGGTAGAAGGGTATTGTATTTGAGATGGTTTGTCTGTATGTTTGTTTGTGCAAAAACTATTGGACCAATTTCCATAACATTTTCAGGAAAAAGTGCAAGGTGGTGGTCCAGAATAGATCCTATTAAAATTTGGTGAATGTAGGTCAAAGGTCAAGGTCACAGTCACCAAAAATGTGTTTTCACAAAGGTAAGAGATAGGGCAAATCAGGTCAAATATGTGCAAGAGGGGTGGAGTTTGTTGTGCCGGGCACCACTTGTTATTGTTTGTTTTTGAAAAAAGATAATTTCCTGTAAAATGTAATTACACCAGAAATATACACAAAAATCTAAGAAAATCTAATGCTATAACACAAAACTTTGGTGTGTACAGACTTAAAATTTAAATAATATTTCACAGACAATACAGTTGAAAATCTTGCTTAAATCTTCATAATTCATCATTTATTAGTCTTGAACAGTCCCTGAATCATCAACAGAACATTTTGTACCATCCTAACAAAGGAACTAATATCCATCTTTTTAATTTGGTCAAGGGTATCAAATTGCATTATGAAAGTATATGCATTTACAAACTATGCTCACAATAAAATGTGAATAACCTGAATAAATATGAAACTGACATGTTTTAAGAAAAAAAGTAAAATTTTAACAAAATAGTATCACTGTGATCTGTAAGTTGTTAATAATAATTAGATATATAATATTAAAATGCACTTATTTTCTTCAGAAATGTCAGGCTGTACACGGTTGTTCATGTTATTCATATTTTCACACTAAAATAAAGTGAACATTTTGAATTATTAAGTAAAGATTATTATGCATATTGGTCTGTCCTGCTTGAGATCAAACCTGAACTAACATGAGTTTTACCCCCATGTACTAGATACTCTATATTTTACTTCTCAAAACATGATCAGGGTTTGACTATTGATAAAGTCAATTACTGTACAGAAGAAAAATTGTTTTTGAAACCTATTATTTTCCTGTATAAACCATTTTCTGCCCATTTTTCAATACAGAATACAGAATGTTGAATAACTGTACAGACCTCAGGATGTAGTTCAGACAATACAAGCATTAAAGCACCTGTACACAGTCATTAAATACATTTAAGTATCTCAATATTATGTCGTATATCTAACCCATTCCAAACACTTCCTCATACACCAGGATAAAAGTGACTGATGTAGGTATTATTTAATCCTCTGACCTTGATGGATCAATGACTTCATCTGCTGGATTTGACTTCAAAGGGAACAAATATTCTAAATTTAGGGTTTGTCTGCTGTCAGACATTAATGCTTTGGCTTGAGTTAATTCCAAAAAGTAACATCATAATTTACACAAGCCTTACATACAATACCAGGGGATTACAGTCACATTAATTTTAGAGACTGCATGCCAAATAGTTCTATCAAAATTTTAGTGTCTGGTTATAGAAAGACTGCAGCAACATACAATACATATGATTTTAATTAGAATGTTGTAATTAGTCCATTCCATGCAGTCTTTAATAGTGCATTTCTTTGGGTTTTATCTGTCTTTGAAATTAAATAATGGAGTGAGGAAGAACCAGACAGGTTGAATATGACCATGGCAGGTCACCCTTACTCTGGAAAAGTCATACCGAGACAAAACCAAAAGATAGAGCCAAAAAGAATATTTATACAAAGCTAGTGAATCACCGTTTGTGTGGGTTTGCCTGAGGCAGACTACTCTTCTTCTACTTAAATCAAAAGCCACATAATGAAATACATACCCAACCAATGACGTTTTAACTATCAATACCACACGAGCCAAATGCTAGCATGTCACCAGCGTTAACTGGTTTTATTTATTCCACTGTTACGGCGTTAAGAAGGCAGATAGTGTCATAAGAGAAAACACTTTAGGCTTTCAGTGCATTCATTAAAATATTTCAGAGCTGAGTCTCGTCTATTAGCTGTCCCATCACCTCACATTCCTGAGGTCAATCTAAGGTATAAGACTGAATCAACATTTCTGTTTTCTGAAAGTAGACCAGCCGAGGCTTTCAGGATCTAGAGGTGGCCTCTCAGAGACTATATCAGCCATCTCACCTTTTTCAGCCTTGGCTCGGACAGCAGGCGCCGATGGAAATGCAGGGCGGGTGCCACTGACCGTCATGCCATAGAGCTCTGGCCTCCCTCCTTTACCAGCAGGCAGACAGGAAGGGTAAAATCCTGGCCCTTGCAAATACGGACAAACGCTGTTTTAGTCCATGTAACCTGAGCGCCAGGGGAAAATGCACAGTGAATGACAGACATTGCTGTATACATCTATTAATCACAGCTTTTCCAAACTCTCACTTCTCTCTTGTGCTTTAAAAATTCTACATTTGTGCTTTTAAAACGTATAAAATTCTATTGGAAAAAAATGCTGCTTAACTGGGATTTACAGGAAGTTGAGCGGTGATTTGAGAAAACTATCAACTAGAGGAAGCAGATCCGGCTTCCCTTGGCATTTTAGATCGGTCCAAAAACTGCATGATGATTTTGGCAGTTTATCCAGTTTGCTGTTTTCTTTTTTCTTCGGTTACATACGCCTTCCCAATGATCAGATTCTGGCAACCACAAAGTCTTCCCTGTGGACATCCTCAGGCTGTGTTCCATCCAGTGTCCATCAAAAACTCAGTACAGAGCGAGCCACGGACCTGGCCATGGGGACCACACCTTACTGACCTCTAAAGTACACAACATGTGTGTTGTTTCTACTGTTAATATCATCGTCATCAAGGAAGGGGGTAAATTCAAAGTGGAATCAGAAAATAATCTCCATGTAAAAATGCGGTGTAATGTAAAATTACACCAAACAAAACATTAGTCAAATTTGAGAAGGTGAAAGATAACTTATAACAATAACAGGATAAAGAAAGAATCACACTTGCCTAATAGGAAAAGAAATGAAAATTTTGAAAAAATAAATGCAAACTTCACTTTTGGCTTGTGACTGTTAACAGCTTCACCTCTCAGATGTAGGATTATTAATCAGATCAGATTATTACAGAAACAAAAGACAAGTGTTAAGCATTTACTGTGACAGTCACATTAATCCTAATTGAATTAAGAGTAAAACTTCATGTGCCTACGTGAGGTTATGATAGAAACTTCAAATGACATCACACATGCTTTTAATAAGAGGTCATGACTTGCAGTATCAAGCAGTATCATGTATTTCTTCATCTGATCCCTGTGGACTTGCTCCCTCTAGTGGAGCTTGATATGCCTTAAGGATGTTCAATCTCCCATAATTCAACATCAGATAATAAACCTACAAAAGCAGTTCTACATGCATCAATAAAAAACCAGAACAGTAAAACTCTTTCTGAAGCCAGAGCTCTAATGTTGCACTGGTTAAGATTGTGTTTATGTGTTTTATCATGTAAACATGAGTAATGAAAACATGAGTCTGGGATAATACTGTGTGAGGCCTATTAAGTTAATTTCCATTTAATTGTTGCATCTGGGGAATCATTAATTAGTCAATCAATCGCCTGCTGCTGTGACAGGGCGTCTGGGCTTCAGGGTGCAATGGAAACCACAGCTGGCCATATGTAAATGGGAATTAATTAGCGAGCTTACGTTTCAGTGCCCGTATTTGGACTGAAAACATTCTCAGGAGTCCGAGCCAGGGCAGGAGAGTCTGCACTGGCCCGCTGTGGTCACATCCCATCTCTGTCGGACAGAATAATTTCACCTCATTACCTCTGCCATGTATAAATAGAACTCTTTCCACCCACCAGCTCTTTAACGACATGTGCTTTTTAAACACCTACAATTAACCCCTTGTGACTAGGGCCTTGTGTGTACCCTCATGTAGCTGCTTGCTCTCCACGCTGACCATAGTCTCGGTGGATTTCACCCCACTCTCACTGAACCTGTGCACCCTATTCAAGCTCAGTCAAGTCCACTACAACTCCACCTCGGCTCACGTTCATTAAAAAGCCATATATCTCGTGTTGTGTTTTCCCTCCAGTGAGATTTATTAGGTGACTGATAGAGTTTACAATGTGTCTTGAGCTGCACGAAACACGTCATGACAATCCATACACGCATCTTGCTTACCGTTTTCCCCCTAAAACATGCCACGCGTATGTCGGCCCACCCTCACAATCACCACCCACAAAAAAAAAAAAAAGATGTTACATGACACATGTATGACTTTTGCACAGGCCTAGTTTAGTGTGTCATAAGGCACTTCTGTCTGAAAAAGCAGAAAAAAAGAAACTTTAAGTTTGTGATACAGCTCCCCGGAGCCCAGTTTTCTTCTATTTTTCGTGGCAGGTATCCAGCTGATGGACTGTAACATGCTTGACATTATGGCTCTTCAGATAGAAAGATATAGTTTTTCCAAACCCACAGTCGCACCCCCACATCTCAATTCCTCCATCTATAGATATTTGCATTTACTGGTACGTATGAGGTAAGTGCTGCTACACAATGAGTCTATTGGACTGTGGATTAGAGTTTCTTTCCTATCAAAGATACATTGGTAGAAATGTGAAGTGAGTGGAATTGTTTTACCTAAATGTATTCACATTTTTCACAAAAAAAAAAAAAAGTTAACATACATAAAAAAAAATGTGTCCACATTTGGGAGAGGTGGAAGAGTTTGCGTACTAATAAATGGTAAATATGAATAAATGCAATAGAATATGGATTTATTTATGTCTGTCTCATATGTACCGACAAGCAAACAACAGTGTTCAGTGATTTATAATAAAGACACCATCTAAAGTGGTATTTATAGGAAACACCAATGGGATGGTACCATGTATCACGAGCTGCAGAAATGAAGGTTAATTGATTCTGAGAAGCAAGTAGAAGAGTATGATTACAGGGATTTATTTGGCTAAATATCATGTAACTACTATATCAGGGAGTCATATTATTGTTTGAAAAATGTTTAAGGCCATGATAATGAACCACATCTTGATGATTGCATAAAAGTAGTGGATGAAATTATATTTTTGCCCTCATTTTTTGAACAATTTTGGGGGAAAAGTGATACATTTGAATGGAAACGTAAGTGATTATTTCTGAAAATGCAAGAAAAAGTCATAGATAATCAATGGCCAGTGTTATATATGATGTAAAAACCAGTCCTGATAAACAAATAGAAATCATTTATTATCTACAGGAAAAGCATGGCCAATGATTTTAATTTTATTTCACATGATTGCATTCCTTCCCACCAAAATAGATCTGAACTGCTTCTAGGAATCAGTGTGTAACACCTGCAACAAATGTAAAATATCCAGTATAGTATAGACATGTCAAAAGGAGATGATGTCAGATTTTAATATTAACACAAAAAAAATTGGATTATGGGGGAAAAACAATGTTTGATTATTTTGTTTTATTTTGTGTTACACTGACCTGGTATGAACATGACACAAGACTTAGTTTATTTTGTACATCAACATCCTTCAAATGGTTTCTTTTGTACTAAACACTTTATCAGGCAACAGTGACAGTGAGGAAACAGTGTCCACAGGGTCTGTAAGGTCCACCTCTGCATGCAGGGACGTACTGGGACCAAAATCCAGCCTGGGAAATATATCTGGGTAGCCGATGAGTTTTTGCCACACAAACATGTTTTACGTCATTTTAGCCACATTTAAAATCACTGTCAATCAATGTCACGTTACCACCTGCTTTAACACTACAGTGAGTATAAGTATATCTACACTGTACACAATCTAAACAGGAGAGACACTCACACTCAAACTGTGAAGCTAAAACCGAAGCACTGTAGTACTGTTTATCTGTCAAATGTTCATTATGGTTGATTTCAGATGCTATAACTCTTTCATAATTCATAGTTTGAGGTTGTTGGGTTTTGTTTTTCAGTATTAATTGTTTGGTTTGGTTTATTATTTCGCACATAAGAAACATATCACAATAACACATGATAACTGAACTTATGCAAATCCCTCCCCCTTCTATCAAATTAATACAAAGCATATATAAATAAGTGAATTATTACAAAAACATCATATCATTATTAACAATATAAGCAATAATACTTGAATTAAATTAAGACAGCCTCTTAAAAATACAAGTTGGACCGACTGTGACCAAGGAAAATAAAAGAATCTCCGTCCATAAGAATGTGCATTATTTAGCCTAAACCTCATCTAAAATACATTTATTTGCAACATAGTATAGCAACCTATTGCATGATCAAAAAAAAATAAACAATTAGAGCAAAAAAAAAAAAAAAAAAAAGGCTCAGTTTTGAATGTTTGGAGTCACCAGAATTTTGTTTTAAAATAGGGTCATAACTCATAGTTGGGAACCACTGATATAAAGGACTACATTTCAGAGCCTGTATTTTTTTTAAGAATTTACTACTTATTCTCTATGTTATCTGTCTATTTTATTTGTTGTTAATGCTTCTTACCTCCTCCATGTTCCCTGTATACACCAAACCACTGAAGCAAATACTCAATAATGTGAACGCTATTTACTCACATGGTAATAAACATGATTCTGCTTCTTCTGTACCATGTGTACTCCTGCCATATCTGTCAATGATCGTCATCCAAACAAATAATGCATCCCACAGATGTGGATGCATGTCCTTAACACCCAGGCCTATCCACAGTGAAGTCGGTCTGAGATATAGCCCCTGGTAACAGACTGGGGACCCGCTACTTCCTCCCAGTGGCAAATAATTCAGGCGAGCTCTACCTCAGAAAAGGTGAAGCTCACAATGGATTTCTCAGATATTCAGCACTAAACCACAGCTTTCCTCACCCAGTACACCACCTATAATCACTGTGTCAGACTGCAGCTCTGCAACGACCTCAGACAAGTTGTTCTTGGACAGGTACCACACCAGTGGCGGGAGTCACCCATGCTAAAACTGGCAGCGTAAAGGGCTTTTCTCCAGACTGATGTAAGAAACAAAAAAAATAAAAAAAAAAACCTGTCTTGACATCTTGACTATCAATTCTAACAAGTTGTACTGACAGCGCTGTTCACTGACATGGGTGTCATTTGTCATGTTTCCTCTGCTGCAGTGATCTAAGTCTACACATGTGACGACTGTACCTACCAAAAACTGGAGTGTTTCTTATATAGGAAATGGCACACACTTGAAAATGACTTATGTGGTTTACATGGGTGCCGTAAATCAATTGCACTTGATTAATATCATTAAAAGAAAGCAAACTCCTAACATAACACTGTCTCAGTAACTGAAGTGACAAATGATAATGCTATTCTTACAGCACCTCAGCTCTGTACTGTACGTTTACCAGAATTTTGACAAGGTTTTTTTTTTTTTTTTTTTTTTTTACATCCAAGTCATTTTTCTAGCCTGAAGTCATCAGTGTGTGCTGATAATGACATTACCATAGCTATTGTGGTGCGCTTAATAACTGCGATTATTTGTTTGAACTTACGCTTTAGGGTCAGGCAAGATGGAAAGAGGAGCAAGACGGTGAAATATTTCACACTGTTGTCAGACTCACTATAAATGAAGATCACAGCTTCATCAGTAAAACAGATTTTAGGCGTTGACTTTGCTGAAGTGTTAGACTACAGTGTCATTTTCATAGAAAGAAAGAAATGTGATATTGGAGTTGAAAAAATAATATATTTTTGAAATATGCTGTTGCTCATGAAGCTGGAATAAAATACTTGTTACCTCTTTAGGAAATGATTGTGATAATGTGATTTATTCCTGATAGATAAAAATTGATTAATAATAATAATAATAATAATAATAATAATAATAATAATAATAATAATAATAATAATAATAATAATAATAATAATAATAATAATAATAATAATAATAATAATAATAATAATAATAATAATAATAATAATAATAATAATATACAACATTTGCTGTTTTACCGAGACTCAGTGTGTAATAATTGCACAGGTCAAATGTGATTATTAATATGTATAAATAGGAATACAAATTGGAATGTGTCTGAACAAAAAAAACTAAATTATTCCAACTGTTATTGTTATCACACTACATTTATACTGTGAAGAAAGAAACAGACTCACGACTTGGTCTTAACTTATTATCCAGATGTATTCTGATACTTAAAATTATCTTTAATAGAGCACTTATCCATTAAATATTTTTGTGTCACATTGTTTTTTTTTTTCCCCCAACCCGTACTTTCCATTTAGACTCATGTTATTTATGACATTTCTAAAATCTGTTCATGAGGCGTGAGGAACTTACTGGTCAAAATGTTTATGTAAGACGTGTGCTGAATATTTACATCACAATTACCATCGCATGCTACATGTGACCAGGAAATGACTTTGGCCTGTGTTAATTGGAGTATAACTGCTCTCCAGACTTGTGGCTGGTTAGGTATAATTTGACCACGGCCGTCTGATCAATGTCAGCTCACTGCATCCTAATCACAGCCAGACAGCAATAACACACAAGAAAATACTACTACTACTACTACTACTGCTACTACTACTACTACTACTACTACTACTGCTACTACTACTACTGCTACTACTACTACTACTACTACTGCTACTACTACTACTACTGCTACTACTGCTACTACTACTGCTACTACTGCTACTACTACTGCTACTACTACTACTGCTACTACTACTGCTACTACTACTACTACTACTACTACTACTACTGCTACTACTACTACAGCTACTACTACTACTACTACTACTACTGCTACTACTACTACTACTACTGCTACTACTACTACTACTACTACAGCTACTACTACTACTACTACTGCTGCTGCTACTACTACTACTGCTACTGCTACTACTACTACTACTGCTACTACTACTACTACTACTACTACTACTACTACTACTACTACTACTACTACTACTACTACTACTACTACTACTACTACTACTACTACTACTATTGCTACTACTGCTACTACTACTACTACTACTCCTACTGCTACTACTACTACTACTACTGCTACTACTGCTACTACTGTAAATAATTTCAGTTCTAACATAAATATCTATGGCAAAACAGTGCTTTAAATCATTCCATGTTTTTTTCCTGTCTTTTTAGTCACATGATGCACACAGGAGTTAGTACTTGATTGCATGACCATTGTTTTGTAATTTGTAAATTTGTTTCCATGACTGTAGACTATATATGGGTTACATAATTGATTCTCAACTTGTCTCACATATGTTCATTAGGCCTCAACTTGGTTTATAAAATGTATTTTTCAAAAACAGGTGAATATCAACTGCAAAATCATCACAAACATGCAGCCTCTGATATGTAATATGAATAGAAATTATTATTATTATTATTATTATTATTATTATTATTATTATTATTATTATTATTATTATTATTATTATTATTATTATTATTATTATTATTATTATTTTTATTAATATACAACATTTGCTGTTTTACAGAGGACATTTCAGTTGTAAATTATATTTCAGGTTTGAGGGTTTTCTTTTCTTGCAAAAGCTCTTGAGGTTTTCCTCCCATTTTTTAATCATCACTTTAATAAAGATTTAACATAATCATGGTTATTTAACATCATCCTACCACTCTAGGAACAGCTACACATACTCCATATTTTTCATGCATATCTGTTAAAATAAAAGTTTTACATCAGATTACTAATCATTTAAAATATTTTTTGACCCATTGAGAAACACTGTATTTTATTTGATGTATTTAAACTGACTCGATGACATATCAACATTGAGGAATAATAATACATGTATATATTTGTACAAAATATTCGTGACTGTTACACTTGAAATATGTGGAAAACAGAGCAGAGTTACACTGTTCAAATAACCAGATTACTTAAAAGGATTAGTTGTAAGTCTGTGGAATGTTAGACATCACTATTTCTCCACAGGCAACTGATTTAAAACAAAGGGTAGAGGTGAATCTGCAGAAAGAAAAGATAAAAAGTTTCTGTGTTGTGTGTATTTTACAAAGGCAACACAATACACTCCAGAAAATGAGTGAAAATAAAGTGTCCTGCTGTGCAAATGTCAATTAACATCATTTATTTTCATTGTATTTCCTCATTTTACTCACACTATGAGGAAAAATAAGTAAAATGGGCCTGTATCCTTTTTTTTTTGTTAAACCAAAGCAAATATACTTAAATCTCTACAGCATGCATTAAATATACTGACTAAAAAGTGACATCATGATATTGAAGAACCTAAAATAATGCAAAAAAAAAGTGCATTTAAGAGTGCGGTGTTGTTTTTTGTAGTGACACACATATTAAAGTTACCCAACACTGAGTTCATCATTTTTTTATATTACAGTTTAACTATTTTTGCATTAAAAGACAAGTTTTGTGGACTGTTGAATACATGAATGAAAGGAAATTTGGGTATAAGGTAATGCGTTTCATGGCAGTAAATCCTTTTTCTTTCTTTATTTCTTTCTTTTTTTTTTTTTTTTACTGTTTCCAGAGTCCCATTCTCTACCAGTCTGAACCTAAAGATATTCGTTTTAATGTCTCCACTCCAAGAGATGTGGTTGATTTAGAACATTTAAAGGAAGCACGTAACCATTGCAGTACTTGGCCTTGCCTTGGATAAATAAAAGGATATGGTTTCTGCAGTAGTGACAGTCCCACATTATATATAGTGTAAATGTGTCATCGTGCCTCTGCCTGTGCCGCAGAATGATAGTTTACCTGAACTGATGGAAATTAATGGTGATGTGTCACTGTATCCAAGAGCCTTTGAGTTTATATATTTTGACTTCTGATTATGGCCCGAATAATCACAACCATTTTTTTTTTCTCTTTTTTTTTTTTTTTCATTCTCTCCCAACCGTAGCACACGCTCATGTTGACTTTGTGGTTTTCTTAAATTGGACTCTGGCTCCAGGTGGCTGAGTTTCTATGGCAACCTTTAGCCTTATCTGCTACTAGTGAAGCCAAACAAAAAGCTCTTTCACTTTTGCGTCTCTTTCTTTACTTTTCCAGGGAGCAACTTCAACTAAGGCGACATATTTATGTGAATTTGAGCTACGGCTAAAGATAAGCAAACAATATTAAATTTGTCAGAAATAGCTAAGCTTGTAAGTGAATATGGTCTTCTCTGTGATATTTATACTTCATACCTCTAGATTCTCATAACATACTGTTTGAACACATAGGCTCATTCATTCAATTCAAGCACATTCATGAAAAATATTGCCTTTTAATTTTCACCAACTTGACTTTAAACTGATTTTATTTAGTCAAGTAATATAAGATGATTTCACACACACACACACACAAAATTACTTAGCAACACTGCATTATGTTGCCTCTCCAACGCATAACAACCCTTAAGCAGTCATTTCTGCAGACACTGAGTTGACCCACTGACTTAAAAGTACGACGTCTCTGATGGATGCGACTGCAGCTGCATACTCAACTGAGCTAAGCCAAGTCCTAAAGCACACTGGGGAGGAGATGTGAAGTGTTTTCCTTGGTTTAACTCCTAGGTTCGGTAGATTTGTTTAATGTAAAATGCCATTATTACCTGAAGAGGAAAGAAACCAGACAATCCCTCCTGAAGTCATAAAGCCAAAGCAATTTGTAACAAAGCACTTGCGTTTGTGTATTTATCACTATGACTTAATGTGAAATGACACCATTTGAAGGATGAGTGGTAAAGGTTTGAGAAACGTTAAGGTAACATATGTTCAAGATTTAGGGCTTAAACTTGAAAGAATGACCTAAAACTGTCTTAAAATACAGTAGAGTATACATTAAAATATACTGGATTATAAGCAGACACTTAGTATTTACAGGTAAATGTGAATTTTACCAAGTTTAAAGAGGCGATTTGTAGTATAAAATTGCTAAAAATTACCATTAGTGTGAATATGAAAAGCCCTATACTGTAGTAAGACATATTAACTTAATGTTTTCATACTGATGGTCTGAAAGATTTATGTCCACTAGAGGGAGTAGCGAGTCACAGAACTTTAAGCAAAGTGTCAGATCGTACCAGATGAGATAAGAACTGCTAACAAACAACTTTTAGGCTACATTCAAATTGCATGAATCTGAATTTTTTTTTTATTATCATGTGACCTGTATCTGATCTGTTGAAGATAGTTTGACCAGCACATATCCAATTTATTAAAATCTGACCCAAGCCACATTGATATGTAGTCCAAAATATGATAATATAAATATTTTTGCAGTGTGACATTAATCTGAATGGACAGGTCACATTTATTTGACCTTTATGTCATTGAAATGCAACAAATGGAACAATTTGGGCTCTCAGGATAGAAGTGGCGGGAAAAACACAGTCATTTTTCACAATCACATTGTAAACCTGCGTCGTCCTGTGTTACATCAAGACTTATTTTACACATGCAGGTTATTTCAGAGTCACATTTAATTCATACTAAAACTGATAGAAGTTGCATTCATTGTGTAACATGAATGAGCACACCAAAAAAAAAAAATGGTTTTCAGAAAATAAATAAATAAAACTGAATTGTGCATTAACACTTGTTGTCTGAATGGAGCCTTAGAGTGAGAGCATTTAGACACAGAAATTTGAAGCTGAAATCACACAGTTTTATCTACACAGGTCAGTTTGATGATGAGGCTTATGAAAGCATACATAGGTTATGTTTTTACTGGCGTTTGTCTGCCTGTTAGCAAGATAACTCAATGAGTCTCCAGTTCATCTCAGGGCTGAACATATATAGACAAACAATCACTCTCACATTCACACCTATGGACAATTTAGATTAACCAATTAACCTATCAGTGCATGTGTTTGGATGGTGGGAGGAAACTGGAGTACCTGGAGAAAACCCACATAGACACGGTGAGAACATGCAAACTCCACACAGAAAGGTCTGGTGCTGGACCCAGGGTCCTTCTTGCTGTGAGGCACAAGTGCTAACCACTGCACCACCATGCTGCCCCTATGGTCAGCCTCTGACAGCGGAAAACAGATTGGGTGACTGTCAAAATAAAATATGCAGACATATTGATGTTGTATTTGGAGAAGTATCCAATGTAGGCTAATAACATGTTCCCACATGCTAAGGGGCACTTGTCCCAAGCAACCGAATATAACTCGTAATAAAAGAAATGCTGCTATCCATGCTTGCCAGATGTTTTGGTCTCTTTATACACAAACGTCAAAACCGAGTTTTCAAAAAGCTTAACTTTTGCTGAAGTTTTTATAAAGATGCATTTTCAGAGGGAAATACTTTGTTTGTAAACAAAGGGCACAAACGAAGACAAATGTCTGCCTTTTCAAAAATACCCAGGTTTGTGTAAACAGGCCCTAAAACACAGTTAAGCTAGCAGAGATACAATGTAAACTATCAGCTGATGCGGCAAGAGAAGATATGACATATCATTTCAACTGACTACAAAAATAACTGGATATGCTTTTTTTGTTTAAAAACTAACAAACTTGATGATACTCTAATATAGATGTGTGTAAGTGCTGGAGGAAAAAGAAAAGATCAGTGCAGAAAAAGAACTGACACTGAAGTACACAAGCTAACACTGGGCAGACTGGAGTCCTGAACCACACATCAGGAATGAACACTAGAACCAGAGACACCTGGAACAGGAAGAGAGACAAAAAAAACACCCACAGAGTTTACAGAAGCCCTTCTCTGTGTCCAACAAGACTTGAACATGCACCATAGTTTCATCCTCTAACATGTAGACATTTAATCCTACACTTTAATAAACTTCACCCAGAGTATGATGGTGGATTACTTCACCGACTGTCAATCCGAGGAGGCTGTAAATGCCTGATTTCCCTACGCTGTGGGAGACTCCACTTCTTAGCATGTGGTGACCACGGAGATTTCTACCTTGCTGTCAGTATCATAATACTCAGACCGTGTCAGCGCACCAGTGTGAAAACATATTAGGACTATGATTAATGAATACTTCTAACAACTCAGAGACTGACCACAGTGATGAGACTCCCAGTAAAGATCATCTCCTGCCTTCAGAGCCAATGCTAATCCCTTCAGCATCAACACCGACGTTCCCCAGACTCTCATCAGTTCAGTGAAAACTGTACAACCCATTATATAGGTTAGTAATTGTAAGCTTTCATCTCTTCCTTTTCTGTCATAAATCAAGTGAAATTCTCTCCCTTTTTTGTTTTATTTTTGTCATCCTCTTAAAGGTGCACTATGGAAGAGTTACATATGTTCAGTTTGTTGTATTACATCTGGTCAGTTTTGAAGCTAACAGTAGGTAGCATTGTGCACTCCTGCAAAAGTGAGGGACTGAAGGGCTTTAAAGCAGTGTTTGACTTTCATTGTAAATTTTGTAGCATTGTGGGAAATGGAGAGAACAAGCAAAAGTGTTTTGTCATAGATTCGGCAAGAAAATGAGTCAGAGAAAGATTTTTATACATTTGAAAAAAAAAAATGCTGTGAAAATCATATTCTGTTTACAGTATTTTTCCATCAACTGAATCTGAATTCCCTCCCTTGAAATCAACCCATTGTAGTCGTTATCATAATTGTAGTTTTATATTTTACATTGTGGTAAATGGAGAATAAAATTCAAAGTGATCCAGAATCTCTTCTGGATCTTCACCAAAATCTAAGGGATTGGTCCTTGTGTCATTCCAAAGCTATCCTGAAAGTTTCAATGATATCCCTCCATAAAGTTTTGAGTTATGTTGTACACAGACAGACAGACAGACAGACAGATAAATGCCAGTAAAAACATAACTTCCGTGGTGGAGATAATGATCATAGTTTATATTAGAACAAAGAAACAACTGACAACACTGTGGCATAAATGGCCAGACTGGTAGTCGATGACCACTGCATGTTCTTCCACAGTCAGCTGTTATTAATGTTATCTCATTGGTGTGTGGTTATTTAAACAATAGTGCAATGTATATTCACACAGTGAAATGTGACATTGGCATTTTCACTCAAAACTCCATTTTACTCATTGACATGTTTTTCTTTTTTCCTTTTATTTATTTATCTCGACAGGAACAACACACTATACACATTAACCCAGTGGTTCAAAACCCTTTTTAGCTCATGACCCCATTTTAATATCACATACTTTTCTCTTGGCAGGACCAGACAGATGATGAAATCTTTCCATTCTCTGTTCAGTCCAGTTTTCTGACTGTGACTGTGTGTGGGCAGGTTGAAGCTTAGTAACACACGCAGTCACATGATCAGGTCAGTCATGATATGCCCTTCCAAATATTACTTTTCAGATTTTATTTGAACTTGATTTTTACAAGGAAACTTGTGTGGTGTTTTAAGTATAATGAAATCTATATTGAATCAGTACAAATATTTTTTTATTAGTCATTTTCTAAACATCTTTTTAATCAATTACTAGAAATGTCAGGTGATCCCATTTGAATTCCAAGTTACCCCATGTGGAGTCCCGACCCCAAGGTGGGAAAACAGTAGCATTAGTGCTAATGTTCACCTGTAGTTCCTGGAGAGGCTAATTTAAAAAAGCCATATTATTAAAAAAGCAGATTGACAAAAATATACATAGATACATACAAAGAGCAGTTTAAGGTGAATTTTCATAACTTCATGTATATTAAAAAAAAATCATTCACTTCTATTCATCTCAGTGCAGTCTGTCACCACACTCTGAGCACGTTTACATCACAGTGCATTACAGCTACATCAACAATGACCCTTGTGTTTGAGAATAATTCCAGTCTGGAGGCGGTAATCAAAAGTTTTAGGTCATCTAAAATGAAGGTTTTTGTGTAAACACTGACTCAAAATGTAACAAAACCTTTGAATTTCATTCCAAAACTATTGTGGAAAGTGGACATTGATGATTAAGAGATGTCCAGCTCCTATTTCACACAAATCCTCCAAACACAACCTTTAAGAGGAAGTTCTCAACATGAGCCACACATTCCAAGCTGTGTTTTTTTGTTGTCATGTGATTACATCAAGATGGGAACAAGCGTATAAACATCCTAAAATCTGCGCGTAAACATCCACAAGCAGGATCCACTTGCACCAACGCTGAGTATTTATTGAATTTACATCCCTAGTGGTCATGATCCTTCAGCACTTTACTTAAATGCAACCAAGTAGCAGCTTTTTTTTTCTCTTTTTTCTAAAGTTCTCAGTGTCATAGAGCTTTCTGCTTGTACTGTACAATACAAGAAAACAGGAGTAGTTCAGGGATGAGATGAATGGCTGGCAGGGATGGTGTGTTTTGTGCTGACAGCCATGTCGGAGTTGATAGACGTGACATGTCAGCACCACATTTCCCTGAGAGAGCAATGCTGGTGGCCTTTACATGGATGTCTTTCTGCAAATCATTCACTGACCAAATATACAAAAACTGAACATTGCTTGGCAAACAGGTTGTCTATCAGTACTGAGATGTCCTCCATGCCAGTTAGAGCAATTACTACCTTTTAAGGTGCATCTTATTTCAGGAGAGTTCATGCATCATTTCACTTCAGTCAAAGCTGTTTTGCTCTTTTCTCACATAGTAACATGGTGGCCTGAAAACTTAACTTAACTTCTCTATTGTGTGATATTCCCTAATAACCAGAGAAGTCCTGTGTGATCTGATGGGAAGGTATTGTGACAGTGATGAATCATAATATTTCATAATAATTCTGGGTGTAATAAATCTTCTAAGGATCATAAAAGCTCAGATTAAAGTTGAGGGTTATTATATCAAAAACAAAGAAAACTGAAGAAAAATTTACCTTTTCAGCAAATATATCATGAAAGGTGTCATTCCGCTGAAAAACACTTTTCCACGCTCCTTTTAGAATCTGACGGATCACCCCGAGTTACCAACACATGCTGCCTTTAAAAGTGCTGTGTCACCTCCATTGGCTGTATTTAACATACATAGAAACAACAAGAAGAATGACACATTGGCGTCACCCATGTGGGGTTAAACCCGTCCCCCATTGAATCTGAAGTAGCATTAGCATTAGCATCTACAAGAGAAAACAGCGCCATAGTAGCTGCTGGACAAACATGAAAAAAAAATGGCAGACTAAACTGGTTCATGTGCTCTCTGTGGAAATAAAGCATACTTTTTTATCCCTGCACGTTTTCAAAACAAGCGGCACCACAAAACCTAGCTGGATGATACTATGGGATGGTAAACACACACAGAGCCGGAGGGGAGGGGGGAGTGTTCCCTCACGCAGTCATTCTCTGAGCCAATCAGAGATGCCTCATGGACATGTATATGGAAGTACTGGTAAACTCTATTATTCAACCTCAAGTCATTTCTACCCTCCAAAAACAGATTGAAACAAGGAAATATGGAAAAAAAAATTATATAGAACCAACACATAATGCATTAAATAACAATGGAGGACACAGTAATATAAAATAAATAACCATGGAACAACTCCTTTAACTGAACATAAACAAAGTGTCTTCATCGTCTGTCATTGATCTCTAACTATGTGTTTTATTAGTGAATTAATGTTATCGTTTCCATGTTAATTATGGAGTTTCTGAATGTCCAAATGGGTCATATCTGATGACCATGAAAAGACGACAAAGGGCATTTGACCTCAAATATTTCAATGTATTGATAGGATTAATGGAGCGAAGGGTATAAAACAGTTTATACCAGTAGATGATTTTGGATAGTGATGGATGTTTGAGTCTTTATGGGTTAATATTAGTCTACACATAATATAATGACAATGGCATTATTTTGTTTATGACACATTCTGCACTACCACTGTAATATGTCAATCATATATCAAATACTGAGTGTGAGATTCCACCTTTCATCAGATGATAGAAAAAAAAATCTAAATTAATACTGTATATTAAATCTCATTTTTAAGTGCTTAGTCAGAATACTGACTGGAACACCCAGATATGAAATGAAAAAACAAGTGGGCCAGTAATATTACACATAGAGAAATTTTCTTTTTCAAACATTACTATATGGGAAATCCAAATTATAAAACAGTGTGAAGCTTTAGGGGGTGAAGTATATTGCTTACAATACAAGGTAATTACTCACATTCATCACTGTTTATTAATGGAAACCTTTTCCCTCCTCAAGGCAAACTGTAAAATAATATAAACATTTACCCATAACACTGCTACTTTATTAGTCTAAAACCCACCATATTTGCTCAACCTGCAGCTCTTTTCCAGGCATGTATTATGTTATAATCTCTCTATTTTACAGTAATAGGTTTTAAATGTAATAAAGAAATACCCAGGGCACGTTTTGCTGCATGGGAAAAGTAATAAATCACGGTGTGTCTGCAGAGTGACAAATTACTGATGTCATCAGTACGGCACGCCAAAAACTGAATCTGAACATTGGCTGGTGCACATTGACTTATAGACTAATACTACCTGTAGAATGCTTGTAAAACAGAGCTCGTTTAACATAAAACAGATTAAACACATTTAAGCATGAAGTAAAGTACTTTATGAACCGAATCTGGTTTTGTTATTGCAGATACATCACATATGCAAACTGTATTTCCCATAAGGAGATAATAGAAGCCTTTAAAGTGCTTATATTAAAACATTATGTTATGAAGTTATTAATTTTATTTAATTAATGGTCAACATTTAATTTTCTTACTTGTTTAATATCAATACCTGCACATTTACATTCATTCAAAATGTACTTAACCTTCATTTTTTCACTGTGCAACTTCTTTAACCCATAAAAGTTATGGGTTAAACATCCACTGTTGACAAAAAAAATCTACTGATCTAAACTGTTTAGTGGCTTTTGAACCAATAATCATATCAACCCATTGGTGTAAATACAGTTTTTCATCGTTTCATAGTCATCAGATATGACTCATTTGGACATTCAGTGACTCCACAGTTACCATAGAAACACCATCATCTTCTGCAACATTTATTCAGCAGTAAAACCAGTGGAGTTGGATCAGTGACGGTGGACGGACACACTGGGTTTATATTCAGTTATTGAAAGATTTGCTTTTCTTTAGGTTTTCTCTGTTTCTGATATAAAAACAATCCACTTTAACGTGAGCTTTTATGAACAGGTACATCATCAGTAAATAAGAACAGATTTGATTTTCACTGAAAAATTGCAAAATACTGAGAATAAAGAAGTCATTTACTTATTTGAATAGAAAGAAAATTTCATTTGGGAAGACTGAGGTCAAGAGGGGTCAATTTTAAACTTTATTTCTCTCTTCTCTCTGACACATTACATTTATTATTATTTTACTAGAACTTATGTAAACTTTCTGAGATACTCAGACATTACATTTCCAAAAAGGTACTAGTGACTGGTTTAATATAAAGACCAGGTCCACAGAAAAATGCATTAATATTAAAATATTAATATTACAAATACAGATAATCTAACATTTAAACCAGATTCTGTTTTTTTTTTTTTTTTTTTTGTCCCAATCCTAACTGAACCACATTTATTATATAGACCTCCAGACCACGGAACCATCTGGGCCATAGATTACTTTTTTTTTAAATAGCAAAAAGTAATTATGTTCACATCCCAATATATTACTCTTTTTTTTAACCCACTTTCGGAGCAAAGACTTTCCTTCTTCTTTTGAATGATTAAACATGTACTAGGTTGAACTGACCAGTGAATATCACTGATGCTAAGAAATGAACATAACTGAATGTGATCACAGTATGTTTACTAATCAATATCAGCATTTATTACAATATAGAAAATAATATGATAATGTTTCAGGCTTGAAAAGTAACTTCATAATCCATGTAAACTGACAAAAGAGGATTTACTGGTTAAGTTTAGAATATTATATCCTCCTGAGATCCAGTAAAGTGGAAATTTGAGCTTTTTTGTGATAAATTGGAAACTGCTTTATTTAGATCCATTTTAAAATGTGTTATGTATTTATTTATGGAATGACCTTTGCAGTGGACAGCATTTTTTAAAGTAAATCTGTCAAATATTTGGCCCCTACAGAGGACAAAAATGCATTACTGGGTCTCAGGAGAATATTACCATAGCAACAATATTTAAATTCTCATAAAATGACAGTACTGCTATGAAAGAATGGACAAACAGAACCAGGAACAGTTTTTATACAAATGCCATTTGTGTAGAGAGTACACAACTACTTTTGGGATTTTTTTAATATATTTTTTTTAATTATTATTCATATTCATCTTATTGGATGTTTTATGAGTACTATTATATGTGCTGGTCCTAGATCGTGTGAGTTGTTTTATATTATTTATTCTTAAAATGCACTTTCAATTTTGTTGTTTAAACTCAACAATGACATTAAATACATTCTGATTCTGAGCTGTAAATAAAACTGCGTAAAATTCAGATAAAATGTACCTTTTTTTTCCACTGTTTGTCTCCATTTCAACCCATGTGGTTGAAAATGATGGAAACTTCAGAATTTTTGTCACGTTACAAAGTCAGATTAATCAATAATTTTGAGCTCATGTGTACTTTTTTTTTTTTGTGTTTTTCAGTGACACCCATTAACCGAGTTCCCTTTATGGCATCTTGTTAATAAGAGTGAGTAAAACAGACTCTAGTGAATGTTGTGTTTTTAAAAAAAAAAAAAAAAAAGTTGCAAAACCACCAGCAGAAGCAGAAACATCCTTGATTTCTCCAGGGGGCCAGTGAATATTAAAATGAGCAATCCCACCCTGGTTGATGGTTACAAATGACGAAGAACTGCTGGAAACATTTCCACTCAGTACTCTACCTGTATAAGTGTGACTACTGTACAGCCCTGAAATTATACAGAGACAAAAGTAAACATTTCTAAGCAGTGTTGACTTTACAGCACACCTCATTTACCATGAAAAAAAAAAAAAAAAAAGCTGCTGAATTAAGCAAAGATATGGTAAAAAACGGGAAGTAGTAAAAGGAAAGAGTAGTGATGGAGGCAGGTTCAGAAAGAGCATTAGACAGAGCTGATACTGAGTAGTATTTAAGCACATATAAATGAACTTTTTAAGATTTATTTAAGAAACTGTGTGGTCGTTTTCTCTGGCAGCGCCCTCCATCACTCATACAGGTGTAACATGTGATTCTCTGAGATTCATGCTCACCCACGGCTCCTCTCTGTGTTCAGATGTGTTTATTTGGACACATGCCATAAATCCAGGGCTTTAGGGGAGGCAGAGCTGGGCCTGGTTATGGTGCTGGAGGCTTGACCTGCTCCAATGATAATTTGTGGTTTGGTGCATGTTCGACAGTCTACAAAGAGGCCTCAGATGGCCACTGGCTGACTACAGCTACAGCCACGTCCACTACAAATAAGCCCAGGATTCCTATTCTACAGGAAGGAATATTTATATAATATACTAAGTTATTTTCTTAAATTTACCCTATGAAACTGTTTTGATTTGAATAGTGGACAGCAAATATACACATTTGGAGCAGAAGTTGGAATCAAGCAGGAACGTAGGTGGATAGTAAATGGACAAAAAAAAAAAAATTAAATAAAATTAAAAAAAAATCAGAAGCTGCATTGTATCTGAGACTTTTAGCTTTGTTGTTTTTGCACTGTAGTAATAAGCATGTGTATTTATTTCTCAGTTGATTCTCTTCAAATGTAGCAAGATAATACTGGAATTATACAGAGAATTAAAGTGAATGGAACTACAGTAAAAGGCTTTCATGGGCTGAAGTCAGTATTTAGTGGGAGATTGGCATGAGAGAAATGAGACAAATCTATAAGAAATGGAATACAGTAAAATGTCATATTATTAAAACACATGACTTAAAACATGTTCAATGCATAAGGAGGTCACATAAAATACTTGATACTGACCTCTATCTAATCTAATCTATCTATCTATCTATCTATCTATCTATCTATCTATCTATCTATCTATCTATCTATCTATCTATCTATCTATCTATCTATCTATCTATCTATCTATCTATCTATCTATCTATCTATCTCTCATTACAGTATTACATGTGTGGTCAAAATATATAAAAAAATAATATTGTAAATTACTAATCAAAATGGAGGTCATTATAACTGAGTTACATTTGCACATATTCTTTTAAAAAAAACACGTATTTTTTTAGATAAACAATCAGCTGACCAGGTTGATGGACAAGATCAGCTTTGAATATTTAACAGCATTTTGCTAATGAAACCAGAAATGGGCTCTGCTATTTCTGCTAATCTGCTATTATTATTATTATTATTATTATTATTATTATTATTATTATTATTATTATTATTATTATTATTATTATTATTATTATTATTATTATTATTATTATTATTATTATTATTATTATTATTATTATTATTATTATTATAGTGTTTATGTATTTCATGCATTATTTCCCTGTTCATTTTTTTTGTCAATGAATCTAATCCGGAGTCAAAATTTCCACCAAACACAATGATTACAGTGTTAGGACCCTGTTAGCATTATTAGTTGTAATTAAGACAAATGTATTCAAAAGCCTATTCATAAAGTAATGAGAAAACAGGAAATGTGCACACATAAAAAACAAAACATAATTAAGTGGCATGACTAAATCCAGAAGTCAGTGGCATAAATATTATTCTCCTTCTGACAAAAGTCACACAAACACTAAAAAACATTTGATGTGTTGAAGTAATCTGGGCGTATAACAGTTCTAATTAGTGCAATGATGTTTTAGTGCAAAGGGACGTCACACTTGACACATTTTTGTTCTGAACACTTCTTGTACATTCCTGTTGTATCTTGACTTAGTAACACATGTTCTTCATATTTTAGTAAAACAACAAACATAAAGCTGGCCTGTAACTTTTGTACTTGGACTGAATATTGAATATTACTAATAATCTGAAGCCTATAATAAATAACCTTCACAGCACTGACTCACAAATCATACAAAGTGCAGATCATATGTGATAATAGGTGGTATTTTCAAGCTGGTTTTTAATTAAGATGAATAAACAGAACATAACTTATATTAATAATGGATGTCCTGATGGGAAACTGATGGTATCATCCCCATTTGGGTGCCTCTTAACCTCTGCTCTCCTCAATCAATTTCCTACCAACACTCCCTTATCCCCTCGCTCTGTTTACAAACCTCCCTCCGTAGTAAAAACGGCACTAATTTAGCACTACGCTTGTGTCACCTGGTGAACCTCATGGCCCAGGACCCAGATCGGAACTGCTATAGGTCAGAGGTCACCGTCTGGCCCCTAGCTTATCAAAGCTGTGTTTATTTAAAGTCTATGTGTGGCAACGGACGACAACAAACAGAAGGACCACAGGCAATGGAGCAATTTGGGGGCAAATCCCACTTAGGAATACAGATTAGGCATGGGAGTTTTTCGGAGGGCAGCGCTGTAGAAACGTCAGTATTGTCACTCTCAATCCGTGTGACGATGACTTGCTTTGCTCTGGATTACTGTAAAGTGAATGGTCCTCGGCACCTTGTGACACATGCAGAGAACCTGCAGAGGGACTCGACCCGGGTGTATGTTTACTAGGCTTTGCTTGGATAAACAATCTGTCTTGATTGGCACTTATGAGAACTCCCTAAACATCTGACCTAAATCTGATCATGGTCCAACTTTTCATTCACTTGTAATGTATTTGCTGTAGAGGAACAACCCAGAGGTGTCAGTCTAGACTCTGAAACAGAGGTAGGTGGTCAAAGTACTCACATTCTGTACTTAAGTAGAAGTACAGCTACTTATGGGGGGAAAAAAAACTCTGGTAAAAGTAGAAGTACTGATTCAACTCCTCTACTTAAGTGAAAAAGTACAAAAGTAAAAAGCTAAACTTTTTTTTTTTTTTGTCATGAATGCAATAATACTTATGTAACCAGGAAAAATCTAAAAAGTTTTAAAAGCATAAAAATTAAAGCCTTTAAAAGTGAGTTAGTGTGTAGGAATTGTGTTTGATCAGGTCACATTTAGCAAAAAGGCCCAATTGAGATAAAGTCATCATGAGATTTTAAAAAGTTATAAATAAAGAGATTTTAAAAAATGAAAAATTTTAAGATAAAATGTTAAAATTGTGAAATTAAAAGTCAAAATTATCAGATAATAGTCATAACTATAATAAAATATAAAGTCACAGTTTCTTTCCGTCACTGATTTTCCCTCTGAAGTGACTAATTTTTGTACTGTCAAATCTGTTTTGTTTGACAAAGTAATGAGTGTATTCTGAGAAAGTAAAGAGTATAAAGTAACCCCCACCCTGACCAAAAAAAAAGCCAAAGAAGGAGTATTGTTTTTAGTTTGGTTTATGTGATGGTTAACACTCTAGCAGCAAACCTATTTAGTTGAATTGATACCAAATTAGGATGATAGAATGTGTGTGAAAAACTGGATGTGATTACATTTTGGGGACAGTAGGTTAAAGTTCAAATGTTTTACGACTTTTGGAATGTTTTTTCTGCATTTACTTGTAATGAGTGAAATTTTAAATGTTTCTAGCAGCACAATCATTGGTTGAATCCATGCTAAATTCAGTGTATAGACTGCAAGTGACCCAGAATAGATGTGATTATATTTTGGGGAAAAAAAAACAAACATTTTTTTTTTTCACATGTCCGTATCAGCAGAACTATTGGTTGAATTCATACCAAATTGGGTTTATAGATTCCCACTAATCCTAAATAGATGTATAATAGATGTTATATTTTGGTAAAAGTGGATCAAAGTTAAAATTTGGGGGGAATTATTAAACCTTTTTTTCACCTCCTATTTACTTATAATGGGTGAAATTTCAAATGTCTATAAAAGCATGAATGTTGTTTCAATTTACTTCAAACTTGACACATGTATAGAAGCAATTGCTATGCTGACATCAGCACATGCAAAGACATGATGACATCAGCTGGATCCATGCCAAAATAACCTACAATATGTGCAAAGGGCCCGGTTTGTTGTGCCTGGAACCACTTGTTTTTGGGGGTTTTTTGCGGTTGTTCACATTATAATTCAAATGCGACGAACTCATGTGAACAGTCTAAAGTCCTCTGTGACCCACATGCAATTAATAAGACATGATGTCACACGCAGCACACTCTTTTTGGAAGTAAATATGGCTCTTGCCTCCTCCTCCTCTGTAGAATTGTGACGGCGGTTGCATTTCAGTGTTGACTGAAATGTGACATGACTGTTCAGACTAAAGTCTCATGGCAAAACATCACATATGTATCCCATTTAGGACCATATATTAACGTGGTCTGAGTTGGACTTCAACAAAAAATGTATTAAAAAAATTATAATCTCATTTGTACTCATCAGACTGTCGTAAAACATCTGATATGCATAACATATGAGCAATAAAAAGAGATTTGAGCCTGTTTTTTCCTGCAGTGTGAAGGCAGAGTTACCGTCATACCGTTTATTTACTTCTGTCATTGGCAGGTGTATCTTCAGTCCTACTGAAAAGACATAGATGAACACATACTGTAACTGATGGAATGGTTATTTGACTTTATTTGCATATTCTGGTCCCCATCCAATATGTGTTTAACCACTTTATGGGGCAAGTGACTATTTTTGGAAAATTTCCACACCCATTACAAGACATTGACAGTAATAGTTGCACAAGGCACGAAGCAACAGGGTCTGTGAAGTCCACCCCTGCATAAACAGTGAGTGTACCTGCTTTGTTAGGTATGAAGTAATGGTACAAATGTAAGGAATGATGTACAAAAGGATAATGTGCGTGTGGACAGGGTGTTTAATGTTGGTCTGATGCTCTAAAAGTTAAGTTCTAATGTTGTACAATACATGCTCCTTTCATCTCACATTGGTTTTATTGGATTTTTTTTATATATACACTCCTTAGATTTTTTTTTGCCACTTATAAGCAACTAAATTGCATTAAAACCCCTTTGCTTCATTACAAACAGGGAGAAAACTTTACACGAGGTCCAAAAAATTTATAATTATGAAGCAAATTATGAATAAACTTGCTATAGGCACAGAAATATCTCTCAGAAATTCTCAACAATTGCCAACAAATGCCATTTTCCACTGGAAAAAAAATAGACATGGTACAAAACGCAATGCATTGACCAATGATAGATAGATAAATAAATAAACTAGAAAAGCACTCTGAGAACACAAACCTCCACCAAGGCAGACCTCCCCCCTTCGAATGAAAAGAGGTCCACCAAGGAGGTTATGTTTTTGCCAGAGTTTGTCTGTCTGCCTGTTGGTTACCAAGATAAATAAAAAAAAACTTATGGACATATTTTGATGACATTTTCAGGGCAGATTGGTAATGGGGAGATCTAGAAATTATTACATTTCGGTGGTGATCTGGAAGAGATCCTGGATTCCGGATCACTTTGAAATGTATTCTCCATGTAACATTTCTAAGTGATCCAGAATCCAGGATCTCTTCTGGATCACCACCAAAATCTACTCTTTTGTTCCGTGTGACACTCCCAACACATTTGGAAAATTTCATCAAAATCCGTCCATAACTTTTTGAGTTATCTTGCTAACAGACAGACAGACAGACAGACAGACAGACAGACAAACAAACGAATCATAACCTCCTTGGTGGAGCTAATACACTGATTCCTACTGTAATCCAACATGAAACTTTGTTTATATATTTTACTTAATTAAAGCACACATTTTCTAGAAGATTACAATCATCATCTTCCTAAAATAATTGAGAAATTTGATATGATTTAATTTTTTTTTTTTTTTTTTTTTTACCAAAATCATCAAATATTTTAGTGCTTCCTACCATTTCTACTACACATTACTGAACTTTGACCTCAGGAGTAGGTCATTACGTCAACCTTTGGGAGCTGCCAAACATGGCCATAACACAGTATCTTGAGAAAAGGTTGAGGTGGCGATCATGCTTGACCTGACTTTGTTTTCACACCAGTCTGCACTGTACGCAGCCACACATGGTGTCAGGGATGGCTCCCCAGGTTTATTTACTCTCATCGCTGGATCTCTGGGAGCTGTGTGTGGCCTCCATGCTTCTGTGTTGTAAAGCCACTGCCAGAGGAAATGTAACATTTTACAGTACTCTCTGCTGCTGATAGATCCAACACACGCAGCTGGTGGAGGTCAGACACAATAGAAAAGATGGGTTTGGAATTACATGTCTGAGATCATGGGTTCTTTTAAAAGGTGCTCCAAGTGTATGTTTACATTATGGTTTCATTTGCTTGTAATGAATCTTTGTTTACTGTATACTGTTGGATACGTTTCATGATAGAAAACAGAATGACCAGAGTTTTACCTTTTTAATAATGAGCAGATGCATGTAAAGTTCTGCCGCTCACACACTGTGTAAGAAAAATAATCTACCCTTTGTGATTCATTTTCTGACCATAATATCAAATCAAGTATCTTTTCCCGCATCTTGTCTTTTTTACTGTGATTGACTGGCAACAGAGTGGAGGTTTTATAATGCAGAGGTACGACCTGACTCTGACTCATAATCAAGGGTAAGTGGGGGTGGGGGGGGGTGAGGAGTGCAGAAGGGAAAGAGAAGGGTGAAAGGGAGAGGGCGGGGGATTCGGATAAGTTCCCCTTTGTGTACACACAAGGAGGTAAAAGGCAGACTGTATACGGTGGTTGGGGGATCAGTGGAGTGGCTCCACAGGTCCTGTCGCGTGGCCCTGAGGCTTTTCTTTGGTTTGCACGCTCAGCCCTCCCAAGTCACGACTTAAGAAATGCCCTGTACTGTATGACCACCCATTATTTTCACTGACTCATGTATGACCGCTATGGAGAGTGATTAGAAACATGAAAATTACATGTACAGGTTTGCAAATATAAAAGTGAGGAATATTACAACAGAAATACAAATTAAATGTTTTTTTTCACATCATTTATATAAAACTTTTTAGTTAGGTGAGTAGTTTACATTGCTCTTTTTTTTTTCAAAGTATAATTAAATGTGTTAAATCTTACAAACTTTAATAAGATGAATAAGAAAACAAATGGTTAGTTCATGTTTTTAATATATATATGATGGTGTGTTAATATGTACATGTATACATTTCTAAATATTCCACTAGAAAGAACCTGTAAAGTGAATGGATCAGTAGGTAGAGTGTGGGTCATCCAAAGTTGGTGGTTTGAATCCCGCTCTGCCCTTGCTGTGACACCTCACCCTCCTTGTATGGATGCGTATGAATGTTTGCTGGTGATCAGAGGGGTCACCATGGTTCTGTCAGTCTGCCCCAGGGCAACTGTGGCAACATATATGGTTTACTACCACCAGAGGGAGCATGAATGAATGAATAATAGATCCACTGTGTACATAAAAAAGCACTATATAAATAATGACAATAATAATAATAATTATAACAATAATGTGCAGACAGTGTTTTGAAGTAATATTTAATATATAAGTAATATTTCTTTGGACTAAAACTTATTCTCTTGTTAATTCTAAGAATTTCACATTTTGACACAAACTTGAGCCAACCAGCATTTAAGATTTGACTTTTCTTCATCACTAACACACATGTGGGAACATTTCATTAGTTTTTACTTGTAGACCAGTGTCATCTTAGCCTGGCTTTCGCTGACCCTCGTGTGTTTCCTCTCATGCTTCATGAGCTTCACACAAGTGTCTGATAAAACACTATAGACATTCTGTTGTCTGCGTCCAAATGGTGGACGGACCAATCAGGACCACTGGGCGTGATTTTAACAGTTATGACGTAAGGAAGAATCTCGACACAGCGGCTAGCATGGAGGAGACTGAACTTTGATTCTGCAATTTCAACGACGTTGTCAAAACTACCGTATATTTAAAGACATTTAAAGATGAACAGAGAACAGTTTTGAAATGATTTATTGTTGCCAAGGATGTTATGGCTCTTCTCCCAACCAGCTATGGTAAGAGCTATCATCTACGTTACATGTTGCTTTCAATGTGATTAGTCGAAATAGTACGTCATTCAAAATGACAAGCACCTGGTTTCTCCAATCAGGGTGAATTATTTTGATTGACAATCCTGCCTTAAGAAAGATAAGCTAATGCGAGCAGCCATGTGAAGAATCCATACATCTCGGCGTAAGTCAGGTGAATGTTATCTGTTTCAGTACAAAACATATGAATTAAGTCAACATTAACAAACGAGCATTTGTAAATAAAAGATAAATGAGGAAAAGGTCAATTACTACAAACCACATTAGTTCTTTGCACAGTCAAAATGTACTGATTCTAAAGTGGTTTTAAAATGAGTCCAGTATGTTTCAGCTTGGACACCATTCACATTAGATTGCAAAGTGTCTTTAGTATTAGTTGTAATGCAAATAAAAATACCATAATCACATTTAAATCTAAATCCAGGTGGTATTTGGATACACATATAAGAGTAAAGCTGGAAGGAAAAACAACTGTACTGCATACACTAAACTGTAGCTATACACTGTAGGTACTGACCCCTACTTCATTACCATAGCAGCAGTCGATGCAGAAACGTCAGTGGTGTTTGGATACACAAGTCTCTAGAGATCCAATTTGGAGCCTGAACATAGCCTCAAGCCTCCTGCAGACTGTGAGACTTCAGCAGTCTTATATTTCATCAACAGTCAGTGTATAACATGAGTGTAGTCAGTTTGGGTATGATGTGAGTAAAACCTGTGCATTGATAATTAGTCACAACTTCGTAGAGGTATGAAATAGTTTGACAGGTCATAGTCATTCATTCACATATGTGTTTAAAAAGATCCAAGTAAGAACATTACATTTTGAATTTATATTTTGTGAAATGGGACACCCTGGGAAGCTGCTTTTGAGAGACACACACACACACACAAAAACCCAACACATGTAAAAATAACACAACACATTTTACAGTAAAACAAACCTAAAAGCACCCACAGGTTACATAATAAACACATAATACAGTCTGAGTCACACAAACACATACACAAAATAAAATAGAATAATATTAATATTAATATAAATAATAATGTTTATGTCCTTAACCTAAAACAAATCTGTGCTTGTTTGACCAGTGATGATCATACTGTTAACAAATTTAATTCCATGTATAATTCAACAAATGATTGGGCATGTTGCTGTTATTTGCACCCTTACATATTCTTTTTTATACATTTTTGCCGTGTCTCAATGTGAATCAAAATGCAATAATGTCCCATCAGAGAGCAAACTTTAAGTGACATGAAGTAACTCTTTGATTTGGATAATCCCTTATGGTTCAACTAAAGTAAAAATTTATTTAAAAGTAAAAATGTGGGTCATTTAGTGACACTAATTGGTCAAATTGAGAGATTTGGAATCCTGTGTTTTGAGTAGAGTCTTAGATAACATAAGAACACAAGTGTGTCTGTAATTGAAAGGACTGCGTACATGTCGACTTTCCTCCCTTTCTCTTTCCTCCGCTGTATTTCTGTCATCAGCTCCCTAATGAATTTCCCTCAAATCACCTGGCACGAACTGCATCTTGGGAATTATTTCCCAGTCAAGTACAGATGAGACACTCTCCAGTATATCCTTAGTTTAAGCGAGTTGGCAAGAATAAGCTCTGGGTATCCTGTGTGTTCTTAAATGATTGGACTTGTAAGTGTACTTAGGTTACGACTGATGATGTTTCACAAGAATATAAGAACGGAAGAAAAGACAAGAATGTGTATTGAGTTAGGTTGCACGATAATGGCAAAACTTTGCAATATGTGATATAGGTGTACAGTGTTATGATAATGATAATATTGTATTATTTCCTGATCACCAAAACCAATATAATCTACCAAGAAAATGAGTCAATTGTTTGTATGCTAAGTTAATTATTTATAATTTAAGACAAAATACAGCACTACTATAATCAATTATATAATTCTGTCCAAAAACATAGTGATGCTACAACTGTAGACCTTAAGACATAAACATTGTCAAATATTTGATCATTTTATTCACTTATAGCAATGTGTAAATGACATGGTTGTATTTCATTATAACCAACCATTTACCTCAGACCTTTAATAAAATAATATTCAATTGTTTGCCAGGTTTAGTAAAATAGTAAAAAATAAAATTATTAAATATGGGTGCTCAACCCTTGACGAAAGTTGTGCTCAGTCTTTTCAATATTAATAACCTATCTTGCATTCAGCAGCAGCAGTAGAATTCGTGTATAATTCGTTTTTCAAAATAAAACCAAAAATAAGCCAAAGAAAAAAACAACAACTCGTTTCTTCATTATTTGTTTCCAAAACCAAAATGAAAAAATGGATAATGATCAGTTTTTTTCATTTTTCGGATGTGAACAGATAACGTCCGTTTCCTGTTTTATCCAATTTTTGTTATCGTTATCCGTTTTTTCATGTTGGATTTATAAACAAATAATGAAGAAACAAGTAGTTTTTTTTTCATTGTCTTACTTTTGGTTTCATTTTGAAAAACGAATGAATGAATGATACACGGATTCAGTAGCATTACTTCAGTATTTTTGCCCAAAAAAAAATTGCATGTTAAAGTGTTAGAGAAAACCAGTCTGGTACCCCATGATGTGTGAAACAGAAAGTTAATGAAAACAAAAAAAAGAAAATAAATTATTGCACACTGTGTTATCGCGATAAAAATATTTTTTCGATATATTGTGCAGCGCTAGTATCGAGTTGCAGTTGAAGTAGGCCAGCGGGTGATGTCATTACATAATGTACTGTAATGACACGTAGGGAAAACCAGAAAACATCACACTGGAGAAGTGATAATGTTGGAGGTGTACAATTCAAATGGAACTGGTTTTAAGTCAGGACCAGTTTTTAGATTCCCACCCCTTGTCTGAACACAGTTAAACGTACAAGAACAAAGAGTCACAAATACACATTTTTTTACGGTGTTAATGAAACTAAGCTAATGATCAAATGATTATTACAATTTATTTTTATTTTTTTATATGCTGTTGTATGTGTTAAAAAACCTCTAACATTGAGAGGGATAAGCAGCGGGGTCGACAACTTTGTGATATTCTATACAGTATGATGTGAGTTTTTAAACAACAGAAACCTTCATTAACATTAAGTACACACAGGTCATATGAGATTAAAGCTGATTTGGTTTTAGGATGAGAATCTCTGTCTCTAAAGCTTTGTTTAATACTCTTTACTAAACATCTCACACATTTACTCCTTCCTATTCAAGACAACTCGTGGTCAAGACACATGTGGTCTGAATTATGTTACATGATGCAAACATGCTATGGCACGCAGAATCAATGAGGTATGAAGGTTTGCCATGTCTGCTTTCAGATCCTGTCAGTCAGTCCTGAAAACTGGACAGAATGCAGTCACGGTGTCCTGTGTTTGACTGTAAGTTAATGAGATGTTTGATGTGTCTAACCCTTTAACGACATTCTCTCAGTGCTGCATTTTACACTTCATCACATTCAATTTACTGTAACTCCTGAACAGTTAGTGCTATCTACATCATCCTAGATCAGGAAGCTGACATCCTAACCTTTACTACATTATATGACACTTTATGGCAGCAATGTGGGACTCTGGAACACCTAGAAATAATAAAAAAAATAAATAAATAAATAAAAATATGAAGCTATGACCAAAAATATTTTTCACCGAATGTAAAATAGTTGAGTTTATTTCTGTAATTTTCAAAAGTTTCATTATGGACATGCACAATGGTTTCTAAATATTTAAAAAAAAAAATTCTCCTTTTTTGTGCAAACACACTGTTTTAAGATTTTATTATTTCGAATAATGATAATTACCATATTTTTCAGAGTATAAGTCACACCCCTGGCCAAAAGTATGAAAAAAACTGTGACTTATTGTCTGAAAAATACAGTAATAACCAGATATTGAAATATACAAATACAAGGCAGAATTGAAAAAAAAAAGAAAACATTAAGACACCTACAATGGAAATGTTTTAAAATCTTACTAAGTGTATTTTTCCTCATTTCTAGTCTAATCGCACTTCAAATCAGACATAATCACCCAAAGAGTAACTCTTCAGTGAGAAATAAAAACTGATTTTTAGACAATGGATCTGGAAAATGTTATTTCAAGAAATCTTATTGAGATACTTTTCACTTCTTCTGTTGGTAGATTTTTATTTATTTATTTATTTTATTGTAATTTTTTTTGCTTAATTCAATCAAAAGTAAATCTGCCAATGGAACAAGTGAAAATTATCTTGGTAAGATTTCTTGAATTACGGTTTTCAAGATCTACTGTCTAACACTTAGTTCTTATATCTCACTGAAAAGTTACTCTTTTGGTGATTATGTCTTATTTTAAGTGTGATGACATATTTTTAACTAGAAGTGAGAAAAATACAGATTTTTGTAGAGTAGGTGGTTTATTACAATGGCAGTCCTAAATAGAACAGAACAGAATAGAATAGAATAGAATAGAATAGAATAGAATAGAATAGAATAGAATAGAATAGAATAGAATAGAATATTGTTCCCATGAGCACAAATTAAAACAAGTACATTGGATTTTTTTGGCATTTCCCTGAGTAGTGACTGTTAGGGCAATTGTGTAAATAAATAAAAATAATAATAATAATAAAAAAGAAGAATACACATATATATTTACAAATACTCATTATATGTAAATAAATTAATAGGTAAAACACACTGATAAAAAAACAAAACAAATGGACATACATGTACACCCAGAGTTTGTTATTGATATTACACAATGTTAATTCTAAAATAGTATAAGAGGGTTAACTGTTCAATGTTTGAGTGGGTTGTGGTGGGAGGTATTTTCCATATTTAATGTCCTCCTGTACCACAAGCCTGACAGTGGCTGGTGTAAAAAAAAAAAAAAAAAGTCTCCTAAGAGTTGACTTAAGAATCTCCCAACAACTTAATTTGAAATAATAATATTCACAGTATAATCTCATCCTGCAGTGAGTGGGTCTAACATGCTTCACCTTTGTCTAAGAGCTTCAGTATATGACGCCCAGCATGATAGTGGTGCTCCACACAACCCTGCCACCCTCACCCTGCCTTTCAGCACCTTCTGGCCCACAGAAAGAGCCTCTTTGTTCAGCTTTGTGCTTGTGACGTGCACTCAAGACCGTGCTTCCATTAGCAACAGCCTGTCAAATAACCAGGGATTGTGATGGAGCCTAATACCCACTGCATATGTAGTATTGACTTAAGGAGGAATTGAAAATTGTCCCTCCCATAGCGTCCAGACACAAGACTACTTTTATAACTCACCTTAGTCCCCTTTTTTTTTTTTCTAGCAAGCTGACTGACTGATTGATTTCATTAGCCACCCTAGAACTTTTATTTAGGTTAACTCATTTCCACTGTGGTTGGATATTTTTGATTTCCATCATCACATGTTTGGTAAACTGGAGGTAAAGTGATTCTTTTTTGACTTGAATCAATATTTCGTGATTTACTGCAGACATAACAGAGTAAAAAAAAAAATTAAAAATCACATGCGAGACCTCAAGAGAAGTAGAAATTTGACTCTAAATTCTTTAATTCATTCATACAGTCAAGGCACTAAACTGAATTTTAGTCAACCCTGAAGACTTTGCTATACACATTTAGCAATTTTATATTTAAGTGAAGTACCACAGTAGGTGTTTTATTGCACATGAAATGCAATCCTGTGTAAACATTCCTAAAAGTAAACTTAAATTTCCCCAAACTTCAAGAAAGAGTGGATAAATGACATTGCGGATTGGATATTACCTGTGGTATTTTTCCACAGGGCAGGCTTGATATTCCGTGACCATGTTCAAAAATAAAGTATGCCAGTCTTCAGCTTATTTTACTTGGATAGTGTGACACTGATTCTCTTATCATGGCTTTCCTTGTACTCACATTGTCCCAGTATAAACTCCTACAGTACATGAATTAAATCAAGACTCTTCATTCAAGCAGAGACAGACTGACCCGCTGAGCCTGAGTCTGTAAGTATATGGAAATAAAACAATATTCAAACAGTTTTTAAAATAAATATTTGCCCTTGGTCGACATACCGCCAAATTCTGTCCCGTGCTGTTTCTATTTAAGGAAATCAAATACATATGTCTCTTTGTATTTTCATGGATTGTAATGATGACCAGTAACATCAAATCATCATTTCATAAAGCCTATGAACACGCAGATTAAAACAAAACCAGTCTGTCTTGAACTCTCAGGTCTTAGATAGGTATGTTTCTGCCTTTTAATACCATCTACCACAGCTTAAGACAGAAGTAAGAGTGGCACGCAGGGCTGTGCTCATGCATTTCCATCATCTGTCGACTCATAACAGCTTAAACAAAGTGAGAAAAAAAACACAAAATAAAACTCTAAGGTGTAGACGGAATGAGTCAGAGTGGCATTTTGCTTGCTGTCCCATTCCTTTTTGTTTACCAGGGTCTCTTATTTTCCTCATTTTTGTTTGCTTTACCAATTTGACCTTCATTGAATTTCAAGGAAAAACAAATAAGGTGAAGGGGTTTTTATAAAGGCCTTATTCTTAACATTTCTTTTAATAGGAAAAAAAACAAAAAACATAACTAGGGAGTGCTTCTGTGTATTTTTCTCTAAGACGAGAAACCCTTCCCATCTCTGCTTTTACTGGAACTGTTTTAAGGTGTTTCGTTGCAAATGTTGACTCATCTGACAATATTACACTCGTTCTCTTTTAAGCTTGTTTTAAATGTTCTGGCCTTTTTTTTTTTGTAATGTACATTTTATCTGCATGAATTTATCTCTCATTTAAACAGCCACATCTTTCTGAATACATGAGTATTAATGCACTGTTCCTGTTATATGTCCTGTGTAGCATTAATTTGATGACAACCAGGATTTGTGATATTACCACCCACTCATTTGAGCAAACTCTGTGAATATCCACTCTGTTAATAAATGCAGTACAAATTTAGGCATAGTTTTGGTCAGCGAAATGTAGATGATAGTTAAACATAACTGCCTTATTCAAACTCCCGGCTGGGCACTCACCACATAGAATATTTTGGTTCATGTTCAAGACCTTTCAAACAGTTAAAGAAAAGGACTGTGTTTGTTTATCGGTTGTAACTGGCTTGGTAACTGACTGTCAGATGTTGAAATTAAGGCTTGTTTTACATGGTTTTTAAACGTCTGACCACTGCGGTGTGTCCAACATATTTGGTTATAAATCTTGCAGGTAGGGAGATGCCATGCATGCATTAATTTCTCAGGCCCACCACACACCTTTCCAGAGGCCCACAGCAAAAAAACAAGGAGTGTGGTCAGTTTTTCCAGTCCGGCCTAATTAAAGGGGAGGAGTATGAAACATGTGTCCTGTGCTTACAAAGGGCTGTGGCAACCAATGCTTCACCAAGATCAACACATATTCCCATTTCCAACAGCAATTTTATTGTTTACCAAATATGTTATAAGAGGGAAAAAGTCGACTATGAATGTGAGAACATGAGAAATGACACTGACATATGATTTATTATCATAGTTATATTATGACTAAAATCCTTGTTCTTCTCTTATTAGTCCAGTTTTGGAACCAAGACAACAATTAATAAACATGAAATGAACCAATCATTAAAGTATTTTTTAGATTAGATGACATTAGATCTAATTATCCTTTGGACAGAGTTCTCAGGAGATTGAGGTTTCAAAAGCAGCACAACATCAAATATGTAAATAAGAAATACTGTACTGTACAACAACAGTAGTGACTCATTATGTCATGATATAATAGTATAGTATCCACAATATACTTTAATAATCACAGAATAAAAGTACTAGTAGAAACACGTGGCAATGTATTAAATAATACTAATGAGAAATATCGCATTGTGTCATAATATAAAGGTTAGAGAGAGAGTGAGTGAGAGAGACAGACAGAGAGAGAGAGAAAGAGAGAGAGAGAGTGTGTGTGTGTGAGAAAGAGAGAGAGAGAGAGAGAGAGAAAGAGAGAGACAGAGAGAGAGAGAGAGTTTAATAATCACATAATAAAAGGTAGTTATGAGTGAATTAAGAATAAAAAAGTCATTTAGTTATTTAAGAATATAATAATATTCATGATGTTGCAAGAGTTGAGATGACAATTTAATAATGACAAATAAAATTATTTTTTATGTAAAGATGCATTAACCAGTTCTAATATGTTACTGGAATTGAACTGAAGTAAAATGACATAAAAAAAAAACTAAACATCAGAGTAATCCAAAACCGATCACTAGTGATTCACTTTTTGTTAGTTTTCTTTGAACATAATTATATACAGTATGTTAAAAGGCAGCTATGACCTATGACCTATGACCTAGAAGGCTGTAGAGTCAGCCAGAAATGGTTTGTGTTTAAAAGGTTGCTGATTCTATTCCATGGACTGGCAGAAACAAGTTGTTGGCTGATTTACCCTTGAGCAAGGCACTTAACCCCCCCACCCCACCCACCCACCCACACACACACACACACACACACACACACACACACACACACCCACCCATCCACCCCCCCCCCCACACACACACCCCTACCACCCACCCACCCCATCTACTCCCCATGTGCCTGATGTTGCAAGCTTGCAGTGTGTGGTGTGTTCCTACATGTTCTACGTAGTGATGAGTTAAAAGCTGACGTTCAGTTCCAGTGTGTGGTGCATGTCTACTGTTTACTGACAAAGAATCTTAGTCATAATATATCACGAACATAAAAACAGGCAGAAGTTTTATATATATATATATATATATATATATATATATATATATATATATATATATATATATATATATATATATATATGACACTGTGTCAATCGTTAACATCAGACTTAAGGATTTGCGCACCTCATAAGTTAAATGTTTAAACCGGTGATGGTACAAAGTAAAAAAAATGTTGAGACTTTCTTTTTTAATTGGGGCTGTACCTGAAGGCCTAAAGTGGAACAAATTTACCTTGAAATAATTCTAGTTCTCGTTTGTCATAGGAATGTCAATAAATCTCTCAAGTGTGTTTTGGTCGTGTGGTTAAATACTTCAAGTGTCTTTAACAACACACTGTGCACAAACATCAGTAGAAATCAATCTACAATGACTCAAATGAAAGGGTTATTAAAGGAAAATATTTTCATTTTACGTTGGTTCTTAAATCTCTGTCTTGTTTGTCTCATAAATGACTCACTATATCTGTCAGATCATATAAAAATACCAATGTCTAAAAGCCTAGAATGTTAAAATGAAAACTGAGCACAAATATATGTATTTCTATAGCAGTAAATTTGACCTGGTGGCTGTTATCGGAATAAATCACACTTGGTTTAATCTGGAATAATATTCACCATAAACATTAATATGGAATGTATAACATAATTTTAAGTAAAGACAAAAACTGAGTTAAAAGTGACCTCTGACTATATTATTTAGTTCCTATTCATTAATAACGTGAACACTAACTACTATTGATATAAAACACATGGCCTTAAACATGTCTATACACACCTTGTTACAATTTAAGAGTTTTAGACCCAGTTCTAATAGTTGAAAACCACAGAAAAAATTAAAGCAATAATCTGTTTCTAATTTGCCAAAAAACTCTCATACATCAACCATCAGAAGTCTCATTTCTGAGGAAAAGGGAAACTGTATGTGCTGTTACTTACAACACATTTTTTTTTTAACCTGAAGTAGCCAGGCAACCTATAATAACTCCATTCACACAATTATTGCTGCAGGGGAATTACTGGTCAAGACATATCAAAAACAATCGGGCGGTTGCTGTAAATTCCTGCTTCTCCATGAGCTATTGAGAACAGAGGTGCTTAGTGAGGGTTTTTAGTCTCATCTGCCAGGAAGACCAT
Source organism: Siphamia tubifer (assembly GCA_020466265.1). Classification (NCBI taxonomy): domain Eukaryota; kingdom Metazoa; phylum Chordata; class Actinopteri; order Kurtiformes; family Apogonidae; genus Siphamia; species Siphamia tubifer. The sequence goes on along the minus strand of CM035790.1, from coordinate 28,966,748 downwards.
CACGACCTGGAAGCTCAACTACTTCTCTGAGCGTCTCTGGAGGAATGGCAAGTGTGGGCTAGAGACTTTGGCAGGACCCAGTTCACCTCAGCTCATCTGAACCTCACTTTAGCAAAGTAGACCTGGGAGACTTAAGGAGACAGAAGTGCACTGACACTTCAGGTTTTTTTTTTTTAAAAACACACTGAAGTTTATAATTAAAAAGATCTGACTAAATACCGATTCTGTTCAAAAGAAAAGAAAGAGAAAAAAATGAAAGCTGAGTTATTTTACCAGCTCTATAGAAGCAGGGGTCCAATCATACTTGAGACCCGCTGTGTCCCATATGATGAATGAGGCTCCTAGCAGGACGGTGGCAGAGAGGACAGCTTCATGTTATCGCACAGCACCTTCAAGCACCACACTTCTGAGGGCCCACTCACCTGGGAGGGCCCACCCTATTAAGGCCTTCATCAATCACAACTTGGCCACTTTCCACAGGTGATATATGGGCAGCCCTGACACAGCATTAAACAGAGCGGGAAAGCCCACACTGAAATTGTCAAGTGAATTTGAACAGAACTTTTGACATATTGTAATAAGAAAAATCATGACTACTGCACTTTCCATTAACTGTTTTGGACTGAATAAAGTTGCCTGTTGAGTGTTGTCAGACGGTGGTGAATAAGTTGAGTACCTTATCAGTCCATACAAACATATGAGCCATGATGTGGACATTGACTGATCAGTTACTTCTGTCAGATGTTGCTAGATCATAATTAATTTGGGGAAAATGTGTTAAAATTCTCATTTTAAGTGCATAAATGCTTTCTAACGAGTTTAGAAAGGATGGTGTGTTTATTACCCCATTTATTTTTGGTTAGTTTGTCTGTCTGTCTATCTGTTGGTCTATTTGTTGGTCAGTAATTTACAAGAAAGGCAGTCTAGAATAGATCCCATTAAATTTTGGCAGGTGTGGGTCACAGATTAAGGTCAAGGCCACCAAAAATATGTTTTGCAATAATAAAAAATACGGTAAATCAGATAAAACATTTTAAGGGGGAAGGTTTGTTGTGTCTGATATCACTTCTTTGATAGATTTCTACCTTACATTTGTAGATTTCATAACAAACAGTGATTTGTGGAAATTATCCTGAATCCATGCCACCATTTCTATGACTGAACCATGGCTGATTTAATACAATGCTGCAGATTGTTAGTCTTGTTCCTTGAGCACAGAGATTTTTCTACATTAAAAAATGGTTTAATTAGATTTTGAAATGTAGGTGACACAAACTCTGTACAATGTTTGAAATAGCTCCACAATTTGAAGTTGTTTTTTTTTCCAGATGAATGCATCACTATTCAACTTTATTTCTAGACAATCATGTTATTGATTTGCTTCCAGTTAAACAATTTAGATGAAAAATTTTCTACCTGAACTTTCTTTCTCGTACCATTTACATTAAATCCTTTAGTTATTTGTGTCCCTCATTTTGCCAACAATTTCAATCTTACATTTTCCTCCTTAATAGTATAGATGTTTTCAGTTTACTCGTATGTTTTGATAATCTATCATGAGGTGAAATATGGGCTTATTTTTACATTTATTGGTTTATTTTAAACTTTACACAACATCCTATGTTTTGGACCTGGGGCTGTACAATACTAAAACATTATTGTAAATGCAAAATAAACACTTCCTTGTTATAACAATATGGCATTTAATAGCAATCACACTTGAACAGAACTTCTCATAATTCAAATTGAAGAAATGTGGATTTTATTGGAGGCACATTAAACCTTTACAAACCTACTTGTCTGTGGCACAAGTGGTCATTGGGGACTCCCAATGACTTTTCATGGAGTCATATTATCCCTCCCGTCACCGGACATTTTCAAAGTTTGAGCAATCAATGCAGACTTAATGAACCCAGTCCTGGGGCTCATGTAGCCCAGTGGAGGCACACGTTGAGAGGCCCCAATACCTGCGAGATCCATTTAAGGGTGAGATATTCCAAACGGAAAAGCCTATTGGTAGCCAGGCCACAGTTTATGGGGGTCAGAACAATTGGGAGAAAAGCACACCCAATCTTTCAGGGGTCCAAATTTGCAGTAACACTGTCAACACACAAGGGAGAGCAGGACCTGTGGGGGTCAGTCATGGGGCAGAACCTAATGCCAGAGCCTCTCACCTTCTCTCATAAATCCTAACAATCTGAACTCCCACTGAATGTTGTGGGAAGGTCAGGTGTTTGTTGATCTCTCTGGAGAGTCAAAGGTGCCAGTGCACCTCTATTACCAAGGAAAAAGCCCTTCAAACTCTTGACCTCTTCTACTGTGAGCTACTGGTTAAATGTAATACTTGGAGACTGTTTCAGAACAGAAGTGTCAGTGTGCTCCATAAAGTTACAAAACAAAACTTTGTGAAGAATAATACGAACAGCAAATCAAGTAAAAACTGCAAAAAAAATTTCATTCATTCATTCATTCATTCATTCATTCATTCATTCCGGGAAGTCCTTTACAGGGTATCGGGTATGTTTGAGCCTATTCCTGCTACCAATGGGTAAAAACACGTCCCCAGTTCAGCAGTTCGGTTCAGAACAGACATATTGAGGTAAACTACCATCACACTCACACCTATGGGAGATAGAATGACTAGTTGATCTATTGAGGTGCATGTCTGTGGATGGTGGAGGCGACCAGGGTTCCCGAAAACAACTTGCACAGATATTTGGAGAACATGGAGACTCCACACAGAAAGGCCAAAAGAGGGTGGTGCTGGGATTGAACCCTGGACCTTGGAGTCGACAGTATTCATAACTGGACCACCATGTCAGCCTGTGATATTTCATGTGACATATTTCTATGATTAACATCCACAGAAGGAAAAGCTGATAATGAATAGAGATAATAAACCCTCTTGCTTCATTGGAGTTCCCTTTCATTCATAGCTGTTGTAAATATCTTTTTCTTTCTCTGTGCATGAATAAAATATATGAATCTGAAAAAAAACCCAACCCAAATGGTCAGGTACAAACCCCAGTGGTGTAATTCGGTCTGATTAGGGTCAAACCTTACTCCACTGTCTCACCAAATGGCCAAAATTCATACTGTATTACACTGTTATGTGATGTTAGCAAGGTGCACTGTGGTATCTGACCTCTAGTTTTTCTAAGAGGTGGAGTGTGCCTGTCTGCTGGTCTGACTGTCCTGTGGGAGAATAACATTGTATGCTTTGCCCAGACAGGACATGTATACTGCGCAGCGGCTCACTGGATAGGTGGTTGTGGGCACTGAAAGTTGGCTAAGTACATACCTACTCATTATGACAAGCACATACACACATATGCACACTGAGGCTACACCACACACAGAAAGACAGACACACACTCATTCACACAAATACAACTCTGGTGGATCCATTCCCGGAGTGTTTTGGAATTAAACCAGCTGCATGTACTGAGCAGACTGTATGCAGGTTGGCCGTTTGGTTTGGCATTGCCAACAGACTGGAAACATGTCATGTGACTTCTGGGAAAAGTGGTTCCCACAACTGTTATGTCTACACGCCAAACTGAGACATCGGCGATAGAATGCAGCATAGTCTGAGTGAATAAGATACAGCATTTAAGCAATTTCTAACAGTCATTTAGTCTAGTAATTAGCAAAAAGTACAAAGAACCCTTTGCCACCTCATCTACTGTATATACTGATATATTTGATATATTTCTGCTTTGTGGCAAAAAGGTAACTCATTTGAAATAGTTACTATGAAAACCTAGTGTTTATGAAAAACATGGTGCAGGTCAGTGAGACTGCAGAGGTGACCCAGCAAGGTGACAGTTCACCTGGGCTGATAAACAGGTCCACAGAAACACAAGTCTATTGCTTTCAGAGGGATTAAATCTAGCAGACTTGCAGGGGCCTGCACTGACACTGACAGCTTTATAGTAGCATGACACTGGCAGCACCGCAACAGTAAAAACACTAAGACAACATACGCACACCTCAGGAAATAATGATTCCACCAGCAAGAACTTGTGTGTGTGTGTGTGTGTGTGTGTGTGTGTGTCAGTGTTAGTCGGTGTACGACTCATGAAGAGTATTGTGTTTGCATACAAATACACAGTTCTCCAATGTCTAAATGTTAACGTTCATACAGATGCAAAGTAGTTGGCTTCAAGAAAACAGCTTTTCTGTTCAGTCAATGTCAAATGAGCGAAAAATTATAGGTGGTGGCTTTTTCTGGAATCTGTTTATAGCTCTATGTAAGGAGAGTGTCAGTGGCAGAAAATGTTCTGCTTGATTCATAAATACAATGCTTCCTTGGCTTTCTGAAGTGAGCTAAGAGAATGGCAAACCTATGAGGAATAAATATACCTACCCCATAACACAACCACACTGTCAAAACCAAAATGAAAATACAAACATGGTGGAAAAAAAAAAAAACGGTTGATGTCAGTGTCACCGGCACGTTTGGGCCGACACCTTTTGGGTGACACACTGCTGTGTGCAGGCCAGAGCTGCAGTGGTAGCAAGCTATGGTACCAAAGCCACAGAGGACAAAGGCAGCCTTCATGTGGTGTTCATTCAGCCCAGGAGACTACTTCTGGTTTTGTGTGTCTGGAAATGAGAACGTGAGGTGGCAGTGAGACGCCATCAGCCCAAAAATCAAGCACAGGGGGATTCATACTCATTCGTCATATACTAGACTTTACACTGTCCCTCTTTCCCTCTGCGAGAGCATAATATTCATGTATAGATTTCAATTTGCGATTAGATAATTGCAGGGGAAAAACGTGTTTTCTCCAACAAGCAAACACAGAATTCCCACAGAGGGATGTAGTTTCACTTTTCAGTCATTTCTATAATGCCAAAGACAAGGCCATCACCAAGGTAACGCCCAATTTCACATCTTAGGGTTTCAATTTCTGAGATTCAACACCTCTCCTTCCATCAACGCCACTGAGGAGGAAATATTAGTTCCTTAATAAAACATAATTTTGTCTGGAGGCTAAGACTAGAGGCCCTAGGAAAACAGATGTTGTCTTGTCATGTTAGCAGTACCTTGTGTGAGGAATGGATCTATTTCATTCTGTTTTTATAATGAGAAGATTTCTCCTTCCCTGTCTCCTGTCTCTCACTTCAGTTTGTCTTGAAATGGAGCTGCAGAGCCTCCCTAGAATTCCACACACACTGTCTCCTAAATTTGCCAGCCTGATTTGAGGACTGGTCTTGAGATGACAATATTAATTAAGGGCTAATTAAAGTTATGCAAACAAAAGCTCATATTCATATTTTCTCTGCAAAGGTAACCATATTAAACCTGATGAATGTAAGGGGTGGCCCCGTAGGCAGACAGGGGTTGCAAGCTGTATGTAATTAAATAACGTGACACCTCTCAGCCTGCAAGCTCACCGTAGGAAACCCTCCACAATATGAGACACATTCCACCGCATACGTTTGTGTGTCTTGGAGTCAGTCAGTCCTGAGCCATTGTTAAAGCGTGACCAGGCCACCAGAGTAGGGGAAGCAGAACACAAACGTCCAAATATATGACGTGTCTCAAAAGCTAGTTTATTCTCATTTTGTGATCATTTTGAAAAATATTTATTTCATCATAGGACGTGAAATCTAGAGGTTTACTTACTTTAGTTTTCTAAGACTTACATTACAAGGTTTTTCATGTTATGTTGGTATGGCATGGTATGAGGTTCTTATTGTTAATAAAAATGAACAAAATGACAACTAGAATTGAAATTTTTTTTTTCATTAACTGAAGTAAATAAAAACTAATTAAAATAAAGAATAACTAACTGAAAGTGTATTATGTGCTTATATATAAAAGTAACTAAAACGTATTAAAATTAATCCTTTTGTTAATGTAACTAAAGTTGGAAGAACGCAGCTGAGCCCTGTGTGGGACTTCTTTAAATATGACAACGAGACATGGATAAAAAAAATTAACTATGTTAAAAAAAAATAAACTACAATGAAAAATCCCACACTATTATAACTCATGGTACTGTATAGTGCAGTGTGGTGTTTATGTTATGTTATATGTTATGTTATGTTTGTTAAAAAATAAATGCCTTTGAGTCATCTTAAAGTTGTTAAAATACCTGTCAAATCACAGCTTTACACTTATATTTATCTTTTGTACATAAGAATAAAAGCTGTGCCACGTTTTGTGTTTTGTTTGATGCTTTGGACAGCCACATCTTATGAGGTTTTACAAGTTCATCAATGTTTGCTGAAAATACAAAAAGGGCATCACACTGACACAGAAAAACTGAATGGAGGTTTTTGTTGTCTTTTTTCCTTTTGCTGCTATCATTGCAGGTCTGTCTTTGATGTGATTCCACAAGAGGAGTTCCGTAACCGTCAAAGCTTTTCCGCTTCCCCCCCCCCCCCCCCCTTTGATCTCAGTCCAGCTGAGACATCTCTCTTTCTCTCTCCGGAAGTGATAGGGAAAGGAGGAGGCGGGGGCTGTTGACCTGCCTGCAGCAGCAGAAGCACTGTGGTGTTGAAATGATGTCTGAGCGAGTGCAGGGCCCAGCTCTGGAAAAGCCAAAAGGACTAAATAAAGATAAGCTGCAGGCCTCTGTTTTTCCACCCACGCTGACTTCAGAACACCAACAATCATATGATCCGTTTAGAGTGACAAGTACAATCTCTCCGCCATCCTTAGTCAGTGTATTATTAGAAGTTAAACTCTAAATTTTCAGTTCTGTGTACGTCTTCTTCTAACAAGCAAGGTGTGCATGTGCATGGACATATTACATTTTCGTCTTCACTGTTTTGCTTCTGTTATGCTTAATTAGTACATGACTCCAAAATCATAACATAAGGCATATCAGGTTCCTGCTGCTCAAAAGGCTCATTTCTGAAATAAACTGTTGCTGAGCTTTGAACAGAGCTGAACGGGTGTGATGGTGGTGCTAAGTTCGGTGCAATCCTGCAGGTTTGGAGGTCCCACATGTTTATGGTTATGTCAGACACTGTGTTGGCCCCTAGGCTAGGTCCCTGGAGGACTCCTCCTGGCTGCTGCTCCTACTCCTGTCTGCCACTATGGCTGCTCCATAATAAATAAGCAGCTTTAGGCCTGGAACGAGGCTCTGCATATTCTCACACAACCTACTGTAAATGGGAGGGGAAGCTGCCCCTACCCCAGCACTTCACAAACTAACAGCCTGTCACACTCACTGTGTTACACAACACTCGCTGAAGCTTGCGTCAAAGCTCGCTGTATCCTTGAGTCATCAACCCACAGTTGCCTGTCCACATCTTTGCATTTATGATTGCTGTTGATGTTTACAGTGGACTGGAAAAGAAAACGACCATGTTTGGGACAATTTAATAACGATACGTCTCATATTGACTGTAATGTACTGCAGGTAAGACTGACAATCACATGTTGTAAAAAAAATAAATAAATAACTTTCCTTGTAAAGTAGGTAAGTAGGTAAGGTTTAAGTTCCTGCAGAACAGGAAGGAGAACCAGATAATATAAACTCCATTTCAGAGCATTAACTTCTACAGTACACTCACTTCTGCATATTAGTTATGTTTTAGTTAGTTTTTGTTTTTTTTTATATCTCAAAGTATTGTCCCCTCTGGACCAGGTTTCTTGAGGGTACTTCAACTGCAGTTCATCAGAGAAGTATCAAAACGTTCCCATCAGCAGATAGAGCCTCAGTCACACCGCTGAGTCGAGTGTTTTTCTGACAGGTATAAACACACAGATATAAGACGGCTCCTCGCTGTCAGGGGTTCATTTTCAGGGAAGGCCCACAGTTGGCTGAAACCACAAAGCAGTCATATAATGCACATAGAGCGTAAAAGCCAGTCAAATGGGCCCTAGAAGGCACCTAGGGTATGATTCCCTTTCAGCCGAAGCTTAGAAAGCTCCTGTGGTCTATGGTAATCAGACTGGCTGTGAGGCTAACCTGGTTTTATACAAGACCCTGATGACAGACCTTCAGCTACTCACACTGAGTAAAGCCACATTTTTCAAACCTATTCAATCAACACTTCAACTACACTGCTTTGTGATGAAGTATTGTAGGCATTAAGGTGAATGATGACAAAGTAACATTAAATATCTTTGGAGCTTTTAAATACTTAAGGGCCCCCCCAAACAGCCTGATGAATAAATACGAAAAGGACGTGAAGATTTCCTACTGTGTAAAATGAGTATTTTCCACTTCAACTTTTTTTTTTTTTTTTTTTTTTTTACACAATGGCAGCCCACTTGAGGATCTAACTTGTACAAATATGTGAAGAGCAGAGGTAATATGAAAAAGAAAATCATTTTCTCAAGAAACTCCCTGTACACACTCTGACATAAACATTCCCTGGCATGTTGTATGAATATGAAATGCTTAGCAAACTTGGTAAGCGTTATTAAAACATTGCTGTTATTCCACAAATAAAATGCCTACCACAACCTTAATGACTGCACACCATTTCAACTCAGTCAGCTCCTCAGCTTTCTTTTTATGAGATAATTACTTTTTACATGTTTTCCAGGTAATTACAACAAAATCTCAGTGTCAGCATTAATTTGAACACAGCGATGGCCTAATATCTTTAATATAAACCTGTATCTGTGTGTTTGTGTCTTGACCCGACCATGCAGACATACTCTATCACACCAGATGTCTTGGACTTAGCCCACGCAGCTTCCACTGGGGCTCACAGGGGAGGCCAGACATGACCCTGTGATGGTTGGAAGGGAGAAGTTTTTTTGGGTTTGTTGGGCTCAAAATCCCCTCTCCTTTCCAGGAACATCTTTCTGGTAAAGAATCTATCACCACATTATACATGATTAAAAATACTCTCCACACTGGCCGATATCTTTCAAAACAGTTCATCCACTTAAATTAACTATCACGCAATTGGGAAAAAAAAAAAAAAGGATGTTGAGAAGAAAACCACTTGTCCAGCATCAGTCCTTTGTGGAAACAAGATAATTTCTCTCTCTAATTAAAGCTTAATGCGTGGATGTTGCAACACAACATCTGGTTTTTAATCATCTGGGGAAAGTTTGACTGTATGAGTGTGTGTGACTGTGCACATGTGAGTATTTACATGTGTACACTGGAGGAAGCAGGGCCTCCAGGAATTTGATACACCATCCCACTCAGGAAGAGAACCCAAGTCACACACCAGATAACACCCCAGTAGAGTGGGGTCCTGAATATTTGGTTAAAGCTGCATGCATTATGCATGTCTTCTCACTGTAAAAGTATGCATGTGTCAAAAGTCTCCCATCATCATCACTCCAGTCGACAGATCCGCTTCCATGGTGTATGGGGTACCGCAAAGAGACCCCAGCTCAATATTGGACGGGAAATCAGTGTTGACACTAATGAGGCCATAGAAAAATGTTCTGCGATTCAGTCAAATCCTCTTTATACATAATATTCTGGGAGGGGATCGGTTCAGACTGATTGCATCTGTCAAATAATCTATTCAAGTAATTTTCAGAGAACTTACTACAGTTGGGACATAAAATATACTATCGAGCAAAACTATGTCAGTGACCCAATGAGACGAATCATGCTAATGGTGGTTCTCCAAATGCTAACGTCTTCCTGGGTGTCAATCCATGGGTATAAACTCTCTGCTCGTCTTACCCTGTTCATCATAACTTTACATTATGGTTATTCTGATGCGAATAATTCCTAGTGCTTTTCCCTCATGTAGGTTTCAGTGTGATCCAGTCGAGCTGGAACACCTCGCCAGCAGGCCGTCGCCTTTGACCTCTGAATAGCAGGGAGAGGAGGAAGAAGCAGAAGTTCGACCCTCAGGGGGCCGTTCTCAGACGAGGAATCTAGAGAGTGAAAGGAGCATGTGTGGTTTTGATATCCGCTTTGCTGCTGAACAGGAAACAGAGGTGAATGGTATGAAGAATCATCTGTTGATCATCTGGGACACTATGTCCTTAAAAGGTGCCACTTGTATCCCATTGAAAACCTAAACTCTGCCTGTTGACAGGATTTGACAATATTTATGCTTCACTACAATCAGTTATCATCATAACACCACAATGATCATTAGAAAGTGGAAAACATACAATTTATATAAATATATTGTCTTGACAAATTACACATGAACAACATCACATTAGCAAAGCATCAATGAAACAGCTAATTCAAGTTCATTTTAGGATAGAAAAATGATTGATGAGCTGCAAATCCTTTGAATATTCAGATTTTTATATCCTAGATGTGAAGCCATGTCTTGGTGTGAGGCTGGGTCTCTCCACTGCTTCTATTTTAGTAGCGGGCGGGGAGGTTTGGGGGCTGCAGTAGACAGTGTGGCGCTGCAAGTCCCAAGCAATGTTCGCCTGGCTGTGCTGTCCAAAGGGTTTTACACCTGAATGTGAGAGGGCCTGGGGACGTCAGAACCTTGTAAGCCAGAAGACCCCCTACAGCGCCTGTCCCAGCCTCAGCTGGGCCTGCCTGCAGAAGGCCTGTCAAAACAGGGATTTCTTTTGGTGAAGGGGCTTTAAGTAAGTCGCCACTCTGACAGTGATGAATGGCCTTGTCCATCGAATATGAATCTGTGCCCGCAAAAAAATGACAAACCAAGATAACTTTATTTGCACAACGGAGCTGACGATAAATACAAATTCAAATTCAACACCCGATGAATTGGCACATAAGTGATCTGTTCTCTGTAAGAAGCTTTCCTGGTAATTCAGTTGGGAATAAAAGAGCAACAGTGTGGTTTTCTGGTATATAATAGCCTGTTTGCTTTCAGCTGCTTCACGAGTGATTAGCCTTCTCTACGATAACAAAAGCGTACCTGTCACTTGCAACAGAACCACGCTTCAGTGGTGAAATACAATCTGTTGAACACTTGGGCTGTGAACAGCAGCTTTATTGATTTTTTAGATGGCAGGTGATATTGTCACATTGAGAACAGCGGGTCATATCTGCTTTCAAAGATTTCTGCTTAGTGTGGCAAAGTAAACAAACTGAATGAGGGGGGGTGTGTGGTCAAGTCTGCTGGGGGTGGGTTATGTTGTAGGTTGTGACACATGCACATCTTGTCAGGATCAGGCGAGAGCATGTTGTGTTGATGATAAGGCAGAGGTGTCCAGGAAAACCTGATCCCTCTCCTCAGGGAGGACCAGTGCACTGTGGCTTCCTGTTTAAGGGGACAAAGCCATGGTGTACCTCAGGGCGCTGTATCAGCTCTACCATCCCATGTCAAGCCCGATCACCTCCCACTTTACCCGTCCATCCCCACCTCCACTTAGGCTTTGATTTCCAGTCAAAGTAAACAGCAAACTGCTTGCAGCCACAGGCTGTTCCCATGGCGACAGTGCACGAGTGCACAGCGTTGGCCTTGATGATTTGGATCTGGGGGTCGGACAAAGAGGCCAATTCAGAGACAGCCTCCAGATTTGGATGCAGGCTGAGCTTTCTGTAGGACACTGGGCTTGAATATAGCAGAAAAAAAAATCTGCAGTGTGGAAGACTTATCACATCCAATCAACCATGTGATATTAACACTTCCTGTCACATGGAGGTTTGCCTGCTGGACAAAGAGGGTGCTTGTCGAGGTTGGATGGGACCATTAATAGGGGTGTAAGGGTGAAGGTTACAACTTCACCAAGTGTAATTACCTCTGTGTACTGTTAAGCGGGTCACGCTGAGTCTGGTCTAAAAATATAGCACTTGTGTTATAGTAACTAGGAGGACAATCACCTATATTGTGTGACTAAATATTTCAGGGTTTATGGTGGATTTCATCTTCAAATTGCAATTCACTCAACCTTCTATTAAATTTCAAAACACAAAATCCTAGAACGTACCCCTGGGGGATATGGCCACTGAGGTGTCAATTCTGACAATATCTACACAATGGATGCAGGTTTAGAGATTAGAGGATTAGAGCTTTCTGCTGATTTTGGACCATCTAAAGATATTCTTATTTCCTGTTTTTCACCTCCTATTTATTTTCAGCTATCTTATAAGTGTGCAATTAAAAGGAATGATAAAAATGTGTGACATCTCTACAGCGCCTACTGATGTTGTGGATTGAATTATATGTTAATTATAAGTCTATGTAAACACTTGTGTGACATATAATAAAATACAATGATATATTATGACAAAATAAGACAGAAGATGCAGCTGTTGCTCATCACCTTTAACCCATGCCTGCTCCTCAGCTCTTTTTTTTTTCTTGCATCTTTATGTTAACTCCTCCTTCTGCATCTTTAGAAGGACAGATGAGCCAAGACAAGGATAATCAGGAGCTACAAGTTGAGAATTATGAAAAGGGGAAAGAAACACCTTGCATGGTCTGCCGATTCCACAAGGTGGTTAAATCTTTAGTCTTATGGATGAATTCAGTCCATTGTAAATTCTGCCAAACCACAAGCCATCAGCATCATGAAACAAAATATAGTTTGCATTGCAACCTTTTCATTGAACTCTGTGTAATCCATGTGTCTACATAATGTTATTTTTTTCCAGCCCATATCCGCAGATTGGTTCTGACCCTGATGTGTGTGCTTCATCACTGAATGTTGCATGATAAGGTATGTGGGTCAGTGCGAAACTAACTCTTCTTACAACATCACAACCTGAAAACACACTTTTTTTTTTTTTTTTAAATTAAACCTTTCATCCTGATTTTTTTAAAGCAGAAAATCCCAAACAATCTTTATCTGGCACAAAACATAATTTAATGGTCCTTTCTGACCATTAAATATAACTTTTTTTACAATAATATATTTTAGCTATCAATGACTCAAATAATGTTTTTTGAAATCATCAGATGAGCCCATTCCCTGTATTCTTGCCTAACTTGGCTTTTCCAGTGATGAAGTATCACTCTGGCTGACCATATACAAACTGTGACAGTTATGGGAAGTGCAGATTTAGAAATTCCCTCTAAACATAATCCAGCGAACACTTCTTCAATAGACACAAAACAGTTGATGAAGGTGCAAGTACCATTGCTTGCTTTTTCATCAAGAGTAAAAGGATGAAAGACTCGACCTGAAACCACCAACATGTCCCAGGTAAAAGACAACATATCAGTGGAAAATGGTACAATTAAAAGACAGATACTGCAACATTTGCAAATAATACCCATTAACATCCTTATTATGTACATTTTATGAAAGAGCCAACATTATGAATTGTATTTTTTGCAAATGGTAAGGAAATTTTTTCCACTTGTGGAGCATACAGTAGAGCTTCCATAAATTGAGGTGACTTTATAGTATGTGCTCAGTCAAATATAAAGTGGGGTAGACATACTTTAGTAGCCTGCTGTACTAGTAGACTAATACTTATTTAACTGAACCTATTAAAACTGTCCTTGTATAAAAGGCAAATAATTGGCCACATAAACAGACAGAAAATAGTGCCAATATTGATTCTTATTGTCATTTTAACCCATAAAGACCCAAACATCCCCTGGTGGCCAAAAGTATCCACTGATCTACACTGTTGAATATATCTTTATCCACTAATATACATGGTGGCATCAGAGGCTCCATAGTGAACATGGAAGTACCATCATCTTCTCCAAAATTGACTTACAACATTGATTTTTTTTTTTTATGTCCAATTAATTATATTAACAAAATACACTTTTCCTATTTTTTTTTAACCTTTGAATTTCATCTGAACTTTAATAATCATCTACATAAACAGCAAATTAAAACTAGGAAAATACCTTATTTTTACTGGAAAATGGATAATATTACTATAAATCAGTATATATCACTAAATAAATGTTAAATAGAGATAAATATTTATTTGGGAGCTGCCACAAAAGTAGAACTGGGTCTTTATGGACCCTGAACAACAGTAAATGTTTACATGAAATGGTCAAATTTAATCATTATTCTCAAAAGTCAATAATTCGAGTAGTTCATTTACAGATAAATAAACAGCCATTGGAGAAACCAGAAGAATAGCGGAAATGCTCCTTCTCCTGCACTTTCTATTAACGCTCAGGGAAAAAGGGCTGAGCTATGTGATCTGGAACCACACAATTTGAGCCAAATAAAACCTGAATAAATCAAAGCCATATTTCAGCATTACTTCACTGAGATGTAAATCTAGGGCTCAGAAAAGCTCTGCAGCCTCGCCCTGGGACTGAAGGTAGTGTGTTATTGTTGATTAAAACGGATTAAGGCTGAGATTACAGTCTGTCTCCTCCCAAAGTCCGCTCTAAACTAGCCCAGCGCCAGCCGTCCAGGTCACTCCGAAGAGAAATAGAGCTGGTGAGAGAGGCTCTTTCAGACCAGCTCCCCAATCTGTCTGCCTAAGAGGAGGTGGGGGTGGGGGGTGGGGGGACTCTTTTTTTAATGGACCACAGAAGGGCCAGGGGTTGATTGAGAGAAGAGGAAAGAGAATTAAAAAAAAAAAAAAAAAAAAGAGAGAGAAATGGGAGTGGAGAAGAGGGAGCAAATGTGTGCGAGACTCGGACATGTTTGACATTTAAGACCCAGACAGAGGGAGCGATAGCCTCCAAAATGGGTCAGATAACGGTTCTGAGTGACCAAGCCTGTCTGCTGGGTCACTAACACACACACACACACACACACACTACAGAGCCTGTCAAATCCACTACACTCCAAACAAAGATGTGTTAAGTTTAAAATTATTAAGGAATATTGAATTGAGAGGCAGAAGTGTTTTTGTTTTGTTTTCTTCTCTCTATTCCACACAATGAATGTTTGATGCTGTACACATTTTATTTAATGTAAGCAGTGCATCAGATGAAAAACGTAGCAAAAACCACCTAACATCTCCGACTGCTAAAGATATAGACCCGAAACGCATGCTTCCAGTCACCCTCATATCCACCACTCCTGTCCACCCATTCACAAACTTATATATTAAATATAAAATAATGATAATATAGAAGTGCTTCACCTACAGCATGAGCACACTGAATTTGGTGGCAATCTGTCCACCCTGTCAAAAGTTATGGGTCAGATGAGCTTCGGCCATTTTGAAAGTTTTGACCTCCAAAATCTAATCAGTTCATGTACCTGTCCTAAAGAATTAGCACACAGAACTTGGGACAAATCCATCCAACCATTCAAAAGTTATCACGTTACAGTAACACAAAAGATCATATGTGGTGGCGGTGGACGCGGCGGTGATGAACGCAAAGCCGTTACATTCCTGATGCTCCGTGTTTTGGAGATATAATAAATAAATAAATAAATAAATAAATAAATAAATAAATAAATATCTCCATCCAACTCCATGGATTTTAAAAGATGACAGTATTTGTACATTTAAAGAGCCTCTGAATATATACACCCTGAGAAGATGACAAACTGCATTTTACACCAATTATTTCCATATATTGAAAGTATCAACAGGTATTAAACAGTTTATATCTGTAGATGATTTGTGTTTAAGTCTTTATATTGATTCCTTTTAAAAACAGGAATTTGTATTGTTAATTATTCCACTTATATACCAGGACAGGCTTTACAGGTTAACTTAACTAGTAGTACTAGTACACTAGTATGTACGCCACATTATTTTTAAATGAGCACAAATTCAGTCATATAAATGTATGTGAACAGCATTCAGTAGAAAACAGTCACATCTGAAATGACAGGTTAAACACCATTTTAATGTGTCCTTATTATAGCAATTTTATTTTTGTTTTTTAAAAGTTAACTTCATAGCTTCAGTAAAGTAATCCCAAAAAAATTGGAGGTCTTTGCATGTTTAGTCTGAAATATCACTTTTTAGTGTATTTTGAAAGTAGTGTGAGATTTAAGGTGTAATTTAGCTTTTAGGCAGAAGGTCATGAAGACACCCTGCAAAGGACTTGATTGCCCCTGGCTTAGCTAGAAAAATGTTGAGGGGATGTCTAAAGTGTGTGTAACAACCAGCGTAGTTTTGTTGTCATAAGACGGTATTTATTTTTGTTTTTAATTAAGGAAAATGATTCCCATCTGTTAAAAGCTTATTGTTGAAGTCGTTATAAAAGGTTCTACGCAGGCACTTGATTAATTGAGCATGTCTTCGGTGCTGCACTAGAGCTGGACCCAACCAACCAATTATCATAATCCAAGGCTGTTTATTTTTTCTCGACTGCCAGTCATGACACGTGGGCTGAGCTGGTGGTTTTACACAGTGAGCGCTGGTGACAGGACATGTTCAGTAGTCCAGAAGATGGGAGGGTTTAATCTGTCACTTATCAAATACAGCGTAATGATTGATAGTTGATTTAGGGATGAACAAAAACATGGAGAATAAGGTCATGTTAGTTCTTCTTTACTGTATCAGCTAGATATACAAACTGTTTTCATACATACTGTTAAAACTGATTATTGTAATTTACTCAATGATATGACACAGGCATTAGAGGCAGAGATGCCTCTCTCTCTCTCTCTCTCTCTCTCTCTCTCTCTCCCAAATACAATGTGACAGCAACATGACTCTCATCCAATAACAATATAGTACCATAGCTAGTATGAGTAAATAAATAAATAAGAAATTAAACACAAGAGCAAACACTGTACATTATAGAAAAATATCTGGATAGAATCTGAATAATCATTGTAATGTGCTGAAATAGAATTGTAAGGTGCATAAATACTGTTTTTATGGATATTACGGGCAATACATATTGGTCAAACTGTTAATAGATATACATCGTTATTCATAAGTAATACATATTGTTAATATTATTCATAGATGGCCATACTGCCACATACTGTTAATACTGTAAATATGTGTCTATTAATACTTTGTCCAGTTTTATTTTGATTCTAATAAACTCTATTCTTAATTTACTTTGTAAAAATTTAAAATTTATATTCTATTTTCTTATCGTATTTTATATTTTTATGTTATTTTCAGTCTATTTTTATTTTCTAAAATATTGCTTCACTGACGGGAATTGTACACAATTACATAAAGACTATTCTATTCTTGGTTTATTTCCTCCGAGAATGTACATATTTATATGGTATCTTTTTCTCATTTCCCACTTTATTTCCTCGCTACCTTTAAGAAGTTCCATCGTAGACATGATGCCCAGCTCTGTATTGGTTAGGATAAGTCAAACTACATTGGAAAATGTTTAAACTGCTAAAATTGAGCCATCTAAAAACACAAACTTGGGTTTCAAAAGTAGCTCAATATTCATATTTATATAATTCTGTAATGTTTAGATGGCACATTTGCTGTCTGCCTTGTCACACAAGTAAGCTTAGTCATATTTGGTAACCCATGTTCTGTGGCATGTCAACAAATGTCTGGAGCATTAATCAAAATTTGCCCGCAATTGTTTAATTTTCCAACAAAATGAAGTATTTACTGTGCGTCTTCTATTAAAATTTTTGGCAAGAGAGACTAAATGTCAGAGTTAATAAGAGGTTATCAGGAAGGAAAAAGTAATTAAACTCCCTCCCCTCTGAATAAAAGTCCTTTTTACAGTACATGCTGGCAAATATTTCTTCTTTTTCCTCTGTCTAGACACGCAGGGCAGGACCATAAGTTTCATAGTGGACAAAAGAGCCATACAGGTCTCTGGAGAACTGTGAAGACCAAACTGACAGGTCTTCTCTCGTTTGGGTTGCAAATATCAAAAGACCGGGATAAAACTGCTGCGTAAGTAGAAGGCAAATACAGAGTTAGTATAAAAAAAACAATTACAAGCCACAAAAGTTACAAAACGCTGGGTATAGCATGTGAGCGTAGTCGTGCTGCTAATGTGTCTCGGTAGCCTGGTCATTTTTCCGGCTACTGTGCAAGTAGCCAGAGCTGTTTCAGTTTAACAGTGGCCACTTCGGAAATTAAATTTCCTTTTCCGCTTTTCCATGTTTAATAATGGCTGCTCCCTCCTGACCTTTGCTTCCACCTGTTATAGTCATGGCCTGTCTCATGTCACTCACCTCATAACATTGACAACACCACTCCACCAGGCGTTAATTGCAACATTCATTACTTGTTGTCCTGGCTAATGATCCCAGACGGCTGGCAACGTGCATGTTCCTGCTTTAAAATGTGCTGTTGGTCAAACTGGTATCTCTGTAAGTTAACAACAGCAGCTGTGGCAAGTTTCCCAGGGTAGTTACACCTTTTTTTCTAAACACCTTTCTTCAATAAAAACAAAAAAAATTAAATAATAAAATAACAGCCTGGTTACTTTAACAGAAAACCACTTGTATACCATTCTCAAGAGTAAATACAATATGTTTTTGTTTAGTTTTAAGAGTAGGAACAATTTAGTGAGAAACAATGTCTATCAATGAACCCACTGGGACATGAAGGGTCTGTGGTCAGTTTTCCTCCTGCGGCAAATTTGGATTCAGGTTTCTATTCTTTATTTATCATTTAAACTTTTTCCATCATAGACGTGATGTAGAAACAAAATGACGATGCATTGGTCTCTAAAAAAAACACACGCTTATAGACACTAAGATGCCAATGTCTGTAGGCATAAATAAACTAAGACTTGCTTGAAAGGCAAAACAGAAAAAAAATAAATAAAAAATAAATAAATATATATATATAACTGTGACCATGTTACAGTTAATGATTGACAATGGATTCATTACTGACTATGGAGACACATGGACTAAACATGTGTGTACTTTAGTTACAAATACTTTATTGTCCACAATGTAGAAATTTCTCTTCACTTTCAATACTTATGGTTAGACCTTAAATAACAAAAGACACAATACACAACTCATTCAGACACTGCATCTCCCCCAAAGCAAAACAGGAGCAAGTTAAACCATTATTAAAAAGAAAATGTGTGTAATTTAGGTCTGCATAATTAAAAATACATTTACATTACCACTCGAAAGTATGGTGTTTAAAAGAATAGGATAGCTAAGGAGTAATAAATATCATGAATAAGTGCAATAAATACATAAATAAGTAAAGACTGGGGTGATTAGTTTAAGGATATCTAATTTTTCCAACATCTTTTGACATTATAGCAACTAAATTATTAATAAAAAAAATATTTCATTGTAATTCTGAAAAGAGACTGACAGAAAAAAAGAAGTGAATGAATGAATGTTTCACAAATTAATGAAAATCTGATCTGAACTATAAAATGAAAAACACTCAACTATCTTTCTTTACTAAAAACTGCATGCTTAATGAGCCCAAATTAGTTATCGATTGAACATATTAACAAGTATATTGTGAAGATCCTTCCAGTTGTGAAGATTTCCAATCGTAGCCTTAGAAAGATCAAGAATGACATGTTAAAGCTTTACAAGCCTTGCAACAGTTTTTTTAATTTTAAGTATTAAAATTGTACATAAACTGTTAAAATACTATAAATTAAATATATGCGTATATACGGACTGTCCAAATAAAACCTAAACTAACTGAAATGTTCCTTGAATTTCCCATTAGAATAAACTGATAGTATTATTATTATTCCAAGTAATAAAGTATTCATCAGAGCTAGGTTTAAAGACCGCAGACTAAAAGGTTGACCTGTTGTGTAAATCGAAAGTTTCATTCAACCATGGAAGAGACATGAGGCTGTGACCCCTTTTATTCTCTTTTAACCATGGAATGTAGGACACTGAAAGCATCATTAATTGTCAAATCACAGAGCGACCATAAACATGACTGGCCTGCACGATATCCTGTGAGAATTTAGAGGTTGCATTTTGATCTGGGGTTTTTTTTTTTTTTTTCTTGGGGTAATTCAAACTGTTTTTCACCAAATAATTACATGCCACTCATTATTAAAAGTCAGATTTCATGATCTTTATCATGAAATTAGCACTTGGGTTTTGACACTATACTGCACAGTAAACAGAAGCATTTTCAAAGCTATACTATGACCTGTTAAAATATCTGTTAAATTGCTACTTTCAGCAGCTCATATCTTTCAGTCGACTGTACCCTCACTGCCAAGACACTCACTATTTTACTTATCTTGTATAGTATCAGACTGTGAAAGCAAAGCAATAACATCCTTGAGTGCGCCTTGCCCGGGCAGCGACTGCTGTCTGTGAAGGAAATTAAAGTGAAATACATCCCTCTTGCCTGGCTCGCTCACTTCTTACACCCATAAAAGTACTTTGCTGTGATTGTCATCTTTAAGCCCCACACATCTTTGAGCAGATTTTTTTCATGTGGGTTAGTGGATGCTTATTCAAATATTTGAGATCTACCTAGTAACAAATCCAAAAAAAAAAAAAAAGTTAAAAAAAAAAAAAAATAGATGTGTGTACTTTAACCCAGTGTTTTTAAATGGGGTCACTTGAATTTTTTTTTTTTAGTAATTGATAAAAACAAGAATAAAAATGTACTAATAAAAGTATATGGTAAGTTGAGAGAAATAATGACAATAACAGACAAGACAAAATCTGAAACTGAAGCACTGTAGTACTGTTTACCTGTAAAATATTCACTGCAGATCTTTTATAATTCATAGTTTGACTTATTATTGTCAACCTTGTAAATACAAGCTGGACTCACTGTACATAGGAAGATAAAATTCTTACTTTGTGCAGTAATCTACACCTGGCTTTTCTGGCTTTTCCATAATAATATACATTATATAGCATAAAAATAATCTAAAATTAACTTTATTTTCCAACATAATATAGAAAACTATTACATGATCAAAAACAAATTCAACCCATAAAGACCCAAATACCTAAGCATCTACTGATCTAAACTGTTTAATACCTGTTGATTCATTAATCCAATCAATACACGTAAAATGCAGTTTGTTAACATTTCATGACCCTTTTGGAAGTTCAGAGGCTCCACAGTGAACTGGAAACACCGTCACCAGTAAATTCAATAGTTTGACAAATGACAGCAGATGGAAATGCTCGGTTTATGTTCAGTTAATGATGTATTTAACTGGAAATACACTTTCTTCTTTTTTGAGTTAATGACGCTCAACTTTAACCTGAGCTTTTATAAATATCTTCATAATCAGTGCATTAAATACAGGAAAATACCTGATTTATAGGTATAAAATGTCAAATACAGAGGATTATAAAAAAAAATAAAATACGGTGATGAATCACTTAAATATTAGAGAAAATTTCACACTAAAATAGCAGCACTAGATATTTATGGGTTCAAAATAAATTTGTTTTCATGTTCATACAATCCCTGCTCAACTGTGCAAATGACAAACAGTTCAACATGAGGTGGAAAACTTTAATATTTCTAGTTTTCACATGTGTGGGTAAATGCATATGTAAAATGTCCATATATTTAACATATTGACCATGGTCTTTACAGCTATAGTTTCCCAGTTTTGTTAATTAATGGTGAATTGTGTTACTATTCGAGGTAACACAAGCGAAAGCGATTCGAATGGGTCTGTGTCACATGAGATCCGAGTGAATCGATCCACGGAGAACTGAATCGAATTGTCCCGAATTGTTTACTGATTTATATGAATCATCCAGAATCGTATCGTAGTCTGTGAATCAAGATTCCAATGGGATCATTGTGTGAGTGAAAGATTCATACCCCTAGTTACTATACTAAAAATATGTTAACTTAATAATAATAAACATGCCAACATATGTCACCTGATTTTAATAAACAGCAGAATGTACTGAGCTATAGAAACATGCATAGGACGTGCAGGGGTGGCTTCTGAGGCTCACCTTTTTTGTTTTTACTTTAATGTCAACTGTCTGTTCTTTGTTAGGAAAAAAAGGAACATTTTGCCATGAATTTAATTAATTTGATATAGTATCACAATAACCCAGCAAGCATGTTCATGTGGGACCCAGAAGGGTTACATTTGAGTAGCATAGAGGGTCCCAAATGGGTTTGTCTGCAGTATCCATGGTGACCCCACATGTGTTTGCTCATATCAGAATAAGAATCAGAGATCTGAATATCTCATATTATGTATTCTTCACACCATTTACCCCTCAATATTTATCTTTTATTTGCACAACTGATTTTTTCTTTTTTTTCTTTTTTTTTTTACAAATATCTTGGTTTACAATACTTAAAAATAAATAAATAAATAATAATAATAATATATATATATATATTTAATTAATTACATTTTTTGTGTGTGTGTGTGTGCCTTTTACTGATATTCGTCTGTAAATTCCAGTGGCTACAATCTGGTACAATTAATCAAATGGCAAAATTTATTTTTAAAATTTTACATGGTCCCCTAATAAAATTAAATTGAATTGAATTGAACCTGAGAGCTGTACCTCAGTTCGCTTGTATTTGTTATAATGGCAGTAAAGAGATTCTGATTCTGATATGAACAAACACACATGGGGTCACCATGGATACTGAGGATAAACCCATTTACTGTAGCACCCATGCAGTCTGCGGCTCACATAAACATGCTAGTTGGGATGATATAATTATATGACATGGTGATAAATCATTTAAGAAAAGTTAGATGTGGCATAAAACTAGTACTGGGTCTTTACAGGTTAAAAATGCAACTGGACCTTTGAATGAAAACCAAATAAAATACCAAACAAAAGTATAGAAAATAAAAAGAGAGAGAAATTTTAAGTAGTAAGCAGAAATGCCCTGAGAGGCAATAAGTAAGGAGTGTTTCCGTTTGAAGCAGGAGCAGCATGCGTTCCCATTGAAAGGACCTTTTCATCCATGACAGAATGAATCAGAAGCATAATTTGGAGAAAGCTGCTGACAGAAAATCAGTTAGAAAAATATTTGCACATTCATACACTCCCCTAAACACATCACATGTTAAAAATACAGAATGTCCTGCACATGCATGTGAGATGCAGGAACCAGGGCGTCTGCTCGCCTTCCAGTCTCGCTCCATCCGCCCCACACGCTCTGTAAATATCCCATCATACCCAGGTGGTGGAGACACGAGTCAACGCCAGGAAACCGCCCTCATGACAGACACATGTCTTACCCCTCTGCCCCATCCCTCCCCCCCCAATCTCCCCTCTCCCTAAACTGCAGACCCTTCGTCCTCAGGCCCCTCAGATACACCAGAGGAGACGTAAAGTTTATTAAGTGTATAGGTGATGTGATTCCAAGAAATCTTTGTGACTTTATATATAAATCTGACTCACAGCAATGGGGTTTGGCATTTTCCATTTCCATTATACGGGTTATTACTTCAGTGAAAGTCTCAAAGGAAGGACTGACAAATATTATCATAACATAACAATTACATTGCAGACATTTAAAAAAAAAAAAAAAAAAAAAAAAAACGCTGCTGCCGTGCAACTAAATGGGACCATACAAAGGCTACAATATCTACTTGTGGTCCGATTCTTAAGTGGTTCATTTCCTGGCAGATACTACACACTACATAAATGTACATCAGAGTAACTCTAACCTGCAATTTTATTTCAGTTGACTGACCTTCAATAACAATTACAATCCCCCCCCCCCCCGACTTTCACCGCAGGAACAATTTTAAAGCACTATTAGAGCAGAGAATATGAAGCTGCACAATTACTCTGAAAGTTACTGGGTAAAGTACAATCATGTTAAGAGTGAAAACTATATATATACATATTATATATATATATATGTACTTTTCCTTACATTTAATATTGTAACATTAACTTAAACTACTGTCACTTTATGCCATAAAGACCCAGTGCTACTTTTGTGGTAATTCTGAAGTTATTTTTTTCTATATATTTAACATTTCTTAAGTGATTCATAACTATTTGTGATTAAATAATGTTCTGTGTTGTGCATTTTTTCAGTGGAAATCTGATATTTTCTGATATTTAACTTACTGCTCATGTAGAACATCAATAGAGCACATGTAATAACACTGATGTTCATTGCAATAATCTCTTTTTATCCTATAACATGTGCAATACCTGTCAAATATTTACATTCTTCCATATTATTTTATTTTACACACTATTTATTCCCACAATATTTTGTTTTTCATGTCATTTGCACTATTTCCAATGTCACTTACCCTACTCTCTTCATTCTATATTTTTCATAAACATTCCTAGCTGCAGGACTCATACTCATCGTATCCCACTTATCTGGGTCTGGGTCGTGGGGGCAGCAGCCTCAACAAAGCAGCCCAGACTTCCCTCTCCACAGCCACTTGCACCAGCTGCTCCAGGGGAATCCCATGGTGTTCCCAGGCCAGCCGGGTGATATAATCCCTCCAGTGTGCATACTTTTTTTCTTTATTTCCTCAAATGTAAATAAGTGTATCATCTATTGTTAGTGTTGATCCTTGTCATTGAGCTCTGTTGTACTTGTATAATTACAATAAAGAGATTCTGATTCTGAGTCAATGGAAACGCTGATTAAACTAGGTTATTATTCCAAAAAAACTAAGAAAATTGAGTTAAAAGTAACTTTTCCAGTAAAATATATTATTAATTGAACATAAAACAAGTGTCTACAACTGCTGTTACTTGTCAAACTCCATAGATTTTACTGGTTGAATTTAGGAAAATACCTGATTTTTACTGAAAAAACACAAAATTCAGAGGACAATATTGTAATTAATCCATATTGTCCTCTGAATTTTGTGTTTTTTCAGTAAAAATCAGGTATTTTCCTAAATTCAATTCACTGATCATGTAGATGTTTACAAAAGTTCAGATTAAAGTTCAAGGTTGTCTTATCAGAATCACAGAAAATTTAAGAAAAAGGGACTTTTTCATTAAAGTACGTCATAAACTGCATATAAAACCTTTGTGTCCATCCACTGTCATTGATCAAATTCCATTGGTGAATCAATATTGTAAAAGAACATGGCATTACCACTGTAACTACAGAGCCTCTGAATGCCCAAATGACTCATATCTGATGACCATGAAAAGATTAATCAGAATATATTTATTATCATTTGGCATATCACAGGAACATATCAAATTAAATGTTATTTTTTTCCTCTCTCCATGACCAAACTGGAGGCAGCCAGTCATTCGGTGCTACCATTTGTCAGGAAAAACAGAAAAACTACATTTGTCATAATCCAGACTCAAGATGTGGCCTTTTGTCTTATTTTTTATGTGTCTTCATGTATTTATCGTCATTGTTAGTGTTTGGGCTTTTATTTTGGGATCTGTGTTTCATGTTCACACTTTCGCTCTTTGCTTCCTGTCCCCAGTGTTTTCTTGTTAATTCCTCCCTGATATGTCCCACCTGTCTTCACCTGTATATAAATTCCCTCTCTGTCTTCCTCCAGTGCGAATTTGTCAGCCTTGGTAGCAACTTATGAGCAGTTTTCTTGTCTTTGGTTTTCTGGTTTCTCAGTTTCAGCCTTTGCCCCTGTCTGTCTAGTTGGATTTTTTTTCGTGTTTTTTTTTTTTTACCTCTAGCCTGTTCCCGACCACGAGGCTATTTACTCCTTGCTGGTGCTTCATTGTCTCTTGGATCCTGGACCTAACCTTGCTTCTGGACCCCGGTATGAATTGTAGATTTCCCTGGTTGCTGGTGTTTTGCCTGTTTTTGACCCCTGCCTGTCTGACTCTGATCTTTCTGCCTCCACCCTCAGTTAAGGAGGTTCTCTGTTCCCCTGATCACTCACGGAGACTTACTGAGGAATCATCAGCACATTTATTATTAACTGTGGTTCTGCAATTGGGTCCTCTACCTGTCCTGAGAACGTACTGTAACAGCATTTTATAACACTTATCTACATGGATTGATAGAACTAATGGATAAACATAGATTAAACATTTTATATCAGAACATGATTTTCGTCACCAGTGGATTTTTTGGTCTTTATGGGTTAAATTACATATGCTATATTTTTAGATTTCATGCGGTATATACTTTACATGCAAATTAAAACCACACCCTCACCACCCACATATGTATATTTCTTAAGCGTGCTGACATGAACACAAAAAAACGATTGTGGCTGAAGATACAAACATTTGCACATTTAGAGCAGAAGCCTGTTTTACTGATGCAGTGGGACTGTATACAGTAAGGCTGCCATGGCCCATAAATGTAAACCATCACAGCTTTTCTGAAATATATGGTCTTCTTGCTGCACGAGGCCTCTGAGGATTCGTTTTTACCCTCGCACCATCCTTTAAGATGATGCAACAGGTCAGTAATGATGAGCTGAAGGCAACTCTGTGCTCTGCTAAAATAAAGACCTGATATGAAGATGTTTAAAGTATGTTTTCTGGATAAACTCACTGGGTCTACACGCTCCCCTAAAAAGTACACTAAGAAAAACAAAAGTGTTCTGCTCAAAAGAAATGAAGCAGAACCTTATGTGTGTTTACATGTGCATACATTAATAATAATGTAAGCGCTCACATACTTAATAACGCACAATAAAACAAACTAATGCGTCTTTATTGAACCCTTCAAGCAATCCGAGTGTGTTTGTTGGGTAAAATTAGAGCTATTAATGCAGGCCACAAAACAATAGATTGCATATGTTTTGTTTGTATATGTTGAGATCCTTCCAATGTGATTTTAAAAACCCTAATGGCCTGGGTTGAATTCACTGAAGTATTTGGAATCTAAGATCTGATAGTTAGTGATATAAGCCATTGCATTACACGGAACAATGTCTGAAATCTGCAGCCCTGTACTGTACTGTACCTCATGCCGCTGTAACATTTCTGCAAATTGACTGCGAACGTGCAAGATAGACATCGCAGAGATACTGAACCACTGCTCTGATCTATGGATGAAATAGCCAGTTGAGCTATTAACAAAACAGGGTACGTTTATGTGCTATTAGGGCCATTTATTTTCAAAGAGACGCAAACAACAAGCTGATTAGGTTGGCGTTGCACCACCCCTGTTTCTACAGTTAGAGACTGTTACTTTGTTAGGTCAAACTGAGGGGAAAATATTCTTGCTTTAGATTGGATAATAACAGCACAAATCTGATAAATTTAATCTTACTCATAGCTTATTAGCTCTGGTGAATTTAACACTGAATGATGGTCATTTAGTTTTGACCAGCAGGGTGGAGTGCATTCTGAGGTTGTTCGTAGTAGTTTAAAGGATGAGCCCAGTGCTCTCTAACACATCTGTAATTAAAAATACAATACTCTTTTTATATTAGGAGATCCAAATAGAAATGCTGTCTATTTCCCAAAACACTAAAAGACTGGATACAAACTGTTCTAATGACCGGATCACAAATTATCATGAGGAACTGGAAGAAATATGGAGAGCTTCAGTTACAACAGTAGATGAAAAGGGAAAAGTAATGTAGCAGCATGTGACAGAATGTCATAAAGGATTCAGGACAAGACCAAAAAATATCATTTGAAATGGAGTAAATGCCTGGAATCTTTCAAAGACTAAAAGCTAAGAGGATACACGGTGACATGCCTTATATACAATGTGTGTGTACCATATAATATGTCCCAGATTAAATTACAATCGGACTTTCTGCATTGATAACTTCCAAAATAATGAAGCGTGTTCATGGAGAAATGTGGATCTTTGCAAAGCATGAAACTTCTTCTAAGTTTGGCACTTAGGTGAAAATATTTTACTCACAACTGACATGAGGGCAACTAATTCAAATTATGTGCAAACATTATATCACTGGTGTGTACTCGTGTATCAATCCATCTTTCAACAACAAAACTGTTGTTGAAAGATGGATTGATCTCTCAATTACCATTTTGATAACATCTGTTGACAAGTATTTGACTTTGATTCTTATCTTTTCCAATTTTCAAACTGCAAATTTGGTCGGTGAGCAACGAACCCCTGCACAGACAGTATTTATTGTGTTAAACTACAATGAAACAAACCACAATCTTGACAGATTAAGGGAAACATTTAAAGAAAGGTTTGATCGGGGTGTCCCAATGAAAGATCCATATTTCTCTGTGATCACATGACCACTTTCTGCAAGAAGTTACAGTTCCATGCCCTGAAATTGCATTTTGACTGATTCACTATTTTTCAAGTAATATTTGCAAAAAGTCTGATTGTAATTTTTTGGGGGGTATATTATGATCATATAACTGTGTGTAGCTATTTATGTACAGTATGATATGAATACTCAAAGGGATAAAAGGACACTATATCGATATGAAAACATCTTCTGGTGGGTAATTTACCAATATTATTTAGTTTTTTTATGTGTGATGGTCTGATATATATATATAGAAAAATGCAAGTCATAAAAATACAATTTAAAAAATACAATACTCTTTAGGCACCTGCATATAATCTTAAAATTTCTACAGTATTGACATTAAATTGGACCTGCCTTCTTACTGCTATACTGTTAAAACATGCTGAAAATTCCACACAAAACTAACAAAACAGTGTATACATGTGTCTGTTTCTTTGCGTATTTCTGAGTGTGTTGCTGTGTTCATAAGAATTCCTGAGGGATAATCCCATAATTAGAGCAGATAGCACAGGAAGTTTATTCAGGTGGGCTTTTTAAACAGGCCTGTCTACCTTCTCTACTGTATGAGAGACAGCCAAGCACAAAAGCCTTGAAAAAGGAGACCGTTCAGGTGCTTTCCCCCGGTACAAGCCTGGAAGATTGCACACAACAATTGTATCTGGGAAACCAAGCTTCACTGGAACATATTTACTGCCTTTAGTTAATATAGTATAACTGCTGTTGTGTTCATTGCATTAAAGACACAACTTCTATTAGACACATGTGCAAGTCTATTAAATATAATTGTGATACAGATAACATGTGATCAAACACAGATACTAAAGGAATTCTAAGGGAAAAACAATACAAGAAATAAAAAAAATTGTGGAGAAACTATGTATAATGTGTGTGTCATGGCTATCAGTGACATCGTCTTAGACGGAGGGATTTTCCAGATAACCTTTGACCCTGACACTAGTGTCAGATGGACTAACAGGCATGGATTTACATACATGTGTGAAGGAATGGAACATTCTACTGTAACATCTGCGAAAACTATACTAATGACTGTAAATAACACAAAATTGTATAATGCAGTGCAGATCGCTACAGAATTATACACGTCAACTGGAGAACTGTTGAGACAGGTTTATAACAGAGTAGTGTGCAGTTGAATTAAAAACTAAGTAAAATTCAGTTAAGAGTTTAGTAAGGTTGTAGTATTCATTATTTATATTATAATAGATCATATTTATTTTTAGATATTTATTACAAGTCACTGAGTTACTATATTTTAGTTGTTTTTATACTACTTTTATAATTTTATCATACTTTTATCTATTTCCATTGCATATTTTTTTAATCATTCACAACTTTCAATTCTAACCTAATATGAATTCTAAAGAACATGTGATATCTATCTATCTATGATGCATAACATGAATGCATAAGTGATTAATTTGTCAGACATTTTCACTGGGGAAAAAAAAAAAATCAAAATCTTATCAAGTGTATTTTTCTCATTTCTGGTCAAAATATCCAATCACGCTTAGAATAAGATCTAATCACCTAAAGAGTAACTTTTCAATGAGAAATGAGAACTTATTTTTAGACAATAGCCCTGCAAATCTTATTCCAAGAAATCTTATCAAGATCACTTGCCCCCCACCCCCACCCCAAAGAAAATCTAGAATTAAATAAATAAATAAATCTGTCAGTGGAAAAAGGAAAAAAAATAAATAAATAAATAAAATATATATATATTGGTAAGATGTCTTGAAATAATATTTTCCAGATCTATTATCTAAAATAAGTTATCTGTATCTCACTGAAAACATTATTATTTATGTTATTGTGTATTTTGACTAGAAATGACAAAAATGTACTTGGTAAAATGTAAGATTTTTGGAGTGCTGCTTTATACAATAGAGCACTAGACATACAATAGATATAGATGTGTATGTAGATCATTATTACACTCATTATAACACTTTTTGTATGAGTGAAACCCCTTGATAGGAAGCTGCAGAAGCACACACCTGCATGCATCTATACATACGTGTTAATGACTGGCTATGAGCCATGTTTGCTGGTGAGATG
Source organism: Siphamia tubifer (assembly GCA_020466265.1). Lineage (NCBI taxonomy): Eukaryota > Metazoa > Chordata > Actinopteri > Kurtiformes > Apogonidae > Siphamia > Siphamia tubifer. The sequence continues at coordinate 28,936,859 of CM035790.1, read as the reverse complement.
GCCAATTAGCTCTGTAACCTTTTTGCTCGGTCTATAGAATAAGGGCAGGGCACATCTGGCGTCAATACATCCTAATAACTTATTGTAATTCTCCTTTTCCTGGACTGAACATGCTGGGACAGAGGCCCATTTAAGACTTGTCAGGTAGCGTCAGTTAAGCTGTTTGAATGGAACCAGATTGCCATCACTAGATCACACAGGGTACTGCACCATGGAAAACTCTGCTTTTTGGTTTTTGTTTTTTTTTTTTTATGATGCAGAGTGGCAAAAAGTTACAGTGAGATGTATAGTACTGCAAAATATGAAACAATGACACCTATTTGCATACATGTTCTTGTTTATGCTTCACATCCCATTTTCAGAGGAGGTAAAAGTACTCACATTCTGTACTTGAACAGAAGTACATCTACTAAAAAAAATATTCTTGTAAAAGAAGAAGTACTGATTCAACTCCTTAACTTAAGTAAAAGTTAAAAAAAAAAAAAAAAAAGTACAACTTCTCAATTGTAATAAAGTACAAAAATAAAACTACATTTTTTTTTTGCCATGAATGAAACCAGATAAAATGATAAAAATGTCTGTCTCACCACCGATCTCCTGCCAAAACATCTAGTGAGACCCCCCCCCCCTCGACTGGACATGGTCTTGATATCGATACCGCAGTCGAACTCACAGTACCCTGGGAGGAGAGGGTGGCCATATCTCACCAACTGAAGAAAACCAAATACCAAGGGGTGCCATGCAACCTGCTATCCCATTGAAGTCGGCTACTGAGGTTTTCCTGCAAAATCAGTGACACACTTCCTGCAGAGGATTGGGTTGGGACCTAATCAGCTGAAGGGGGTCACCAGGGACGTCGCCACAGCAACAGAGTCCAGTTCAAGGTGACTGTGGATAAGGAGAGCCCCACTGCCCCACTGCCCCACACAGGAGAGGTGTTCAGGTTAAGGGGTAAAACAGCTGTGACCCTGAGATACCTGCTGAAGATGCGGAAGGGCTCCAACAACATGGAAGACAGAATAGAATAGTCTTTATTGTCAGTTTTGCACACATTTTAGGGTATTATAGGTCTATTTGAGTGTATTTTTGGAACATTTTAGTGTATTTTAGGTCTATCTTAGTGTATTTTTTTAAACATTTTAGTATATTTTAGGTTTATTTTAGCGTATTTTTGAAACATTTTAGTGCACGTTAGGTCTATTTTAGGTGGAAGTGTTACAGAGTGGAGGATCAGGGAGCCCTGTCAGAAAGATCCCCAGTGTACATAGGTCCTAGTTGGAGCGAGTAGCAAGCATTTCTAATGTCATGGGTAAAAAAAATTACATGAAATTTCATGGGTTTCACAAGTAGAAATAAAAGCAATGTTAGCATATCTGTTTAGTCTGGAAAAGTAATGATCCCATTCTGAGAATGTAAAGACAATAAAGTACAGATATAGATGCAAAACTGTCATGAGCAAAAGTAAAAAAAAAATAAAAAAAAAAATAAAAAACATAAAAAAGTTGGCAGACAAATAAATGGAAAAGTAAAGTACAGATACCTAAAAAAAAAACTAAGTACTTATACTTTGTAACTCCCCACCTCGGACCATGTCATGGACATGTTCCACATAACCATTCATTTTACTGTATGCTTGTCATTTATACATATTTTAAGTTTTTTCTACCTTCTAATGTAAAAGTTGTTGAATACACCACAGAATGAGCAAGAAAAGACAGAACATACAGTGCAGATACAAAAATGTGTTGTGGTTTTTTCTGTAATTTCTTCACTAGATGTTTGACCAGGACATACATACATATATATATATATATATATATATATATATATATATATATATATATATATATATATATATATATATATATATATATATATATATATATATATATATATATATATATATATATATATATATATCAGGTTTCTTGAGTTTTAAAATAAAAGTAAACAAGCTTACTACTTTTGCTGAATTACAGAGCACTCCAATTTGACAAATACAGCATCCTAAATGGTAAAGAAGGTATATTTTTCAAGAAAATTGACTTTTAAGTGATTTTTATACAGAAGGGGTGAACAAAAGGTGAATCCCAATTCATTTTGAGGCTGCACCTGGCTCCTGAATTTCTATTATTATTACTACTATTATTATTTCCAATTTCTTTTAGTTTATTTGTAACATTCTTATTTTATTGGGCAAGTACTTAATTGGCCATCTGAGTAAACAAAGCATTCCAATTTTTTCTTTTCTTTTTCTTTTTTTTAGAGACGTCCTATGTAACTAGAATACTACCAACAAGAAAGGTTACATTCCCCAAGATAACCATGTTCTTCATATTTATCTTCTATGAGGTGTTTAACTGATGCTTTGAGAGCGCTATTAGTCTTTGCAGGGCACACGCTGTTAGCTTCCATGGATCATTATTTCCTCCAAAGAAAAGCTAAGAGAAATAACAATGCCTCAAAGTGCAGCCAATACTTTCACCAAGGTAAATTTTAACAGATGTTTGGGCAAAAACAGCATTTTTTTGGTTAGTGAAAGACTGTGGAATTTCAAGGCCCGTGGAAAATTAAGATTAAAACTTCAGATACACAAATAAGGTTTTTTCTGTTTAAGTGCCTGTGTCTTATTCAATAGTTTGAAAACAATAGCTAATGCTGTAGGGAATATATTGGAGGATACAGTCTTAAGGGAGCTTAGAGAGTAAATCTATCCACCATGTAATTTACTGATCGGGCTTTTGGCTGCTCGATATGTTATGAAACTAGACAGATGTCTTCTGATGTCAAACACGCTTATTTTAAGCAACTCAAACTCTATAGTTTGCGTCTTAACTTGGCTGCGCCGAATGTGACGAAGCATAATGTATGAATTTCAACAGCTGTGGTAAAAACCAAACTGGCCATTTATAGTAAAAATGAAAAAAAAGACAAACAAATATTGACGTCAGAGATGCAAAAACCTGGACGATGCCATTGGTGAAGCCTGGTGAGAAATTAATGTGGTTAAGACACGAGCGGAAAAGACCAAAAAAAAAAAAAAAGCTGCCTATTACAGGTTCCTGCCAAGCCCTATACAGTACAAGGCAGAGCACAGGGAGGAGTCCTGCAGACCACAGATGACTTCATACTGTCCAACTGTGTGACAGTTAGCATGTCATCATCCCCTGGCGTCCTCCGTCTTCCTCGTGATGTGATGATTAGGAAGCCTGACGTCCCTGGGATGGGACCAAAATTAAACTGTAGAGTGGCATTTCAGTGAGATGCCATGTCAGTATAATCGCAGTTTCCATGGCGAATGCAAAGCAAGTAGAGTTAAGTAAGTGTCCCTACAGACTACATGTCCTGTCCTGAAATCACCTTCTACAGTAAATGCACCGTTATGTCATGGCCCTATATGAAAGTGCATAGGATGCCACTAACAAGCCAAGGGCCACACACCACAATCCCCACAGAGGAAAGCTGTCATTTTTATGAGCTCAGCCAGTGCAGTAGATAATTGGCTAGCCACTCCAAAACCACAACTTTTAGTCATATTAGAAAAATCTGCAGCGCCCCAAAGGAAATCAAATTGGCTTTGCTAGTAACGCAGACACCGTCACGGCTCACGGACTTCAGAGGTGGATATTAGAGAGTGACACAACAGTTCAAGACTTAATATGGTTCTTTGGTCAAATCTGAACACTAACGCCCGGAAGACATTCCACACCGGGGGAAAAAAAAAAGCCCCCCCAAGAGCAAGAAAAATACAATTAATACAAGATATTTTTGCTTGAATTAAGCAGAAAAAAAAATCTGTGAATGAAATAATTTGGCAAGATTTTTTTCACATCTATTGTCTAAAAATAACGTGTTATATCTCAGTGTATATCTCAGTGAAAAGTTACTCTTGAGGTGATTATGTATCATTTTAAATGTGATGAAATATTTTGACGATCTGTATTTGAATAATTTTTATTCATCAGATTAGATCTGCACTCTCTTTTAAACTTTTATCTATTTATTTAGGGGGTGGGTGGGCCCTTTTTTTATGCTTACTATGTACAATGTATTGTTCCCTGCTGTCATCCTTTTAATCTTCTATGTAATGCACTTTGAATTGTCTAAATAAACTTGCCTTGCCAAGAAATAACAAAAATATAACTGTAAGATTTAGAGGTTTTCCAGTGTTCATCTCTTAATGACTTTAGTATAATTTTGCACTGTCCACTTTTTTTGTGCTTAATTGCCACCCTTAGCTGATTAAAAAAAAAAAAAAAAAAAATTAAATGTAATAGTTGGTACATGTGAAAATAATCTCAGATTTTCCAGATATACCGACTATAAATCAGTTCTTACAGTATATCTCACCGAAAACCATGTAGGTGATTCTGTGTTATTATAAATTTGACAAGATATTTTGAATTGGAAATGAGAATAATACACATGGTAACATTTAGATTTTTGCAGTGCATCCTCATATTCAGAGGCGACATATCAGCTCCCAATATTTGGAGCGCTGAGACCCAGTGGAGCTGCAGCGCTGACAGATTTGCAGAAAATAGAGGCGGGAGTTACAGGGCTTCCTTCCTCAGAGATTAATCCCACAACGCTACCATCAGGATACACACATACACACACACACACACACACACACACACACACACACATATATTCTCTGCAGCTGTTGAACATGTGCATTTTCAAGCAGGTCGGTTAAAGGTACAGACGCTGCGACATATTCACACCTGTTAGCACCAGCAGCACCGGCCGGCTTTGACTGACAACTTCCCTCTGGCCATCATCACGTCTCAATCGCACGAGCACCGTCCAAGCAAACAGTCCGTCAGCAGGGCCTCAGAGGACTCTGCCGTACAGCATTAGTATCAACAACCTTTCCACATCTCTGCTGATTAACGCACAAAAGCTCTGGAAAAACAAGAAAAAATAGATTTTTTTTCAGTTCTTAATAAAAGCCCCTTCAGTAGAATATCAGCCACTGGTTGAGAATAACTATACAATAAAAGTTACCTTTTATTGGGCAAGTTACTATTTTTAGTTATTTCCAAAAACATTAAATGCGGGGGTCAATCGTGTGCTTCAGTGAAGTCAAGAAGGATGTTGGATTTTATGAAACTATACAGTGATTCAGAGTGATTTTATTAAAGTTTTGAAGTTGCAAATAGTGAATTTAAGTGATATATTTTTTTGTTCAATTATGTCTTTCTTCTTCTTTAAACCTGTTTTTCATTATGGTGTGGTCGGTGCTGATTGACCTGTTGACCAGGTCATCCTTGTAAAAGAGATTTCAATCTCAATGGAATTTTATCTAGTTAAATAAAGGTTAAATTAAAAGATAAATGAAAATAACAGTTGGTTGACTACATGTGCTAACTTTTTTTTAGGGAAACTGTTGTCACGCCAACCGACGAGGAGTATTTAAATGAGTGTCCTATAAACGGTTGAGATGTCTGTTTATGACAGGTTATGGACAGCATCTATTTTATTCAAATCCAGTTTGAAAATATTTCTCATTCCATGTAAGTTTTGGGAATTAAAATATTTATTTAACTCTATTTATATTGCTCTGAAATGCTGTTAAATGACAATATATACTGTTTTGGTTGTTTTAACATGAGCTTTAAAATCATTTTATTCTTTTCTTTAATTTTTAATTATTTTCTGTATCCTGTTTTCTCTTATAATTATGACAGAGAGAGAGAGAGAGAGAGACAGACAGAGAGAGAGAGAGAGAGAGAGAGAGAGACAGAGAGAGAGAGAGAGAGAGAGAGACAGACAGAGAGACAGAGAGAGAGAGAGAGAGAGACAGAGAGAGAGAGAGACAGAGAGAGAGAGAGAGAGAGAGAGAGAGAGAGAGAGAGAGACAGAGAGACAGAGAGACAGAGAGAGAGAGAGAGACAGAGAGAGAGAGAGACAGACAGAGAGACAGAGAGAGAGAGAGAGAGACAGACAGACAGACAGACAGACAGAGAGAGAGAGAGAGAGACAGAGAGAGAGACAGAGACAGAGAGAGAGAGAGAGAGAGAGAGAGAGAGAGTTGCTTGTTCAAACACCCTAAGGATGATCTTTTTATGTATGTAACGTGTGTATATTTTGCCTGATAAACATATTACCATTTGATGTTTCTTCAAGCTAAAAATACATACAAGTTAAATAACTGTGAACCAAAAATCTCAGTTAAATACATATATCCTGAGACAAAAACCAGTTTCAGGTCAGTATTTGTAGTCATAGCTTTAGGCATTTCCATAGAACAGGATGGGACTACAACAACAAGGAAGGCATTAAAAACAAAAGCATTGAAATGTTTATAGTTAGGTTCAAGAAAAGACAACAAGCCAAGTCCAAAAATGAAAACAATTCACCTTAATCCAAATGTTACTTCTTTTTTTAAATAAACAGCTCTCAACTACTGAAAGAAAATACAAAGCTGCATAACAAGGAACATGTTTATATAATCTGCAGACATATACAAAGACAAAAGTTAATCCTAGTGACAAATAGTATATAAATGTATATTTATAGGTACATTATGTCAAAAAATATTTCTATAGTTTTTATGGTTTGTTGTCTTTTCTACAAAACAAAAGACAAACTGACTGTGAAACATCACATTGAAAAATTAAATTGATACTTGATTAAAAAATAGCAGGTTTTTATCTTATTTTAGAATTAGAAAACAAGCTACAAATTCAGAGAACGTGGTGGTCACTCACTAAAAGGATGTTAATGTGCATGGATCTGTATTGGCTCCATTTGACCATAACATTATTTATTTGCAGCTGGTGACAGAGCTACATATAAATCCTTTTGTTTGTTTTCATACGTGTTGCAGTGGTCTGACACAACTCAGAGGTTTATTTAATCTGCTGGAGGGGGAGGGGGAGAGACGGGTCCTGCCAATGATAAGAAATGAAGAGATAAATTTTCTGTTGTCAAGATCATGAGCAGTGCAGAGGGTGACATGTAGACATGGAGGCTATAAATCTATGAACGCTCCTCATAACCCACTTTATCAGAGGTTACTGGTGTCACAAATGGGAAAGTTGTGTTCCCAGTCGGAAAACTTGTGATTTTTAAAAAAAAAAAAAAAGTATTATTATTATTTTCACACATAACACAATTGCACAATTACATATGTTCAACAACAACAACAAAAAATCTAAACAATCCCACCTCCAGCCCCCACTCTTAGTTGTTTCATTTCTTGATGGAGGATCAAATTACATTAGTAACTCTTGTTCCATTTAATTTATGAAAAATAATTCATTAAATCATGACATTTCTGTTAAATGGAACCCTGCAGATAGTTGATATTTACATTATAATATATATATATATATATATATATATATATATATATATATATATATATATATATATATATATATATATGCATTATACATGTCATGTCTGAAAAATATGTTGTTTTATTGTACAAGTCATTTTATCTAAAGGAAATCTTGTACCTAAACCTACTTTTCGATATTTCTCCATGAAAGGTTTATTACCGTTTTTGACAGTAAATCTACAAATATTTGTTGTGGGTTTTTTTTTAAATCTTTGAATTACCATGATAGCTTGTGATTTTTTAATTTAACCTTTCTTAAGTAATTTTTCAATATTTATTTTAACATTGTCCTCTACAGTATATAGCATTTTTGGGTGTAAATCATGTATTTTCCTATATTTAATTACCTGTGTATAATTTAGATGATTATGAAAACTATTATTATATCAAAACAAAATAAAGTGAAGAAAACAGTTTTTCAGTAAAATAACACGTCTCCATCCATTGTCTATGATCAAACTCAATGTTGTAGTAGATGACAGTGTTCTCACATTAACTACAGAGCCCCTGAACGTCCAAATGGATCATATCTGACGACCATGAAAAGATCACAAACTGTGTTTTACACTAATTATTTACATGTACTGATAAAATTAGCAAATAAACATGCATTAAACATGTTAGCTAATTAGATAGTTTTGGACATCAGTGGGCGTTTGAGTCTTTATGGGTTAAATGACAGATTTATGTGTTTAGAAAGTGATCCATCTGATCCACTTGTCCTGCAGTGACCAATGACAATCTGATGAATTGACGGCAGGTTCCCGCCCACGTTCCTCCTTCTAACCTCAGGTAATTAAATGGCAGCTCTCAGACAGTTTGTTTGAGACAGTTTGTTAAACACTTCTCCGGCATGTACTCTGATCCTCCATTGTCTGCTTATCTGGATTAAAGACCCACAGATGGATGGGTCCAAAGGGGGATGAGGGCTGTGTGGTAAAGTCATCACACGGTGATGTAAAGCAGACGCAGGACGAGGCTTCTCCGCGAGTTCAAAAGGAAATGAAATACCTTTTTGATTTTTGTTTCACATTTTCCCTCAAGCCCCCTCCTTCCCATCCATCCTGCTCTCGACCAGATTTATTACTGTTATTTTTGAGATCATCTGCATAATATATGTCAGAGATTTATACTGTTGACCAGATCTTGGGCTGATGTCAAGGGCTGACATAATAAGCCAGACTCAAAGCGCTTCTGAGTCCTAGGTTTGACCCAGAGGATTGAAAAGGATCTACTGATGTGTCTAAATGTCCTCAACAAGACAAACTGCCCTACTCTTCCCTGTGGAATCCCAAACTTGTTTTCAAAGTGCTTGATACATTGAAGGACGATACATTATCTGCTGAAAAACTGAAATTTCATCTGATAATTACAGACAGTACGGAGCCCTAATGGTTTCCAAAACCCCGGTGTTGGTGTAGATTTAAATCCCATACATAAACACCAGGCCAACTGATAACAAAAATAGTTGAAACAATACCAGTCTGGAAAGATTAAAGAAAATGAAAGGTGATACAGCCTCTAAAACTATGCTTATTGAAGCTCATTCTGCTTTATGTAACTGCTATCATGTAAAAGTCATGAAACAATATTCCTAATAAAGTGGCCAGGTCTGTCGTTTTTCCTCCAGGACCCACAGAACTCTATTTTATGGAGAAAAAAAATGGTTTCACAATCACTGGTAAGAGACTTTTTTTTTTTTTATTTCATTCTTTATATGTGGTTGAAATCAATCAGCCAATATCAGGATTCTTTCAAGAATCACCACATAAAATTTTCAAACTTTTTTTTAAGACTTTTTTTAGACAATAATGAGAAAAATTTTAGACCAACTTCGACACCCCGTCAAATAAAAATTCTTAAAACCACGTCACTTTGTATTGGAAATGAAAAAGTGTGTTTCTTATATTTATGGAATACTGTATACGAAAATATGAAAGGTGTGGAATGCGGTAGTGGACATGCTGAGCCACCATATACCGTATTTTCCGGACTATAAGGCACACTTAAAAAAACTTTAATTTTCTCCAAAAACCACAGTGTGCATTATGTATTTGGATAAATTCTGGTTGTGCTTAGCGACTAGGAATTTTGACTTTTTATCTCATGATTTTGATTTTTTTATCTCGTAATTTTGGCTTTTTATGTCAAAATTTTCACTTTTATTTCATTATTTTGTCATTATTTTGTTTTATCTCATGATTTTGACTTTGCTTAATGCGCCTTTATAGTCCAGTATGCCTTATATATGGAAAAAATCAAAAAATAAACAATTCATTGACAATGCGCCTTATATTGCCGAAAATACAGTAATTAGTTTTCATCAGCTGACAGTAGAAACAACAGGTTGGAACAAAATGGATGGAACTGACGTTTTAAAAAATTTAAGACTTAAAGTAAAGTAAATTAAATGTTAGACTTGGGATGAAAATATGGCTGTTTTTAAGACATTTTAAGGCCTAAAATTTAAATTGCTGAATTTTAGACTTTTTTAGACCCTGTGGGAACTGTGCATAACATTATGACCACTGATAGGAGATGTGCAATAAGACATCAAAAAGGGGCGGGGCTTCAGATCTCTTTATAAGTAATGCACTTGGTATTTGTTCTATAAAATAGTATAAAGTCATACAAAATATTATTAAGAATACAGAATAATATATTACTTCATAGGAGGTATGTAGTTTGATGCATTGTTTTTCTTCTCGTTGATGATCCCACCACCAAAAAAAGAGGTCAGAGGGTAAAAACAAGCTGGAGAATGTTAGTGTTGAAAATTAACTGTCAAACAGCGGAGACATCGGACACTATCCCCTCCTCCTACATCTCAAAACTTTCTGGGAGCACTTGCATGTGGGACAAATGTTTCCTAATACAATATTCAGTGGATAAAATTATGTTTTCATCCTGATTTAGTGAATATTGTATAAAAATTAAGTGTACATTTCCCAAATGGAACTTGTGTATTTTTCTGTGTTGTTGAAAAAGTTCTTAAAAAACACACACACACACACACACACACACACACACACACACACACACACACACACACACACCTATCTTCCTGGTATTAGAACCATTAGATTCAAACATACACTAAACTGCACTAAAAATACAATAAAATGTACTAAAAATAAACCAAAATGCGCATAAAAAATACACTTAAGTGCACAAAAAACCCCAATAAAATTCACTAAAAATACACTAAACTGCACGAAAACACAAAATGCACTAAAGGATTCAAGGTTAATTGAAAGGACTAGTTGTTATATCCCTGGTATTAGCTCCATTTATAAGACGGTGCTGCAAAGCTTTTACAGCAAAATTAAAGTGGCTTCAATCAGCCACAATCTGACAGGAAATTTAACCTACAGTAGCAAAGGGGGGCACACAGAATTTTAGCATGTAACCCTTCCTTCTGCAGTTTTCTCTTCTCAGTCCAAATTAAAGACCAAACATAAAGATTGTTGCCTGAATTTAATTCACAGTTTTAAGTTTCTTCCAGGTTACGTCAAACCGAAACCAATCAATGATGAGTAACTACAGGTTCCAACCACAAATGTAATCCTCCTACACGCCTGAAAACATCTGTGATAGATTCAAATCTGACTGTAACTGGGTTTTTGCATTTAGGTTTTTATTGAAATTTTATAAACAGTCACCAAAAACAAACAAATAAACGTTGCGCCAACACTATATTCACATTATTCAGTCCTTTCACCACTCTGGGTTCTACAATCAGTCCGTTTATTAAATTTTTTTTGTCTATTTGTGCTTCTTTAAGTCACAGTTTGTGAGTTATTTTGTCCATTGTATATATTCCTTCAATAATTGTGATCCATTGGTCCACTGTTGGAGGTTCTGTCTTTCCCTATTTTCTTGTCATACATTTTTTTGCAAAGCACTAGCATATATGTCATTTCCCACACATCCATCACACAAATATAGTACATCACAAGACAGTGGACTCTCCTACCTCATCACTGGGTAGATTTTAAAGAAAAATAAGAGTTGAAATCTCATATCCTGTCACAGCACCACAGCACAATATGCTTCTTGAGCAGCATTTTGTAAAAATGGTGCATTTTGTAATAAATGTCCACATTTGCTACATTTACATGATGTTTTTTAATAATTTAAGATGATTGAGAATTAAAGCTATTTCTTTCATGTTTACATGTCAATTCTGAATAAAGGTTTACATAGGAAATGGGTGTATTTCACTGTAGTTAATTAGGCTTTTAGAACTGGAGGCGCAAAGGGTCCTGATTGGACAGAACGGCTGCTTAACGTCTGGTCTTTGACTCAGTGGCTCATTGATTTGAAATTTTTTTATTGTACTGTACTGTAATTTTGTTGAAGCAGAATTAACTGTTTACATGGCAGATAAATTATCTAATTCAGAATTAAAATCGGAATGAACCAGTGATTTTATTCTGAATTAAGTTTAATTCGGAATTATCATTTTCAACTGGAATGTTAAAGTGGAATGAACTTTTATTTGGAATTAAACAGGAATAAAAACTTCCATGTAAACAGGGCTAATGTAATAACTATTTCATTTTGTAATAAACTGTCCCAACACATTGAAAATACCCATCAAACAAAACAAATCTAGAATTCCCGGTATTGTATATTCTTTGTAATGTATCTTTTGAATAGTGCACTGATAGTAATTGTTAAGTACTGCTACGAGACTAATAATAAGCCTAGCTTTTTACAAGTACTTGAAAGTAAAATAAGATTAAACAAACAAATTATGCTTTAGAATTGTAATTACACAATGCACCATGTTAATACATTTTCAGGAAAATGTAAAAAATTGCAAGTGCATTTTGTAATAATCTCCTCAAAACGTAACAACTTATCACATAAGGTGGCAAAATTTATTACAAAGTCCACTAAGACAGTTTATTACAAAATGTGGCATTCATTCACCAGTGTGTAACTCACACTGGTGAATGAATGTGTATGAATGTTCGGTGGTGGTCACTGGGGCCGTAGGTGCGAAAGGGCAGCCACGCCTCTGTCAGTCTGCCCCAGGGCAACTGTGACTACATATGTAGTTTACCACCACCAGAGCGAGCATGTGAGAGTGGATGAATAATGGATCACTATTGTAAAGGGATTTGGGTGCCTTGAAAAGTGCTATAGAAATCTAATCCATTATTATTATTATTATTATTATTCACAAAATGAAATGAAAAAGTTATTACACTTTGAACATTTATGACCAAATGCACTATTATTACAAAATATGGCTCCACAATATACTGAAAAAATATTATGGAGGATTTACACTGTGGCACCAAAACTATCAATCACACGAATGCAGGTAAAAACAGCTGCTGTTTGGTGCAGAATATACTGTTAAACACTCTAGTGTTAGCCACAACTCATGAAACATGTAGATATTGTATATTTCCGGAAGTAGATGTACAATTATAGATTGTTTTTCCAGCAGTTGAGCTGACCTTGATTATCAGAGACAGCTCCGGTATATTCTGTCTGTCTGGGCTGGAGGTCATCCCAGGTTATCGCTGTTCCTTCCTCCAGTGACACTCATCCTTTGTTTGTAACAAGCTGCTGCAAGGGAGCGCTGTCCCGACTGATAAAGACTGTTTAGTCAAGCAAAAACTATAAAACCACCTGTGTTCCAGTCAGCCATGAGATTATCCACAGCTTTGATGAGCCAGTCGGTGCTTATTGATATCTTTATGTGGCATTTTAGCTGCAAGTAATAAGTAATATACATTGAAACTTACACTAACACAAAGCACTTTCATTGTTTGCTTGTTATATTTATCCAATTCTTCATTTGTCTGACATCAGAATGGAGCGTTAGTTTAGTCTGTCCGTATTCTTTATGGTATGACATCTGCAGTTTTCATGAGTTCACGGTTGTTATCCACTAATGACGCGTTCAGCTGAGTGGAGTGAGGAGTGTCTAGAGAGGAACCCTGAGGTCAAGAAGCTGGCAACATCCTTCCTCCCATCCCTGAGCAGTAAGAGTGTATTCTGACATCTCAGGGCTGTTCTGCTTCATTATCAGTGTGTGAGGAGGGTTCTCAAATGACCCCTCTTACAACCTTTGACGTATCAGTTACTGCACACTTAGCAACGCCATCCCCCTCCCCCCCCTATTACTGTAAGTTCACCGGTTTTAGCATTTTAAACACTATAATTTTAGAGTGTGCTCTTGTCTATTAGTTGATGGACACAGCTGCTTCTGGCCAATAATTCAGCCATTAGTCTTATGTTGGACACCGGCCCACATCACCGGCTGTGCTATAAACCAGACCAGCGGTCTCATGGCTGTGGAATACTGATGCTCAGCTGTGGGGTGCAGTGAGGGTGAACCTTAACTCTTCAAAACTTCAAGGTTTTTTTTTATTTTATGCCAATGATTTTGTTTTGTTTTGATTTATTGTCCCCTTTTCAACACTTGTGTTTCCTTTAATAAAATTTCACTTGTAAAAAAAACCCCTAAAATTTACTATATTTAAACTTTGATTCTGTTGAAATACATGTCATTTCATGTTCTATGAATGTGTTTTTACTTGGAGTGTAAATGAGAATAAATGTGATCATTAGGAATGCGTTACAATATTAATTCAGCAACATGTTTTATTCATACATATCAAAGGTGGGGGACTTGAGTCACATGAATTTAACCCTTTCTCGAAAAAAAAACCAAATCATTTGACATTTATCAAAAAAAATGACATGAACATTTTTATCATGATTCATTGTATTTTTTTTTTTACTTATCCTGAATGGAAATCCTAGAAACTATAGGTTGATGTGTCCCAAAGCTTTTACCACATAGTGCATTTGTTGTATACCATAGAGCAGGGGTCTCCAAGTCCAGTCCTTGAGGACCACTGTCCTGCATGTTTTAGATGTTTTCTTCTTCCAACACACCTGATTTAACCTTCAAGCATTCCCAACAGCATGCTGATGAGCCAAAAGTTTGAATCAGGTGTGTTGGAAGAGGAACACATCTAAAACCTAGACTCATCCTGGTCCTCGAGAGTTACTATCCTGCATGTTTTAGATCAGGGATGTCCAAATCCAGTACTCGAGGGCCAGTATCATGCATGTTTTAGATATTTCTCTGTTGTTACTGTTGTATTTATTATATTTATTTTTTACTCAGTGTGTAGTGTGATGCATGTGTGACTTAAGCACTTTACTGGAGCAACATTCAATTTCATTGTATTTTATATGCAATGACACTAAAGGCGTTCAATTCAATTCCATCATTCATTGAACCAGGTGTGTTGGAAGAGGGAAACATTGAAAACATGCAGGATAGTAGCTCTGGAGGACTAGGAGTGAGCACCCCTGGTCTAAAACATGCAGGACAGTGGCCCCCGAGGACGCGAGTTTGAGACCTCTGCCATAGACCATCTGTGGAGTGAAACTATAGAACAAATTGAGTGTGAAGATTCACTCTCACATTCTCACTCTGGTGGTGGTAAACTATATATGTAGCTGCAGATGCCCTGGGGCAGATAAACAGAAGCGTGGCTGTCATTTTGCACCTATAGCCCCTCCAAACTCTACCAAGCATTCATACACATCCATACACTGGTGTGTATGGATGCAGCACTGGAGGCAAGGAGGATGAAGTGTCTTCTAGATAAGAGAGGGATTTGAACCAACAACCCTTCGATTATTGGACCACCCACTCTCCCTCCTGAGACACGGCAATCGTCAATCAGAGATTTAAATGAGGGTTAAATTATACAAAATCGAATCAGTTTTTCCTCTCCATGATATTCATTAATATGGAAAACATGGAAATTCCAAATGAAATACTGTTTATGTTATCGCATTCAGTGGTGGCGGTCGAACCAAAAACATAAAATCCCTGAAACTCCATTTGCAGATATAATGATTGTACATATGAACATCCAGTTTCCAGTCTGTGTGTTAAAGACGCAGCTTGTGTATCTTTGCTACATCATTTCATCTCAGTTGTTAAACTCTTGTGAAATGGACACCACAATGTAGGACATACAGACATAATCCCTGCTTTTCACTCCTTCAGCAGTGAGTAGTTTTTTTCTTCTTCAGTTACATACCCATGTATTAATATCATGACAGTATTATATCATGAGCTCCTCTGACTCCTGGCTCTAGCTGATACCATAAGCAGTTAATGGTGTGGTCAACAAATACAAGAAATATGTTTTGGGTTTTTTTAGTTAATTTGCTTCTTTCATCTGACACATGTCTATTCATATAAGTTATTGGCTGACTGACTGTGTTTAGTTACTTTTGTTGGCTCTTATGGGATGCTATAAAACTTAAAAAAAATTTAAAAAAATAAAAAAATCAGGTATAAGTCTTGTCTAGCCTGTACACGTATTTTGTTCTCCGCTTCCAATAAAACATTTTCTGAAAGATTTGCAAAAATAATTACATACTTTTTCTGCAATTGAGTTCTCACAATTGGGGAACTAAACTTAAACGGAGACTCACTCAGCCTTTATTTCTGTCCCTAATGGTTGAATGTAATGAAAGTTGACAGAGGTCAATGGATTCTGCAAAACACATTCATAATAAAAGATGAAACAGATTCACTAAGATGCAGAATGTACAAACAAAATTCACTTTAGTCAGTAGAGTCATTAATAATATTTAATTACATGTGACTCTCCTGTTATCACCAGCTAAATATAGTGTAATTCAAGATGCTTTGTAATTAGTCTGTATTGTTTGTGCAAGCATTGTGTATACAGTTTGATAAATCAATCCTACAGGGCATTACAAGCTAGAGTAAACTCGCTATTTTTCAAAGCCAAGGGCACTTCTTGAGCGTATTTATAAATGGTCAGACATTTTATACATTTCATTAGAAGGAGAATTTTTCTAAGACCCCAAACCCTGCTGAACCGCAATCTTGATTTGCCTGGAAATATTGCTGCTGTCGACAAAAGAAAAATATACATGTTTCATTTTGGAAATCAGAGACAGAACATGAGGGGGCTGCCAGTGAGCAGCAGTAATAACCCAATGACTAGCTCTGGCAGGAAATGACACGCATGTCGTTCTTGGGCATCACACGGTAGTGCTGACTTGCCCAAAATGAGCTTTGCCAGTAACAACAATATTACACACAGATCTCTCTATGTGTGCACAGGTTAAAAAAGCAGGAACTGGCGGCCATTCCTTCCCCTCATTATTTCCATCTTCTTCCTTTTCTAGAAAATCCTCAGTCGTCCGATGCCATCTCTAATAACCAGGACAACCAACAAATCAAAAACTGATCCTGAATAAGAGCTTCAACTCGTACTCCACACGGCCTCACTGAAAATGAGACAAATGATTTCAAGACATATGGGGTGCGATGCTTTCAGGCAATGAGGCCTGCAGGTAATGAGATGTGTTACCATTTGGCCAAGTTAAATATTGCTCTTTTCATGCAACAAAGGTTGGATTTTTACCAAAATACATTCAATGCTGTAAGTCTCCTTTACAATCACACGTCCATTAACCTGACCTCATCAATCAAAAACATTTAAGACACTATCCATATGTATTCATGTAAGCATCTGAAACTGCTTTTAGACTCATACGTGGATATAAAGTAAAAGCTATGTCACTTCAAAACTGCCGCACAACACTGTACTGCAATGCACGAGCTGAAAGTGCACTTATTAACATCAACTACAGCATCGTGGTAATTCCAATTTCAGAGTCTTAAATCTGCCGGCTTGTTAAATTAAATTAATGTGATCTTTGTTATAAATATACTATATGTGGGGGAACAAAGAGGAGTTGCAAAGTACAGAAACAAAAAGGGGCTTGTGGTTGTCTGTTCTCAATACCTGCCTGAACTTCTCTGAAAGTTACACTATGTGTGTGTGTGTGTGTGTGTGTGTGTAGGACATATTTCTCTGTGGTTTACACACACACACGCACCTCCTGGTTATCACTGGGTTTTAAATACAAATTTAAAACCTTACCTTGGCTTCAGGACACTGTGTTATTTTAATGGGAGTACAAATTAACTGTTCACTGTTGCATGTGAAGCATTTATTCCAGTTTCTGACGGGCAAGTTACTGCACAGGAGTCAGTGATTTAATAGTAATAAAAACATGATAGTGGCAGTGAAAGTATCACTGCTTGATTAACACTAAAATAGAGTGTGTTCCTTAAATGTACATATATCTACAAATATCTGTTTATGGAAAAATTATTGGAAAGTTCAGTTTCCCCAAGACAAAGAAATTGAGCAAGTCAGGTTATTGTGGAAACATTATATGAATAAATCCAGTCACTGAATTCCATCATGATGACTCAAATCCAACAAGAGTGGTG
Organism: Siphamia tubifer; assembly: GCA_020466265.1. Classification (NCBI taxonomy): domain Eukaryota; kingdom Metazoa; phylum Chordata; class Actinopteri; order Kurtiformes; family Apogonidae; genus Siphamia; species Siphamia tubifer. The sequence continues at coordinate 28,919,175 of CM035790.1, read as the reverse complement.
ACATATCTGCACGGTCTCTGCACATTTGTGACAAGCAAATATAATGCTTTTTACGACATTTGAGTATTAAAATATAAGACCATTACCGCAGTATGTACAGTAAAAAAAAAAAAAAGCAGACTCGGTTCAGGTCAAAGCATACCGTCTGTAGAACCCACAGTATTTCTTCTGTTAGCAAAGGGGTTGGAGCTCATGTAGCTAAAGTAAAGCACTTATGCTGGGACCTACAGACACTAAAGACAAAGCCGCTGTTGCACTTGCATTTGTGTTCGTTGGGATGAACATTAGCATGGGGACGGTTATTGTCTTACTAGCAGCTAGTGTGTATGCTTTTCCATTTTCATGTTCGTGTCAAGGCCGTTACATCCCATTGTTCCTAATGTGATGTCTTTACCACATATTTTACATAGCGCTTCATATTCCCACCTTGTTTTTGAAAACTAACTGTTATATTTCAGCTCCTCAAACACACTTATCACCAAACTTACGCTTCCCCATCTGGGTTCATGTTCACGTATGTCTGTTCCAAACACTTCTTCTTCGCCTGTTCTACTCAATGACGTAAATGCTGCTAAAAGGACACACTGTTCCCTGCAGTGTAATACCTGCACTATTAGACACATAACGGGGTGAGGTTAGATCAAGAGTGTTTCCAGGAGGTGTCATGGCGGCATGTTGTTTGCATCATTAGTTTCAATATGTGCCGTGTTTATATGGTGGCGCTGTCGTCCTATACTAGGAACTTCTATTTCTGAACAAATTAAGATGTTATTACTATAGGCATGCTCGAAGATTTAAAAAAAAATATATACTTAAAAACTCTCAGATATTTTGAAATCCGGGATTTTTCTAAATCCTGAGTTCATAAAATATTAATATGGTTCATGTTATTTCCATATTTTCAAGATCATATTTCAGAAAAAGAGCTAGTCATTGTAATTATCAAAACACTACATTCATTATGAATAATACAAATTCTTATTTGAAATTGGAAAAGAATATATACACACACACACACACGTAAAAATATATAAGAATTTTATTACAATAAACTTCTTTTTACTAGTATAAGAATACAATATTTTACAGAGTTACAATTTGCCTTAAGGTCATTCTCTTTTATTAAGAGCTCGGAGTTTGGTCATTTACCATTTGACTGTGCTTTTCTAAATATAGATCCATGCCGCCATGACACCTCCTGGAAACACATTTGATCTAACCTCACCCCAAATAACGGCTCTATGATAGAGCAAACGTCTACTTTTTCAGCATCTTGATAACAAATAACGCTAGCTAAATAAATAATTAGCGCGGAAACAAATCCAGACATATGTTTTTCATTAACCGAAGTCTACCCAGATGAAATGCAATACCTCTTATGTGAAACTTAATGCCGTACTTCAAAAATAGCAAAACACAATGCTTTTTAACACCTTAAAAACCATTTTTTGTAAATAAGACTTTAATGACCTGTCCATCCACCAGTGATGTCTTGTTTTACATCATAACAGTGACAAACTGACATTTGTTAAAGTGAGGTCATGTTTATTTACTTGTCTAGTTTCCCCATTAGCACTGTCAAAACTGAAATTAAAAAAAAAAAAAAATCACAAAAACTGCCACAGGACAGATGGAAAATTCACAATTTTTTTTATTTTGTCATATGCTTATGGAGTGAACCTTGAAAAGCAAGAATCTATCCCTAAGGCTGTGTATAAAAATTAATCAAACCTTTAAAATAAATGTATTCTTCAGAAGTCATATAAATATTGATCTAATATCAATGTAAAAGTGAAAAAATACAACATTACAGTAACACTTAACTCTCATACAGTATATACATAGTGGAAGAAACTAAGGCAGAATGTGCAGATGTTGTACAATATTACATAAATATAACTAGAGAAAATTAAGAGACCACTGCAATTTCCTCTCAAATCAGCTTTTGCAAGTATGTCAGCCATTCCATTCCTGTGTCTGTTGAATTCCAACACAAGCACACCTTATTCTACTGAATAAACACCTGATCAATGTCTTATTAAAGAAGGAGAAGTATAAACACCACTATTGTGGCCATTACTATCATCTTACAATAGACAAAAACAGTGCAATTAGTACCACAAAAGTAACTGGAATCCAAAAATAACCATTTAAAACTACTGGACTTCTGCTCTGGTGATGTTCCCAAACAAAAAAAAAAACAAAAACACTTGCTTTTTTTTTTTTTCCCCAAGGTCCATAAAGGTGTAGATGACAGACCACCAGATGCAGACCCTGTCATGTCCAGTCCAATCTCCAGACCTGAACCCACTTTAAAACCTTCTGGAAGAACATGGATGGTCACAAGCCAATGGAACATTGCTGAACTTCTTGAATTTCTCTGCCAGGAGCTGCATAAAGCCATCCAACAGCAATGGGTAAGAGCCAAGACACGTGAAAGCTGCCATTGAAAATCAGGATTATACCACCAAATACTGACGTCTGAACTTTTCCCAAGTTACAACATTAGCATTATGTTGTTTAGAATGAATGAATGCATATAATGAATATAAAGAATGAATATAAACTTGTTTTTTTGCTATTTTGGCCATTTGTCAGGTTCTGCATGTGCATGCTCTAAATAACAATATTTTTATTTGGAATTTGGAAGAAATGTTGTAGTTTAGAGAAAAAAACAAGATCGCCTATAAATGGTAAAATCAGAGAAAGTATGTATGTAAAGCTGTATGTGCATTTATATGAGTAATATACATATTTATGCTAACATACTATTATTCTAGTGTTTCAGGATCGCAAATAAACAGATGTTGTTGTATTCCATGTAAATGTGTCTTCTACCTATGGTACTGGTGTGTATTTACACACAATGAGGGTTAAACATGATGTGTTTTGTCTTCCGTTAAGCTAGGAAAATCTTCACCTTAAGGACATTCTGTTTACGTGGCCGTTAATATGCTTATCTTTGACACATTTTTGCGGTTAAGGCAGACGAGGCCAAACCAGTCTACATCTGAAAAGAAGATTCATTTATTTAAACTGTGATCACTCCTCACATGCAACACTCGACTGTGTTCTAGGAAGTTTCACACTTCACTTCAGAAATCCATGCACTCATCACAAGGGCAAATATACAGCCCAGTGTTTTTCCATTGCATCGGAGCCCTTAATGGCTACATTGCTTATTTTGCCCCACTGCTGAAGAGCACACGAATTGTTCAGGGTTCACGCAGGAACCCACTTAGCGAGACCTAACTGGGATTTCAAGGCCTCTCTGCTTTGTCTGCTGCCACTGTACTCCACTCAAGAATCCATATCTGTGGAATTATAATTGAGGATAAATATTATCAAGTGCAATCGGAGAGGGTGTTGTGTATTTGTGCTGGGGCCAAGAAGAGAGGAGCTGTGAAACTGAACACCTCCTCGGGCTGTGACCACAAGAGAGCTTAGTAGGAGGCAGAGGAACCATTGCTCTCCGTGGGCTGCCGCAGACATGGGGGAATACAGAGGTGAAAGGTCAAGGCGGAAAGCGACGTCATTTCCACACCTCTAACTGCATGTTCAAATGTAGCAGTCGTGTTCATGCGTTGTGTTAAACATGACAGAAACTGAATCATTTTGGACCCTAACCCTAACCCTGGCAGAAGAGAATACAGTCGGTCTCATCCGTTAATACCCCCATGGGTTATCACACTGTTAAAAATTTTTTTACAAACATTGAAGTTAGCTAACACACCACATGTTAATAATGCTATGAACAAATACGTAAAAAAAAACATTGTCAATTTCAGACAAGAATATGCTCAACTAATAGGAACATGAATTCCACAAATATAATAGTGTAAAGAAACCACATAGATCTGAAATTAAGTCAAATAAGCAGTGCCAGGCACAACACACCCTGCTCCTCTAACACATCTTACCTGATTTGTCCTATCTCTTATCATTGCAGAAATGCATCTTTGGTGACCTTTGACCTTCATTCATCAACATGTAATAGGATCTATTCTGGACCTCCCCACACTTTTCCTGAATGTTTAATGAAAATTGGTCCAGTAGTTTTGGAGGAAAAACGGACAGTTGAACAAACCAAAAAACAGAACTAAAAAAAAAAAATGTTGCCCGTCACAACAAACCCCGCCCCCCTTTCGCACATTTTACCTGATTTGCTCCAACTCTTATCATTCCGAAAACAAATTTTAGGTGACTGTGACCTTTGACCTACATTCACCAAAATTTAATGGGCTTCACTGACAATGTCATAGAAATTGCCCAAAGTACATTTTGCATATGTTAAATGAACTGCACTTATATAGTTCTTTTCCACCTTCATGGTCCTCAAAGCTCTTTACATTAACCCATTAACCCATTCACACACACACACACACACACAGACACACTCATACACCAGTAAGTTTGTAAGGTTCTGTCAGTCCTTCTGGGAGCCTAAATCAGGGTTCAGTGTCTTGCCCAAGGACACTTCGACATGTGGACAGCCAGAGCCGGGACGCAAACCTCCAACCCTTCAATCATTGGATGACTCCCCCTCTACCAACTGAGCCACAGCCGCCCCATATGAACCTGCTTGCAAACAGACCAACCAACCAAAAACAATACCCCTCTCCTGTTTGAGGGGGCGGGGTAACAATACCCCTCACCTCCCCTTTTAGGGGGCGGGGTAATTAACACAGTAACAGTGTGAAAGATGGCAAGTGGAGTCACCTATTCTATACGTTAAAAAGTATGGAAGGTGTGTTTAACTTTCACTCAGCCGGGACAGGCCTGCTCCTCAGGGTCTCAGTATTGTGACGTTCAGCCTTTTCTTCTAGTCTCTCATCACCAGGTGGGGAAAACAACCTCTAATCCAAGTCCTCTAATCTTGTACAGGATAACTGTCAGCACCTCTATACACTTTCCTGCCTTGTTACAACGCCGGCACCAGTAGTAATCACTCTAATCCTTTGGTATCCATGATAAACAAAACCTCTCGTGGGGTTATTATCTATTCACAGCCAAAGGTCGTCGGATAACAAAGCACATCAGGAGGAAAGAGAAAGAATGAGAGAAAGAAATGTGAGAGAAAGCAAATAGGAGAGGAGATGCAAGAACAAAGAGTAGAGTCTGAACAGTATTTAACTGGATTATATAACACTGTGTGCTATGTGCCAAGCAGCAACTGTTTTCTCTCTTTCAAAGCACAGTTTTCTGTTCTGTTGTAAAAGCTGCAGGCATTTTTTCAGCCTCAGTGTAAACGGATACTCTGTTGTTTGATCCACACATCCAAGATCCATTCCACCATGAAAGAAAACTCCACAAATGTCAAATTTCTGGAAATCTTACATAATAACCATTTAGTGACATTTATGACTAGGTGACAGCGTATTGATATCAAGTACTTTTTTTTTTGTTTTAAAGGAAAGACATCTGTTACTGCGAGAAATGAGACAGAGGCTTTCACTTTAACTTGAACTAAATACAGATCCTTTTTTTATTGAGTTTTCAGGTATTTGAGCTGTTTTTTGTGTGTAATTTTCTGGCAGTTTTTACTTTTACTCTACATTGTCACTGTCTATACCTTATTTTCCCACGTTTATTATACAGTCTTAATTAATTTGAGCAATTATTTTTTATTGAATTTCACTGGTTAGATAGACAGGATGATTCTTTTTGAAGTATAGAGTTATGTTTTCTATATTTCTGCAGTTTTTTTAACACTTTGGTAGCATGTATATTTAATATTTGGTAGTGTTTTAGACATGTCTACATTTTTAGGATATTGTGTGATATTTTATCCAGTCTTTTTGCACAATGGAATAGAGCTGCTAAAACTAATTTTCAATGTTTCTGTGACAATAAAGATTTATTCTATTCTATTCTATCATATCATCATGGGTAATTTGCCTCAGAATTTAACACAATTAACCCACCTATAGCACATAATGACTCTGAATGTCTCCTGAAATTTATTTAGATTTGTTTGTCCAAGTAGAGTTACTGTTGCACATGTGCAAATGGACAGTTTGGCTGGCAGTGACAGGCAGCAGAACCAACCCATACAGATAGAAGACACTAAACAGCACATTAGCCCCTGGATGGAAAATAGGAGTACACATCACCTAGCTTGCTACAAACAAGTGCACAATATATTCCTTTCTTGAGTCTGTTTGCTCATGCAAAATTAAATGTGATTAATATAGATTAAAAAATTATCTCATAAAACATATTTAAATCATAGCAAATGAGTGATTAATCTGGTAAAAATAATTGAATGGTTTGACAGCCTTAAAATAATGTAAATATTTGCATATTAATAATAATTGTAAGAAATGTTAAATAATAATATAAATGTGAACAATAATGAAAATATGACAAGACACCAAAGACAACAAAAAAGAGGAATAAAGTGTAACAATGTTTTGAGTTCTCTTCCTGATGTTATGAACTGAATTGGAATGAGAATAATGTTGATTATTTTCAGTGCCGTCTATTGTGCTTTATTTAAAACAGTTGTTGTGCACACAGTGTACTGATGTGATGTTAAGTTGAAGTAACTTTGCATAGAATTGACTTGGAAGAAAGCCCTTCAAACCATGGGCATATTTTAAGAACATTTCATAGCCTGTTCACCCAAAAAAGTAACTGGAAATATTTAAAGTTCTCCACAATAGGTGTTTTGACATGTTTGTCATAGGGCAAGAAGACGTGAGTCTGTGCTCCACCTCTGATCCTTACCTCTGTATGATGTATGTGATGCCGGATCTACTGAAAAATACAAATACCTTTGGATCCACCTAAGACCTAGTGGATGAAGGAGAAGAGACTTAGTGTTTTGTGACAAAGTGAAGTGTTTAAACAGAACATGATAGGAGTATCATCATCCATTGAACATGAAGTCTCAGTGACTGATTTAATACATACAAATGTTCATTAAATATTAATGCAGACAAGCACAAACACCAAAAAAACTCAATTTATGTTAATTTTTCACTCAGTTTTTTACCTTCCTATACCTAATACATATACGATTTCTCTCCCAGTCTCTAAAAACTCTATATAACTATTCATTTCTTCCCATGTCTTCGCTGTTATGAAGTCAGTTGTTCCCAAAACAATATTCATAGACCCCACTATATAAATGTAATCCAGTACCTGACACATAACCCTATCTTGCCTTTGCTTGTTCTTATTATTTGCTAGCATATTACTGTACTTCTCAAACACCCTCTCATCTTACCATAACAATCTGATTCAATATGTGGTATTATTGTTATGGAACGCAAAGGCAGAACTGTCTGCCTGTAGCAGACAGATTGGTATTGAAATTCAAGCCCAAGTAATTCACTGTGTAAAGTTGAGATTTCTTTGCCCAAGGTAAGTTTTGTAACAGGCTCCACCTAGTCGACCCACTATTGTCCTGCTCTGCTGTTCCGTTAGCAAGATGTTAAAGAGTTGGATCAGGACTTATCTTCCAATAGAGAGGGGAGATCACATTTTTGGACGAGAAACCATGAATTAAATCCTACAAGTGACACGGATATGGATCTTATACACACCACCTTGGCTGACATTACAGCTTATTCTTCTACTGTATCTGGCAGACATCAACAAAAAATACATTTACAAAATATAGGCATATGGATATAGTCACCTCACAAGTCTGCTTTTCAGTCTCTACATTACAGCAATTATTAACTCACAGATTATATTCTAATACATATTAGTCTATGCTTTGTATAACAGCATACCTCTTAAATACAAAGGTGTACTTCTTGATAAGAAATACTAAAAATAGTTTTGTGAATAATGAGCAGCATTCATGTTTATCATCACTAAAACACTCGGCTCAGGCCTCAGAAGGGAAGTCAAAGAGTACTGGGTGAAACTGAAAAACATACAAAAGTTATTTATTTATATATATAGAGAGAGAGAGATAGAGATAGAGATAGAGATAGATAGAGATAGAGATAGAGATAGAGATAGAGATAGAGATAGAGATAGAGATAGAGATAGAGATAGAGATAGAGAGAGAGAGAGAGAGAGTTTGTAAAGGTTGCCTTTTTTGTGTGTTTGTTTGTGGGGGGGGTTTTCACATTAAATAACTGCCTTGCTTGGAAATGTGTTAATGCAATGGACAGCATTTTGGTTCTTTTTTTTAAAATGCATTGCTGCATCTTAGGATCATGTAAACCTACAGAAAAATCAAGTGCTGATTAAATACAAGGCCGGATCTTTTGTAACCAGAAAAGCAAAACTGTCACAACTGACCAACGACAGGTATCCCACAAAAATATACGATGTTAGAAATGACACATGGAATAAAGCCAGAGGCATTGTTATTTTAAAAATGGAATTACTTACCTTATCTACTTCGGTGGATGTGTTTTTGCTCTGAACATTTACATCTCTATCACAACTAACATGTGCCCCATTTAGCACTCACTGAATCATAGGGCACTATAGTCATGTGATGATGGTCATGTGACATTAGGCCAAAGGAAAAAAAAAAAGACAAATTAATTAATTTTAAAAATGAAAGAAGGAGAACAGTTATAAATCAAGGAATACTTAGTTAGAAAAATAAGGAGAAAAAATATACCAAAAATTTTAATAATAATAATAAGAAGAAGATATAAAATAAATAAAAACGTTACTTGAACGACAAAACCATAATAGTTTACATGATATAAAGATACAAAATGTTACACAAAAATGTTAGAAAATTAAAAACAAAAAAATACAGTTTGGGATAATAGCTAACATGCTAAATCTCCCGGGAAATGGGGAGGCTAAAGTCACGTCCTTCTACTTCCGGTCCATGGGTGCTCAGCTCGCAAAAAATGGAATGGGAGTGAATGGAGTGAGTCATGCTAAATTCTGATTCCGTTTGACAAGTGCTCTGAAATTCACATATGATAGCGGTTAATACGAAATATTTTATGTGACATAGGTACGTTAGGTTTTATGTTGGCTTAGTAAGAGACTACAATATGTCGCGTATACCTTGTCACACTCCGCTCAGCTACGGTGTGGAGTCTGCGGTGACGTCACGTATGCGCCAGGCGTGTAGTCCAAATTATTAACGGGTTTTACTCGCAAATGAATCAGCCGTTGGTTAACAGAAGCAGCTAAAACGCACATCAATAATTGTAATTTATTCTGAGGTGAAACATTGTGTGTGATTCAGGACACATGACAAACCAGATACGATTTTATCATTTTATTTCTTCTTGAATACCATTCATTAATTTTCCTATCTCAGGCCCCATGACCCTCCCGGAAGGGGCGGAGACTTAAGCGCCCCATGCGGTCGCTAACAAAGCAGATTTTATAGAACATGCACCCATAACATGTGCTTTAAACACTGTGTTGTACTTTTAAATTCACTCATTCCCTTGCCTATAAATTGTGACAATAATAGCTGATTTAAGGCTTAAGCTTTAATTCTGGTTTATGCAGCATCTCTGTTAGCTATGTAGCAATGTTTAAGCTACATGCTAAAACTACTAAAACTAAACTAATGAAAAATTTTAATAAGTTCTAACAAGAAATGGGTTTAGCCAGGCAACAAAAAAATATCCTGTAAATTAACTACTTGTTCTTTTCTTTGTTTTATGTGACTACACATTTCACAATGTGCTGGTAAACCTGTCTATGTGAATGGCAACAAATTAACTCTTGAAACTCATATAATCCCATGTGGTATGTTCCCACTTAACTGGTAATTGTATTTTCTCTTCACGTATTTAATAGAACAACATGGCAGCACTGCTCTTAATTTCTTCCTTGTGCTTGGAGGACAACCCGAGTGTTGAGGGCAGTGAGAAGTGCATACAATTAGTTAATACAATTCACAGATGTGCTCGGTGAGGTTTTTCCTCCTCTCCCTCATCTCGGCATCACACAGCGATCTGAGCAACCTGAGAGGTCGGACATGGCCTGCTCTCACCCCAGCATGACCTACTGGCACATACATTTCAGATGACGTAGTAATTAAAATACACTAATTTGATAATAATGCAATAACAGCAGCACCCTGAAGGGATAATTTAAAGAAAACATTTTCCCAGCCCACTAATAAAGCATATGTAATGCCCCATAGAAAATACAGTAGCCTGCCGGTGTGCTCTCAGAGATCTCTAGGGTATTTCAAGGTACTGATTTCACACCACAATCATTAAAATCTTAGCTCCCTTTTGGCAGAGTGTGCGCCTGGTTGGCGTCGTCGCCTGTGAATGATATTGGATCCCCAAGGTGTAAACTTGATGCATATCTGAGGTTGTTTTGCAAGGGGTTTGAAGTTCTCCTACAGATCAAGGCACAGTGTTGATTCAGAGCTGACCTTCATAATATTTTAACTGGATTGTGAAGCTCATAGGTATTTTCCAAAAAGAATGATAGACCCAAATATGAAGAGGAAAGCATTTGACCTGAGTTTAACCACCAAAATCCTCCATTTAGTCTCAAACAAAAATATTTTTTTGTCATACCATGTCTAGGATTGCGAGTATCATTAAATGGGAGCTATGATGCACAGTTAACATTGCCCCTAATTCCACCTCATCAACAAACAAAGGCGTAAACAAGCACAGAAGAGGAATCTGGCCCCTTTGTGTCCTTCCCTTTGTACCACTGCTATGGTGGATGTGAAGCCTACAGAAGTGGAAGTGAAAGTGATTGAACTTGCTCAGTCAGGCTTGTTTTACTCGCTTGAATTGCATAAATCACTCCCCGTGACCCATTTGTTGGTGTGTTTATTAACTTCACATACAGTTCTTCCACATGGAAGTTTTCTAATGAGCAGCAAGAGGAAGAGGCCAGATGGGTGTCAGCAACAGGTTAGTCTGATGAAAATAGTCACCACACAACTCTGGTTTACAGTCTCTACATGACGGCAACTAATAACTCACAGGTTATATTTTTGTTATCAAAGCCAAGATGGATCTTTAACCACAGACGGAAAAATAAAAGCAAGAGTTCAGATGGGGACATTCTAAAATGCTTAATATAGCTTAATGTCAGAAATCAGTCATTGATCTCCATTATATTGTGTGGATATTTCAACTCATATCCACTTTCACCTCTCCAAAAACTTAAATGATAACCCCAATTTTGTGGATGGTGTCCACATTAAGCCTGTTTCTCTCCATAGGCAAAAGAACAAGCTTAACACTGCTTAATTTCTGAAAACTATGATCAATCACCACCAAATTTTTTTGGGACTCTTGCCCACTCCCACCACTTCAAAAATCAAAACAAGAACCCCACTTTCATGGATACTCTGCATGTGAAGCATTTTCCTCTCCATAGGTGTTAAGCTTTTTTATTATAGTAAGTGCTTATGGTGAGAAAAATGCTCAACGTGGACATCATCCATAAAATTGGGTATGTTGTGACCCCCCCCCAGAGGTGAAAGTAGGTGTGACTAGAAATGTCAACACAAAATTTGAAGATGATTCATCATCAATTTTGGACATTAAGCCTTTTTCTTCATAATGAGCTCATATAGAGAGGGAAAAGCCTTAACATGTATACTGTAGCATCCATAAAATTTGGATTCTTGTTTTTATTTTTAAAGTGGGCACGACAAAAGATATCCACATCAAATTTGATGATAGTTGATGGCTGTTTTTGGACATTAAATGTTTTAGAATGTGCCTTCAGATAGAAACCCAAAAACCAAGCCAGCCTGTGCCCAGTTTTTTCATATCACTCGTACTGACTGAGTTCCAGAGGGTGGTCGCTGGCATAGTTTACTTTCACAGGCGCATGCTTCCATTAGTCATTGTTATGCTAAACACAGCTTTGGTACAGAGGAAATTGAATTAAGGAGCCGTCCAGGAGCAGTCCTCGTGGCTGTCTTGTCTTTATCATTTCCATCAGTCTGATCAAGAACACATTGAGCTCCCACCAACATAGGGTCACAAAGTCATGTAACCTTAGGCAGCCAGCCACTTCCTGAGCACTTCATCATGGACAACTCTTTGCCTTCTGTCAGTAATGTAAATAAATGAAGAGGAGTTAGTACCAACTCAATGTATATAAAAATAAAGTATAGAAAAAAAATATCTACTGTATACTACTGACAGTACCTGTATTTACATTTCACACAGTACATTCAAATCTATCCAAATGTGCTGACAATTATATCACAGTTTCCACATTAAAACTATAAAATGGATATAAAATAAAATAGTCAAACATATCCATTGGGAGAGTAATAAATAAAAAGTACAATTCTGCCTTCTTATGTTAACAATTCTATGCATGTCTAACATTTCATTTTTAATTAACCAGTGGCTTTTATCCTATGGCAGTGATTGAGAGTGTGTGTGTCTGACTGTGGAAATTAAATAGGATTAATTGAATTATCTGCCCAATTAAGATAACTTCAGTTTTAGAAGTAGTTTATTTTTAATTAGAGTTTATATATAAAGACATACATGAACAAACAAAAAAAGTTTAACACAGTTTTATTGGCAGAACAGCAGCATTATATGTATTTTATTATATTAACGTTCAGCGGTTACATGAAAATTGGCTGAAAAAATGTGTATGTGTGTGTGTGTGTGTCTGTCTGTGGGGAAGGGGGCTATAATGTTGGAATGTGAAATAAAATAGGTTAAGTACATTAAGACATGATGCATGTTATCATTTTGATTTTAGTGATGAAATACAAAAAGCAATGGCAAAAACCTGTAGATTAACAAAGCGCTATGATAAAGGTCAGGTTACTTTAATGTCCCCAGAGTGTTTCTATATTACATGTACCTGAGTTCAGTTCAAACCTTTTTTTCTGCCTCTCTGAGACAGACAGCATCATAATTTGATTACAGTGCAAACAGAACAAACCACCACTTTACTAATCCTTGAAGTGCTTGACAACACTGATTCACTTTGATTGTAAACTTATTGTCTCTGAGGTCGCTCCTGCTTGAAGGTGACAATGAATTTCCAGGCTTCGACAACCTGGGACAGGAAGATCTTATCAGGGAAGAGCTCCTCCACATCAGGGGGCATGTCCAAGTCCTTACGCTCCATGTAACACATCAGTGTGTCTTTAAGGCTGCAATGACACAAAACATACTTTTAACAAATGTGACTTTATGTCAGTCATTTCAAATACCTTTTTGGTCAGTGTATGGATGGAAACGATCAGATGTTTCCTTCTAGATTCTTTTTTTTTTATGCTTCATATCCAGTCTGCTTACTGTATGTAGTTTCCAATGAGTCTGATGAAGACCACTCACCAAAACACATTGGTCTAAAGCACGGGTGTCAAATATACGACCTGTGAGCCAAAACCAGCACGCAAAAAAAGTCCAATGTGGTACTTGGGATGAATTTGTGAAAATTACACTGAACATAATCATTTTAGTTCAGGTTCCACGTTCAACCCAAATCAATCTCAACTGGGTCAGACCAGTAAAATACCATCATAATAACTATAAATAAATGATGACAACTTCAAATACTTATCTTTGATTTAGTGTTAAAAGTTACATTACACAAAAAGTTAACATTTACCAACTATCTTTGCACAAAAATGGGAATAGTCTAAAATATATTACGAGAAGTGTAATTGTAATGTGTTTTTGTAGATCCACTGTGAACTGGAAGTTGTAATGTACATGTTTAATTGATAAACTGAGGAAAAATATTGATAAACTTGCACTTAAGTTTCTTTAGTTTCAGTTTTTTTTATCATGGTTGTTTATGTTATTCATGCGTTTTATAAAGGATTGACTGTAGATGTGTTATGCTATTATTTTGCTGACCTGGTCCATTTCAGATCATACTGGGAGGATGTGGCCCCTGAACTAAAATGAGTTTCATCAAAAGAGCAGAATATAGAGTAAAGGGAAATAAAATTCTATCACAACTTTCTACTTAGAGTAGTGGAAAAATGTTTTTCAGACACCCATAAAATATCATGTAACCTTGCATATTGTTATGAAATATTATTTTTTGTGTTTCAAATGGTGTGCTTGTATCATATAGACATGACCAGATGCAAAATGTGTTTTTTATTACTAAGAAAAAACCCAAAAACTAAATTCTTGCCATTTTCAACATGACATGTCCTGGTTGAGTTTCATTATGTTGCTGAAACATCCACTTTGACCTTGCAAAAAAAAAAAAAAAAGAAGAAGGGAGTGTTTGTTGCTTTCTTTTTTATCTGGTAAGTACATCTAAACAGATACTGACTGACTGAATAGTTACATTTCTGAAGGGTGTGAGATATGTTAGTAAACACAAAATACCAGTCTGTACTGTCTATTTAGGTGAATTTGCATGAGGTCAAAGGTCATTACTGATTTGTATAAATAGGAATAAAGAGGAATGTATCTGAAAACAAAATTATTCAAACTTTGTGACTCAGTGGATAACACCAAATCGGTCGCTAACTTGGCTCGTTTTTCCTTGTTCTTTGAGAAAGAAGAGACTAAGACTAGTAAAAGCGGTGAAAATCACTATGGTTCGAATATGTTGAATTTATAGACATTAACAGTGACTTCGAACAAATTGGGGGAAAGATCCAAAAGTTGCAGATTTAATATCATCGTAACTGTCTGTGTAGTTTTACTCTTAATGCAATTTCACACTTCAAAAGTTTTGTAACAAACCTGATATTTCTTGACTTGTAAATACATTTATCAAATGTGTAAAAATATGTCATAATTCAAACAGGATCATAGTATTACTTGTCCTTCACCATTGAGTGTAAATCTTTTTTTTTTCTGAAATACCAGATGAATGACAAGAATGAGGACCTCCCTATTCAATAAACTAGCATTTGATTTAAGTTAAAATCATGCACTAAATGACATTTGGTTTTACCTCCAGTTGGGTTTGTACGTTTCAGATGCATTTGGCTTTTTAAGCACCAGGATAAGGAACTCATGCATCTCCAACAGGAAAGTGTCGGCACTGTTCTTAGAAAAGAAACCAGTCAGCAGCCTCTGCTCGTCCACACCCAGGGCCCGCTTGTACTCCTCTGCGACTTCCACAAATGGATCCTATTCAACACAAGGAACCAATAACAGTAAGTCATAGCCACAGGATCTCTGACATATATTTTTTGTGTCCAACTCTGGATGTGGTTATTTCTAATATGCCTTAATTAACACCTTACCCTCTTAAGCCTCAGTATATTTTCTGATTTGAGTGAGGCTAGCAGCTGCCACAGTGCCACACAGTGCTTTAGACAACACATGCTCAGGGCCTGTAGGCAATGTAGAGGGAACAAAGAGTGTCAAATGTCAAACCCAGGAAAATATTAACAGATTATAGTTATGTCCACAGTTTAAAATTGTACAAAATGACAACACTTAATCCAGAGATAACAGAGGAATATGGTCTTGTATCTCGTCATATAGTCCAACAGCTTATTTGCAAATCATACAAAGTAACTAATCTCCTCTCCTGACTGGCTGTTGTGTTGAAGGGAGAGAACTTGCACAATGAACACTGTCTCTGATGGGCTGACCTTGATGATGTGTGGAGGAATCTGGGTTCCCATCTGCAGCACCTCCTCCAGGTAGCAGGACAGCTGCATATGAGACTCTCCCCCGGTCATGGCGACGAAGCCCAGTGCTAGTTCCACTGTGGACAAGGCCTCACACACCTCGCTGTAGGAGTGAAGCTCCGCAGACACAGCAAACAGGGCGAGAGTCTGCAGAGGCTCCTATTGACACACGGATACAGGTCATGAGAGGTCATGAGGCGACAAACAACAACATGTTAACCTGATTGATTCTCCCTACGGATGAAAAGTGTGTGTGATATTACAACTTACTTGATTGACCTTTGCCTTTACATCCTTAAAGATTATCTCGTAGTTGCGGTCGTGCCTGTTCACAAGTGTCGGAATACCCTGTTGTGATTTAACAGAAACATTATGATCATAGTAATTAGTTAAATATCTATGTATTTATTTGGCTGAAGGCATTGTGCTGTTTCCATTTCCTCACATTTAGAGTGATGAGAGGTTTCCCCAGTAGAAAACGGGAAAGGATCTGCTGCTGGATTTTGGGCAGGTCATATTCATAAAGTGTTTCCTGTCCTTTCTCAATGCTGTACTGGGTGTTGGACAGAACCAGGGGCATCAGATCTCTCTCCAGCTCATACCGGATCACGTGGAGGTCAGTCAGATCAGCAGGGCTAACTTTGTAGCTGGGTGAGAAATTTAACAAACCAGTGAGCGGAAGGCTTTTTTTTTTTTTTTTTTTTTTTTTTTTTTTTTTTTTTTTTTTTTAAATCACTTGTATTCATTTATTCTGTGAAAACAAATTATCTAACAAACTATCTGTGCACTCACAGGTTTAGTCCTAAACTACTTCACATATTCTTACAAATGCCTGTGTGCTTGCAAATTAAAAAATGTGGCATGAGCGCCCCCACCTGGTCTCCTCCCCAGTGTGTTTATCCACACAGTAAATCATGTCATTGTGCAGAGCAATGAGGTAGCTGACGACGGCTGTGGAGCAGAGGCCTGGGCCTTGTCGGCGTGGTAAGAGCACCTTGAAGTCACTGTTGAGGTCTAAGTCTTTCTCACAGAGCTCAGCTGGGATTTTAATCTCACCTGAAAGACAATATTTCAATTTGTGATGTAGGACTCGCAACAACAAGTGGTAACATATCAATGTGCAACACAGTATCTGAATTTACCATTGATTGCCAAAGACAGTCTGAGCTGATTCCAGGTCGTCAAAAAGATTGTGATACGTTTCTCATACCAGGCTCTGAGTGAAACTGCACAAGAGAAGTACAGCCAGATGTCAACAACATTTGCAATATGTTTTAAGAAACTTTTGCAGATTACAATGTTTTTCTTCCAATCAGGAGCTTTCACATGTTGAAGATATTTCACTCTTTTCATAACGTTCAATTATTGTCTCTTTCCAAGTTAGCATAACTCATTCCTTGGCAGACAGATCTTAAAACATTATGTCGCCAGCTATTTTACTTTGACATTTCTGAGAAAGTAGCAATTAGGAAATGCATGGAACACATCGCATGGAAAAGTTGAGAACCCTCCGTACCTGCTTTCTGACTGTGGAGGAATGCAGCGATGGTGCCACAAGTCAGCTCAGTGATGTTTTGAAACTTTTTGACCAGATGTCTTTGGAGTGTGAGGATATCAGGAAGGTTTTTCACCAATCGAAGCTCCACCTCCTGATACAAATATTAAAAATTTTAATATATATCCTTTAGTCTTCATAGTGCAATAAAAGGAGAACAATTTGTTTATTACAGGTACATGCTTTTTATTCATGTGTATCCATCTATAGGGATCTAGCTCTTTATCCAAATAACAAATTCCAGACTTTTTCCAAACTGATATATATATATTTATTTATTTTTTGTTAACCGAGACCTCAACTTATGTAGTTTTGTGCCTACCTTTTTAGTTGAGATTGTACTCATTGTGTGTAGTAGAAATGTTCATCTCAGTAAACATATGAATGAATGCATAATTCACAGTAAATTGATTTACTGCCAGAAATGTTTTCAAAACATATGAAAATCACAGAATATGCATACAAACCAGTTTCATTAGAATCCTATCTATCTATCTATCTCTTTCTTACCCTGTGCAGAAATCTCCATAGTAGAGGCAAGCTGTCTCTGCCATCATTCTGTTCTACAATGTGGGTGAGGCTCATAAGAGACACTTTCTCCCTGCAGCTCCAGACGGTAGATCCGTGGATTAAAGAGTTCTGTGGAACAGAAGCTAGGAAGAGCCGAGGATCACCGAACATGATCTTCATGATCGGGCTGGCAGAGATGCGGGAGTCTGCCCGCATGAATGTGTTCACTTCCTTCAGCTGTCTGTCTAAACACTGTCAAGGAAAAAAATACGAGACATGTAAATAATAAACACAATCAGATACAATGCATATAGGTATTTTGACATTATATTATCGCTTTTATAATTAAGTCTGAATAAACTTTTTTTTTTTTTTTTACCTTTAGCTGAGGTGTGATGATGCAGCTCATGTTGGCCTCCCATTTATTTCTAGCCTCTTTGGTGGACAGCAGATTGTCTTGAGGATTGGCATCTAAAAGGAAATACCAAATGCATTCAGTGGTTCAAGGTGACCCAACCAAACAAAATAAAAGAAGATTAAAAGGAAGAACATTTGTACACACAAAATAACACTGTCAAATTCTTTACTGATTGACTACATTGATTGACTTAGAATTTCTCAACAAAACCTGCACCTCATCTGACCACTAGAGAGCAAACTTTCCTCTCTTTTCCTAGATCTGTCTTGTTAACCACAGTGATAATCTGACAACTCAAGTTCTGACTTTTATGGTTAAACATCACTTTCTACTTTAAGAGTTATTTACAATAGGCTTAAGTTCATAGTAGGTTGTTCATACATATTTGTTGCTGTTGTAGATCCATAAAGCTCCTGATGAGCAGGTGAACAGCGCTGACTGTGTCATCTACCCCTTTGCCCAGAGATCTGATCAGATGTGTTAGATCCTTTTGTAGATGAGCGAGAAGAAAAGCTCCAGGGTCAGCGACTGGGGGTTTGATGATGGCAGACAGTTGCTAAATGTAGAAAGAAGTAGGTAAATTACCAAAATTGACCATTTTAAATACTTCAATTGAATTTATGAAAAAAAAAAAAAAAACTTTTTTAATTTTTTTTAATCAGCTCCTCACTCTCAAGATTCATTTAACAGGACGATATATTCTTAATATGTGTAGGTGAAGGTACCTGTATTTGGCTGCAGACACCGAGCAGCATGGCCATGTGGGTGAGCATGCGGGTTATGATGAAGGGAACAGGGGAAATGCTCTTTGTGTCCAGCATGTCTGGATTGTCCCTGCGACTGGGGTTACCAAGGATGTGGCCCTTTTGAGTACGGTCACCCCTATCAGACAACAACAGGAAAGTAAATACACCAAAAAAACTAATTAATTTTCTTCCTGAATTATTGACATAAAAGACACTTACTGTAAAGGAACAGCGCGAAATCCTTGCACAGCTGCGTGATTGTGTCCTCCAATCTCAGCACCACAGTCCACACAGCGACTCACTTCCATGGGCTGGCCACACTAGAGAAATAACAACAGAGGTGTCATACATCAGCTGAAACCTTACGTATAGAGAAGTTAATGAAAATGTACTTAACTTACTTCTCCAATGGTAACAGGGTGACCATTTGGACAAGCTATAATTAGAGAAAATAAAAAAGGAAGGGCATTATATGCATGACTTTTAAATTCATCCAAAGCTATTGTATATCATGTATATTGTTTTCCATTACGTACAATACCACTGTAAAGGCCCCAGAGCTTGTTGAGCCACTGCTACCATGTCCTCTGGCATTGTAGGTAAGAAGGCCTCCTGTACCAATGGGAAATACACAATTTCTTTCAAATAGTACACTTCCAACTATCAACACTGACAATTGGTGACAGTGTTCATACCTGCATATTGGCTGGTGATGCAGCCAGCTGCTGCAGAGGGCCCATGAGCCCCTGGTTCTCAAAAAGCAATACAGCAGCCATGTGCAGCGTTAGCTCCACTAATGCACACTGATCCCCAGAAACAGCAGGATGAATGGTCAAAGCTCCCAGTCTGTTGGTCACCAAAGCTTGGGCAAAAGTCTTTGCCTCACGGGTGGCGACGACTCTGGAATTTTGGATGTAAGTTACCCAATCTTGCAACTGCTGCATGTACAGAGAAAAGAAAAATTTATTAACCAATGAATGCTACAATGTTTTACTGATTATTTTAGGCCACTACTACATTCATATTTAGAGAACAAATCTTTTTTGGTGCCATATATGTTACAATGACTAAAAAAAATAAATAAAAATGTGATCGAGGATGTTGCCTATGTTGACATAAGAACTTACCTCAGGCTTGGGATGGAAGTTGGGATTGGCTTCTTTGTACAAAGTTGTGACTTCTCTGTAAAGTGATAACAGGAGATACACTGTTGCCTGCTGAGGTGAACATTTGCACGCCTGTGAATAAAAGCGAAATGTATATTTAGAAGTTATATAATAAATACATAAATTATAGCACGATATTGACAAATGCATGTGTACAAAAGCAGTGCTATCCACAGAAAACTAAAATATTACCTCACAAGTCTCATCCAGTCCTTCCACTTTGCCTTCTACAACTCCTTTTGCAACAGCATTTCTGATTATTTTGTAGTCTTCACCACACGCCAGAAACTGGTCAATTGGGGTAGCTTCTTCAACCTAGGTGGAATAATGTAATTAATATTCCTTTAGTCCTTATTTCACACTTAAGAATCTGCCTTGATTTATTTTTAACACTAATACAGAGTGGAAAAGTGAACCTTCTGCAGAACTTCTTCAGGGAATATCCAGCTCATGTGATCGACTTTAAGGAGCTTAAGGACAAACTCCACTCCATGTTGGCTGCCAATCGTACGGAGCAAATAAACCCGAAACCAGTCGTTGCCACTGCGTTGACACAAGTTTAATACACTCTTCAGGAAAGCTGTGGTTCCATTTTGACCCTGTTCTTGAGCTTCTGGAATGAGAGTAGAAATGTCATGTTAGCCAAGATACCTATCTGTAGCTGATATTTTAACTTCAGTCTGACAACGTAACTGCTGAATTTGAAGGAAAATACTACCACAAAAAAAAAATCAAAATATTTCCTATATTAGGATTTTATGGCTAGTATGATGTTTAGTTCTACATTTCTTGCTTAATAATTTGGATTGATATTGATTGATATCTGATATTGCTCCACAATATCACATTATATGCCTTTAAGTACAAATTTAACATACTTCCACTTATCTGTTGACTCAGTACTATACCTGTGGTTGTCATTTTTTCAACGAGTAGGCCAGCTGCCATATCCAAATCCATCCGCACTCTGGCCACCTGCTGCAGGTACTCTACTGTTGCCGTTTCAGGTGACTGATCATCTGTTTGTAGGTACTCAGTCAGGAAGCCACTTTCATTCTGCAGACACACTTGCTTGTCTGCAGGGGATCTGAACTGCAACCTCTCAAACATGGAATCCTAAAGTCACATAAAGGTGAAATGTAAGACACTACTAACACACATGGTTGGTGCATTTGATTTTCATTTAACTTTAAGAGTGTTAATGCTTTATTTTAAGGAAATATGTAGTAGAATCTGAAAACATGCATACCTCCAGGCAGTTAATATACAGTGAATAGAGTTCAGTTTTGTCCGTTTTCTCCAAGATTTTGTTCTGCTCTACTGCCATCAGATACTGTTGGAGGTAACCTTTAACCTCATCGAAGCTTCAGAAACAGTGCAGTTTTCACACAGATTAGAAACAAGAATGGACTAATATTCCATATGCAACACATTGCCTTTTCATCTCACCTGTACTTGAGCAGGAGTTTGAGCACTACCGAGCGAACCACTGGGTTTTTATCCACAGAGTCATCAAATGGAGAGAGTATCTTTGTAAGAACTTGGCGATTAACTAAAAAAAAGACATTCTGTTTATTAAATCTATTAGATATTTAATGATTTTAAAAAGAATATTTACACATACAAACAGGGAAAAATCTGTTGGTGCCCTTCCAATTCTTGGAAACAGTGCTTTATTTCTCCTGAAAATGTGTTAATCAAAATGTAATTGTATGCCTATCATGTATGATTGTGTAAAGAGTCAATTTCTATTTATTTTTAAGATATCAAGTAAGCATAAACAGATTTCCTGGTACCTTAAAAAGCTTAGAAATTAGTACATTCTAATCATGTTATTTAGTGTAATTGACATCCTCAATCTTTTTATCAACAAATCGGCGTATTTAAAAGGTAAAAACCTGCTACTGTCTATTTTGACAGTAGCATACTGGACCATAGATTAAAAAATACAAGGGAGGTGTCTGAAGAGCTCACACAGATGGTGGTACATAACCATCATGAAGATAACAGGATGAGGCCATCTCCAAAAAGCTGGATACTCCTGTGGCTACAGTGTCAAATATTATTAAAAAGTGTAAGATCGATGGGACTGCAGCCAACCTGTCCAGACATGGACATCTGCTGCCGTTTAGATAAAAATAGGCTCCATGGAAGAGGATCCAAAAGTACAACATTATAAACAAAAAAACCTTTATATATATATATATATATATATATATATATATATATATATATATATATATATATAAACAAACTCATATGAAATGTACTTAATGACATGCTGATGAGATACAGAGTTTCTGGAGTAACAACCAAAACTGTAGCTTTTTGGGAAGTTACATCAGTATTAAGTTATTTTTTCTGTTTCATGGCAGGGTACCAACAAAATTGTACATAAGAATGCCCATGTAACAAAAGAGCATCCCACCTCTGAGAATGGGTACTGGGTTTGCCTCAACCATGAGGAATGACAGCAAATGAAGGATGACAGCTCGACAGGGAGGAGCGTTATCCTTGAAGCACACAGTAGACACCAAGTCTACAAAGAAAGCATTGCAACGCTTCCTGAACTGAGCATGCTGGTTGACCAGAATCCTAAAAATCAAGAGTAATCATAGTTCAATGGTGTGTTTGAATTCAATAAAATAAATAAATAAATAAAAATAAAATCTGTTCCTTTCATCCGATCAACATGCAGTTACCAACCTTACAGAGTCTGAGGGGACTATGGAGAAATCTTCATCAACTGGCTGCATGCAGAGTGGACAGTACATCTGACCTGGGACCAGCCACTGTCTGATGCAGTTCACACAGTAGATGTGTTGACATGGCAGACAGAGTGGATCATGAGCGTCTCCCATGCACACTGGGCACAGAGATCCAAACCTAGCAGATTAAAAGATAAATATGTGAAGGTATGTAATGGTAACACATTATAGGGAGATATTGAGCAAAATAACAAGTTCAATCTTACCTGAAGATGTGATCAACCGCTCTGTCTTTGCAGGCTTTCAGTAAAAGAATCACAGCCTCAAATGACTGCTGAGTTTTCAGGTCTGCGTTTTTCTCCAGAATCTAGAAAAATTAGTTACGCATTTTGAAAATGCAAAAATATTTCAGTTAGATTACATGTTAGATTCAATCAAAAGTAATATCTCAGCACGAGTACATCAGACCAACCTGTCCAAGTCCTCGTGTATACTCTAAAACCAGAGGTGTTAGGTTCTTATCTACTTCTTCAATGCCCAACAGCATGTGCTCCACAAAGAGAGAAAGTGAAAATATCCGATTCCATCCAGCTCTAATAAAAAGAAACCATAAAAATCTTCCTGAAGTACATATTTATATATATATATATATATATATATATATATATATATATATATATATATATATATATATATATATATATATATATATATATAAAATTAAAATGTCTTGAGTTGTCTTACTGGACCCTGCAGACAATTGCCTTGCTTCTCTCTCCGTAATGTCTCACGTTGTCCTCAGAGCAGATCAGCTCAATAGGAACCTGGAGTTTTTTGACCTGCCTGAGCCAGGCTTGTCTTTGAATGTCTGTGTTCAGGACTCTGGCATCCAGGTACTCCACACATGCAAAAGCAGTGTACACATCAAGTACCTATAAGGCAGGGAAAATATCACAAATGTCAATGGCAAGTAAAATTGAAAACCTGTTCAACAAAAATGTAAAGAATAAATCAAATGAATAATAAAGACATTTTATTTGCATTCTTAATTAAACAACCATTACAGTTAGACTTATACTCACCAATTCATCCCCATCTCTGGCATTAGGATTCCTCAAAAGATCCGGAATCACCTGAGGCTCAGTGCACATCATCCTGGAAAGGTTTTGCATTCGATTCTTGAACTCATGATATGCAGCATGGACCCATGGAAGAGATGTCACTGTATCTGTGGCATGGTGTTTTATTTTCAGCTCATTGACGCAGCAATTCAGTGCCCCGGATAAAAGCTAGCAAAACAAAAGTACATGAATTAGCATAGGCATTTACCATCATACAGATGTGATTGAAGAATACACAACATCAAATGAAGTATAGAAACCTGCAGGTGTTCTGTACAAGTCACATTCATTGTCATGCAAATGAAATCCTGAAGGTAGCGCTGAAAAAACTCTGTCTGCATTTCCTGGTCTGCTCTCAGAATGTATCGTCCCAGAGGTGTCTTCCAAAAGAACTCTTCAAAATCATTTTGTGTTTGTCCTGCAAGTATGTGTATAAGATTGTTTTCATTATATATGCATTAAAAAGATATGGTAACATCATAGTATAGCCACATGCTATTAGGCCCATTACCTTCATGCTCAAGTGCAAGAACCCAGAGCTCCTCCAGGTAGTCCTTGATCCTCCAACTGAAAGGCATGCTGCAGCCGAGGCTCATGTTTTGGGGCATGTGGTTCTGTACAAGAATTGTTATTGTCTCAGAGCTACAATAAACAGAAACAAAGAGAAGAAAAAATAAATACTTGAAAATGTCTGTAGGTCCTTAAATCATTTCACCTTAAGGAGTTTGGTTTATACAAGGTACATTGCTGTCACTTACTTGCGGCCCAATGTTTGCTGTGGGATTTTCAGCAGCTTATCATCAGCAAAGATGTCCAACCATAGCCTTTTGACAGAGTCTCTACAGTTTGGATCAAGTAAGATGTCCAAGTTTTGGTCATGGTCGATGACTGAGACCAGATGAGCCAAGACAGGTACAACAACTGCCTGAATACGCTTCCATAAGGTTTGCCTGTCATGAACAAGAAAAAAAATGTAAGTATCCTTTAAAAAAACTGAAATAAATAGTCAAAGTTCACTAGGAATACTCACCTGAAGGTGCCTCCTTCTTGCAAGGCATCAATGTTAGAAGCCTCCTTCATGACCCAGTTATTTTTGATGGATAAGGTGTTTCCATCACAAGTTGCCAACAAAGAATGAAGATGCTTCTTCACAGTTTGCAGAAATTCCCCTAGAAAAAGACAGATAAATCCATGGGCACTGCAACTATTGTTACAAACAAAGCTACTGAAGAATGTTTTTGTTGCTACCTTTAACTTCATCATTGTCATTAAGGAGAGTCAACAAAATCTCCACCCTTCGAGTACCACGGAAACCACTTTCCACCTGGTCTCTCAACATGCCCACTGCATTTTGCACACAGCTTTGCACAAGCACTGTAGTGTCCAGAATATTATCCCAGGCCTGTAACAGGAAGAGGAGTATCTTGAAATATAATACATTTCCATGTTTTAGTTGACTAATTATGCGGTTTTATGAGGTTTACTGTACACATAATATACATCGCTTAGTCTTTTTAAGGTACAACTAGAAAATGAGGGAAATATTGTGTAGAAATAAAAATTAAATGTTTGGCATAGGCCATAATTGGTTTACTATGAAGCAATAAGAAAGATGTGATGTGTGTGAATGAAAGGTAAAACACCAAAGGGTTAGTGCAGGAAATTTCACATTGAAAGTCTAAAAAAAGTTCAAGACGTGAAGTACAAAGGTCACACATACATACATTATGATGTTATTATAATCTACCAATATAACAAAACTATTAGTAGCCTAAGACTTTTCAACAGTATTGTTGAATATTTTAAAACACCAAATTTATAGTGAAGAAAATCTCATATTACTTACATTTTCCTCCTTCTGCTCATTAGCCATGTATAAGTCATCATCCACCTCCATTGCTGTAAAAAGATTTATGTTAAGTTAACATTTCCAAAACTTTAAATGAAAAGCTTTATTCTATGAAAATGACCATTTACTATTAGTTATTCATCAATTACCTTCAGGCTGATTCATCTTTGTTTCAAACATTTGACTGATTGTCATGTTTTGCAGAGTTTTGATGTCTGAAACGATATCTTTTGATCGCCTGAGGTCATCAATGTGAACAGATTTCCAGGGGCCTGTGAAGGTCGATATGTCAGGTCAAAGACTGTTAGAAATAAGTATTTTCATAAAACTGTTTTAAACTTTACCTCCATGAAAGCCGACATATGAAGTCCCTCCTTCCATTCTCGGCAGTCTGGTGATGAAGTAGACAAATACTTGGCTTCCATTGTTCTCCTGAGAAATCTTGTTGATTTCATTTATGGATGAGTACCTAAAAATTAATGGTAAGAAATCAGCACGGAAAAATTACAGTTACGCTTATTTGAGATTAAGAGTTGGACCTACTTTGCAGATGCAATGAGATTGGCATTCTGGGAGGCTTCATCATAATCACACTGAATGATGAGGATCTTGATCTGGGGTCCAACAATGCTTCCATTTTTAGATGTGAGAAAGTTCCTGCACCAAATAAGGAGTAAAACAAGGCAGTGAGAGACAGCAGACCTCCACCTTGTCCTTTGACCTTTACTAAAATGGATCATTGCATCTGATGCGCATTAGCTATATGTATATGCCCATGTAATTCAATGGCAATATCTCAAGTATTCAATTAGTTATAGCATGATATGTCTCTGTGGGGACACATATACATACTGGGTGAGATTAATGAATTAGACCTTTGGATTACAATTAGACCTGTTGAGAATCTGAGTAATAAAGAGCAAATATATTACATGGCATCTTTTCATGATATGCATCCCATACAAGTATAATCAAAAGTGCATCTAAGTAAACACCCTTGACACAAACCTGATCTTTTTCAGGAAGGAGTGCTCTGTGTCAAACTGTTGGAGTGACAGAAGGTCAACATTTTGCAGGAGGTGCTCCAGTGGTTCCAAGTCAGATGCCGTCAAAAGTCTTGAGAATGTTGTCATCTGTTGTTTAGAATTGTAATTAATATATTTTTATAACAACAGGATATAAGTAAAATGACTTTTTTTCATGAGAATGTTAGTTACCTCTGTGAAGGAGGAGCTGCAGTGGGCTTCTTGCCTTATGTGAGCAAGTATGTAGTCAGCTAAACAGTTGTTATTCTGTTCTTCAAAGTAGACTTTAGCCAGATGTTCACTCTCCACTTTTGGAAGACTAGTGCAGTCCAAGCGCACCACTGAGTCTGGGGTAGCACATTTGAGAAGCACGAGTTTAGCTTCATCCAGTACTCTCCTGTCAGGGTCTGAGTCTTCTATAAGGTTTTTGTCTTTTTCAATTACTTGAATAATCACTGAGGCACATGTGTCAGAGTGGTACCCGATGAAGACATCTGCGGGTCTGTACTTGTATGCCTGGGTCACAGTTGCTGGCTGACCACTGAAGGACACAAAGGATCCGACCCATTTCTCCAACTCATTCACCATCATCTTCTGCTCAGCCTTGAGAACTGTGTGGATGTCGAGGTAGTGCTTCTCCAGCCTGTTGATGAGAGGTATAGGGAACTGTTTGTAGACTACCTCTCTTTCTTCAATGACAATGAGGCGGAAATCCTGATGGACTCTACATTTGACACGATGGGTTCCCAGTCCAAGATCCACATACTTCTGTCCACCCAAACAAACATAGTACTGATTCAGGGCATCGTACAGACTTTCATAAAGGTTCTGCAGGTTTAAAAGGACAACAGTTTGGCCTGTCTCCATGCAGATCTTCACTCTATTGATGTTGCGGCAGACTTGAGTATACTCTTGGTCCTTTGGGAAGCTGGAGCCAAAAATAATTTCCGGTTGGCCACTTTCTGAGAAGAAGCTTTGCTGCAGAATTTGAAGAGCTGCATAATTCTTTGTCAGTACCAGCAGGTACCGGCATTCTTCCTCCTGTCCCACTGCTTGAATATTGTCTCTCACAAACTCAATGGCGCTGATGGTCTCCATATTGGGTGTAATCTTCAGGCTTTTTGTAAAGACATCAACTGCATCCACATCATCTTTGCCACTGAAATTCCTCAATACTGTCTTAACGATTTCCTCTGCGTTGGGTTTCCGCTGATAAGCTTTGGCCACAGCAAAAATCATCTTAATCAGGCTGTAGTAATCACGTAAGCCAAAGAAACCTTTGCCTTGTTTGCGGCAGATTTTCATGTAGCCTCTTGCAAATGGCTGGAAGAAATCTCTGACCGTCTCCAAAATCATTGCATCAGATGAGCATATGCCTTTGGCGCTCTCAATGAGTTCCTTCTCATCAGGGTCACCACGAGAGACAAAAATCCCTCTGTTCATTTTTGCAGGATCCAAAGCCCAGTTGGAGATGCCAATGAATCCAACTTTTTTGTGAGGTAGTGGCTCATCGTCAATGCAACCCTCTTCGAGCAGTGGATGAAGAGTTTTCAGTGGCATCTTTGGGGAGTCTTCAGCCAAACCAATTTCATCAAGGACAACAACTGAAATGTACTCATCCAGGTTCTTCCCCTCTTGAAAGCGTCCACACTGCTTGAATGTATTAATGATGCCCTCTGGAGTTGAGTGAGGACTGCACTGGAAGGAGACCAGATGGATCTGTTTAAGCCTTTTGTAAAGGTCAGAATGAGCAGCCTGGCCTTGCATGGCATCTGCAACTAGCGTTTTAGATAGAGATTTTGAACTTCCAGGTTTTCCAACCAGAAAGAGAGGGATCCTTAGCTCAATGCAGAGAACCATCATGAAGACGTTCTCTTTAAGGGCATTGTTTCTTGCAATTGTGTCCCCCATTGGAACACCACTCAGAAGCAAGTCTTGCATTACTGAGATTTCCTGCATCACCTTTAGTTGATTGTAGGACTGTGGTAGGAATTTAGCTATTTTCTGTCTGTATTTCTCCTTCTTCTCAAGACAAGCATGGTAGCACACTCCTACAGCCATGACTAAAGACCATATCACAGGATCTCTGTCTTCACAGTCTCTGAGAGGCCTCTCTTTTCTTTCAACATGTTGATTTTTCTCAAATTCTTCAAGCTTTTCAAAAAACATGGCATGATTGTCAATGAACCAAACAAAGGCCTGCATGCAGCGTTCCACATCTCTGAGGCTGACAAAGCTGCATTCATCTTTTTTTGTTCTCATGTACTTTTGTGACGCTGAGAGGACATCGGTGATGAACTTAATGTAGTTTTGATGTATTGCTTTGTTTTCAATCACTCTTTGCACAATCTGCTGAATATATATTTTCTCTGTATGGTCATTTAACTGCCCAAAGTCCCACACCAGTGGGATCATGCTTGGTGGCAAGGCTTGAACTCTGTACACCAACTGCCGGAGAGGGATAGATCCGAGCTTTTCATCTGTCTCTTCAGCTCGAACTCTGTATCCAAGACCAGCAGATTCCAACCTCTGAATCATCTCATCTGTATGTTTGCGGTAAGGGTTACATGCAGCAATAATCTGCAATCCACAGTGGGGTGTTAAACAATCCCCTTTGACTGTCTTGTCACAGAGGACTTCCTTAATACTGCTGATGGCCTCAGTGGTGTTGGCTTCATCGAAGAAGAGAACAGAGTCAAATCCATAGTCTTGTTTGTTGACAGAAGCTATGGTCTCTGCTTCTCTGACTTTGGTGTAAATCATGTCTGATGTTGTCCCTCCATGTACCTTGACAAGTTTCAAGTTTTCGGTTGCCACTCCACTTCTCTGCAACTCGCAAAGAAACTTGATGAGCCTTGTCTTACCACACCCCGTTTCTCCCATGATAATGACAGGGATGCCACACCTGAACCGCATGTGGATCGCTAGCATCTTCAGTATGTTGTCAGTTGTTAGCTCATATGTTTCATCTGGGTCAAGAGGCCACTGGATGCCAAGAACATTGCAGAGTCGCTCTATTTTCTCACCTCTGGGAAGCTCATCAAAGTTGATGTTAAAAGGCACTCTCTGTAGCCTTAAGCCTTCATACAATGCTCGGGTCATGACATTCTTTTTGATTACTTGTCCAGAGTTGGGATCAATGGCATCAACAAAGTCATTCTCATTAGGCTGAAGATGGAAACCAATGAAGGTCATGGACACATGGTCATCATTAAAGAAGATGTATGGATGTGGTTCAGTTTCCCACCTCTTCCTAATGAGAAAAGGTGCCAAGTCTTCATCACGGACACCAGTCAAATCCATCTGTAGCTTTCCAGGACTCTGGTCAGAGATGCTGAGCGATGGAGTGGCAAAGTCCTTTGCCATGAGAATCATGAAGTTCACCACAAAGGTTTTGAATCCAGTTAGAGTGTCTCCAGTAAATGTGGCATCACAAAACACAGATGTCTCACAGTCTTGTAGCTGAAGATTTAGAAACCATGCAAAGTTTCTTAGTTCTGCCCATGACGGGTCCATAATTCCACAGTGCATGAGAAGCATTTGAAGACATTCAACATGTGACCCTTCAACTCCGTTGTATGTAAATGCATCCAGATCAATGTGGTTATGAAACCGCTTGAGATACTGATAGGGCCGCTGAAAGGCAGCACTCATGAATTCTATATCATCCATGAGTGGGTCTTCATGGTTAACTATAGTAGGATCTTCTTGTATCTGTGTCTCTAGCATCAGCACTTCTTTAGGTGGTCGGCAGAAAACATTTGGGAACACATCTGTGAAACAGCTATTTTGCACCTAAAAGTATAAATAAAACAATGAAAAACAAAACAGTGAATATAATGAAATTGGATGAAAATGAAGGCCTAGTTTAAGAGGAAGACTTACCTGACGTAAGGCATTTTTGGTTAGCTTTGAAGTTGGTTCCAAAATCTCTACCAGGTAGAGTTGCTTGTCATCACACTTCCACACTCTTCCTTCAGAGTCCATTAGATACCGCAGAATCATTAGTTTGAACAGAAACTCATGGAGGCCTTTCTGCACCTGTTTAACCATACAAGTCATGAGATTCACTTTACCCTGAGGTGAAATTACTGAAAGCCAACCATTAATGTCTCACGTAAACTTAACATTACCGAGGATGTGATGTCAAAATGGAATACTGTGAGTTCTTTCTTCTTGTGGTTGTTTATCAGAGACTGAAGGATGATGCTCTCATCAACATTAGGTTCAATCAAACGGATGCATTTCATCACTGGAGGCCTTTTGGTTAAGGACTTCAGTTTTTCATACAACCTTTTAATGTAGAGGGATTTACCTGGGGAAAAAAGCATCAGTGATTCACATGGCAACGTTATCACAGTCACTCTAGTTGACAACTGGAAAATATTTAAATGAGTACATACCAACACCAGCCCTCTTGGAGGAGACAATTCCAACACACAGCCGATCTTTGAATGCAGCTGCAGCACTACACTGGTCTTTTGGAACAGCATAGTGTCTGTACAGGTAATTCTGAATCCTCCCCAGTGCCTCCTGAGGAACCATGTGCAGCTTGTAGTGGCTGAATGCTGAGGGAAGGTAGGCATGTTCTCTTTCTGAGCTGCAGATGATAACAAGACTGTAGTCTGTTCTACACTGCATTTTCATTCGCTGAAAAAAGGCCTCTACTCTCGAGCTTACATCATAAGTAAGCAGATCCCCATACAGCAGAGTGTAAATCTTCCGTCCTCTGTAGCCTGTGATAAGACAACGTCTGAGGAAAAGTTCCACTTGTTCATATGGTGTTGTGGAGCTGCATAAAAGGACTTCATCATAGGTTGGAAGTGCCTCATTTTCACTGCTCATGTAAACTGAGATGCAAGATGTCAGGACCTCATCATGTGGACAAACAATGAGGTTTGGATTTCCGATAACCAGTCCATTAGGTAGTTGTCTCTGTATGTACCTCTCTGTGGTCTGCTTGGAAATGTCTTCTTCACTCTCATCATCACTTTCCTCATCTTTGTTTGCTAGTATTTCCAACAGTCTTCCCAGAGTTTTTACATCAAGAATGTGTGGAAGAAAACCCTTCATATCTTTCATGTAAGCATTCCATATCAGATCAAATGTCTGTAACCCACTACCTTGTTCTAAGAGAGATTGGAGAGGATCCAGTTCACTTGTAAAATCCAAGTCTACCTGCTCATTTATTGGAGCACCTTCAAACATCTGAAACTCAAGGTCATCATTTTTTTCTTGTGATTTTGTGAGCATTTCATACTGGAGACCATGCCACACATGCCTTAAGTCAGAAGTTGTGCAGTCTGGCTTGATGAAGGAAAGCATCATCAGAGCTTGGTCATCCACACTTGTTACATGTTGTTGGGACAGTTTGCTGCACAAGTGGACAATTTGTTCAGCTGTATAGTAGTTCAGATAGTAATGCTGGGATCTCTGTTTGTCCACAAAATTCTTCCAGTAGTCCAGGCATTTCTCCATTTTCCTGCATAGTTCAGGAAGCTGTTCTTCTACGCTACCTTCCACAATAACAGCACTGGGAACGTCACCCAGTTTGAAGTCCATCATAATACTGGGTTCTATGCTGTTGATGCTGCAGCTGATTTGAGCTTCCCAATGTCTGAATAGGGGATTACCGGCAGTGTGGAGGGCGATAAATGCTTCAGCTAGTCTCTGAACACTGTCAAATACCTAAAAAAGAAATAAAAATATTGTGTAATTTTCCACTTTCCACCAACTTTCTCCACTACCCTTCCAGTAACTGAAAAACAATTATATTGAGGTGTTGTGACAGACTTTTACGTTAAGTTTTATTCCATCTTGATTGGATTTTGGGACAAATCCAATCAAAATGGATTTGCTAATTTGGGACAAATTATCTCTGAAATCAGCAACCATAAAACAAAGTCACATATTTGTTCCTGTTTTTTTGTGTACATTATTTTCTTCATTAAAATTGCCATGTTTAACAGATTTAAACATTATTTCAGTGGCAGACAAAATGCAGAATCACAGAACAAGAGGACTGAGTTGTTGAGAATTATTTCCCTTTGGACAATAATTTCAGGAATTACCTGAAAATCAATCATTCTGATTTGTTGTTTTTATTCAACTGTTACCAATTTACAATTACAGATTTTTAATGTGGAAGGATTTTGTTTTGGACAGACTGATAGAAGATGCCTTGAAACTTAGACAGAGAACGTGTATCCGATATAAGAAATGTTCTGATTCAATTCAGTGTTATGAAATGCATTTATTTGAAGGAAACAGGAATAGGCATTCACCTGTAAGTATTCTACAAAAAAAAAAATTTACATTTTACAATACCTCTGTGAAGTGATCAACTTCATTTTGCCCTTGATCTCCTTTTCCAGACATCAGCATGAGTTTGTTCTGAAGTTCTCGCAAGTCCTCAAGAGAATAACTGCGCATCTGTCGGCCATCGTCATGCTCCTCTGGAATCTGGAGCTTTAGGGCTGTGGCAAGACTCAGCTGGATTGACAAACATTCTTATTAATTACTGCACTGTATTAATGGCCTGTAGTGTTTTATGAGAAAATGTTTTGTTTTTCACCTTTTTGACATTTTGTGCACTGATTAGGTAGATTCCCTTA
Organism: Siphamia tubifer; assembly: GCA_020466265.1. Lineage (NCBI taxonomy): Eukaryota > Metazoa > Chordata > Actinopteri > Kurtiformes > Apogonidae > Siphamia > Siphamia tubifer. Next base: position 28,885,940 of record CM035790.1, on the reverse strand, counting down.
TTGTTGATGGATGAGGCTAAAGAGAGAGATGACAGCTCTACTGATCCATGACTCTCCTTCACAGTCTTCAGCCACTCCAGATGACGTGCACTGTCCCCCTACAAAACAAGACAGACCTCTCAACATGGAACAGTACTTCATTTGTTTGTCATTCGGTCAGACTGTAAATCCCTGATAAACATCAATAGTCAAAGATTAATAATATCATGAAAATGCCCTCAAAGACTTCTAAATTATCACTATGAATAATTTTAGTATTAAATAAGTGCAGTCCTACCAGTTTCTTAGGCAGGTTGTTGTCATTCTCTAAAGATCTCCAAAGCTTTTGGAGCACCTCCTTGAAAGTTTGAAAATCTGAATCTGGTTTGAGCTCATATAGCATGCAGGAGTAGCCGAGGACTGCATCATGGAAGCAAGCAACCCGATCTACATCCATGTCGTTCTCTCCAGCAGAAATGGATGCCAAGTCAACAAACACCTTTAATTCATTGATATCTACAAAAAAAATACAAATAAAACATACAAAACAGGTGGATGACATTCTACATACAGTGGTACCATTAAGGTGAGAGTTATTACTTAAATCATCCAATGTTCATTTATTTACCATCCTTACTATTGATCATTTGTCTACAATTCTTACTCTTACCTTCAAGTGCATCCTTAACCCATTTCACAAAGTGCCCTCGGAATCCCAGCTCATAAAGACAACGTCTGCGGGACTCCGTTATGTCCACCAGATCTTTCTTTGCTTGCATCAAATCCTTGTCAATGCGATTGAGCTGCTCTTTCTGAAAGTCTACATGATTCTGCATGCAAAATAAATACAAAAAAAATTAGATTAAAGGTTATGGCTGCATGGTCCTTCAATGCATGTGGACATGTAAAAGGTGTAAGGTTTACTATAAGCTTCATTCAATATACTATTACTGAATTCAAATGGGCTGAGTAGAAGTTGAGGTATAGTCCTGATCACTTACTACTTCGGTGAGTGTCTCCAGCACCCGAAAGTCACCTTTAAGACAAAGGGTGTCCTTGACCATCATTATGATTTCAGCTGAAGCTACAGCCAGATGAAGTTCATGATATTGCTCGATCTGTTTAACCCGGCTGTGGATCCACTGTTTGTTAGTCGAGTTATCAACTCTGCACATAATGTCCATGTCCTGTGCTAATTTTTCATATTTTCCCTTGAAATCCCTGAACAGCTGTTTGACTTCTTCAAGTGTTATGCTGCCGTTCTTCAGACGAATGTAGATGTTTTTGTATTCCTCAAAGCACTGTGTGAAAATCTCATCATGTATTACGTCCGGTGATGCCATGATATTTACTACTTGCTGAGCATTAGCATCATCTTCAATCATTTCCTCACTGGCTAAGAGTCTTGCCTGTTTCTCCCAGCACAAACTGAATATATGACTGTCTTTAAATGTGTACAGAGTCTCTGCCATGTTTCGTATTTCTTCATCCAGCTGGAAGTAGGTGACAAAACCAGCCATTTCGGGGGCTATTTCATCAAATGGATGAACCTCCATGAAATCATCTAGAGCCATCACCTCAATGTTGACCTGCTGTCTTTGTTCCATGTCGGCAACATCAACTATCACAAATAATAAAAATACAGATGTTATATAATTAGAAAAAACTTCACACTGTTATAACCAAACTGAGTGAGTGTTTTGATCCAGATACCTGTCATAAACTCCTCCAGTTTACGGCTCATTGTTAAGAAGATGTCAACCAAGTCCTTCTGATGGTAAACAGCATCCACTTCATCTTGCCTGCACTTTAACAGCCTTCTCATTTTGTCCTGGTCTTTGTATTGCTGTTTCTCAGAGAGGCAATCTGTTGACATCACATTTTCAGGGTGTTATAAGAAATGTTAAAGGATTAAGGATCATGCATGTTCAGATAATATCAATTACAAGTTTATTACCAATTTTTAGTAGCTCTAAGAAGGCATCTTTCCTCTCCAAAATGACTTTGAGCAGACTGATCTTAATGTTTCCACAGACCAGTTGATTGTTAACGGCTGTGAATGAAGATATAGCGATCGCAAGCCTGTCACGTGCATCTGCTGAGAGCTTCTCAATCAGCCTTTCTTCTGCACCTGCAATGACATACACATTTATGTTCTTACTTTATAGACAATAATGTGAATCACCTAAGTCATTAAGAGACACATCAACATCAGTATTTCCATCTAAAGCATTTTGGTCTGATATACCATGTAGCTGAAAAACGTCTTTGGCAGCAGTCCAGGAGAGAAGGTACTGGAGGACCACTTCTTCATTCTCCTGATAATTTCCTTGATGGTCCTTTGGCCAGGACTTCTGGATAATTGCTGAGATGAGTTTTCCAAACTTCCAACTTATGTGAAGCCGCTCAAACAGTTTCCCCTCAGATTTGGTCTGTGCATAAGACAAATAATAGTTCACAGTGTTATTTTATTAGTAGTTCTGTAGCCTTTGGACACCATAAAATCTAACAGTCAAATGAATAACAATGACGCTGATACAAGTCTTGATACCTGGCACAAAGATGTAACAGCCTCAAGTGCACACCTCTCAATAATAGAGGCAACATATGGTTGGGAGTCACTGAGGTCTTCTATTTGGGTACAGTAGAATTGAATTTGATCCATAGCAGTTTCCTGAAATCATACACAGTAAGTGCTGTGAAAAATAATTTACAAACAAGATAAAAAAAGTACCCAAAATTAGCAAAGGATGCACTCTACTTACCCTTTTGTACTTGCCCTCAAAATCCATAGTTAAGGTCTGTCTCCACTCCTTTGTGCAATGTTCATCTTTAAATTGGACTGAGATCATGTTATTCCAGATCTGCAAAATAAAGACATGAAAAGGAGTTATTTTCACTAAATCTCTAATAATGAGGAGATGTGAACATGCCTCTAAATATTCTGGTTTTCTTTAAAAAAAAAAAAAAGATGAATAAAAATACTCACTTCAATCTCTGGTGTGGCCTGAACAATGTACAGGGAGGTGAATCCTTTGTTAAGGAGTCTAGTCAAGAAAGATCGACTAATCCAGTCTCTTATGATTTTCAGCGATTGAGAGACCAAGTCTCTGGCATAGCACTGCTCCCTTTCCCCTTCTGTAGCCTCCTAAAAATAATTTGAATTTCAGATAACTTGAACTTAAATCTGTGTAATTCCTTGTGAATCACTCAACATACCTGTTGCTTGTTGCATAGAATCATGTCTGAGACTGATGCAACCAAATTCATGCAAGCTACAGGAATATTAGGGTAATTCTGGTTATGTGATGCTGGTTTGACTCCTTTGCAGATCTTTTCCAGAAGTTTTACAGCAGTTGCAAGGCACTCTTTCCTATAAGCCTCAGGACCACAACTGACACAATAAAAACGAACAAGAGTGTCACATAATATAAGAATTATGTTTAGGATAAAGTAAGCTATACAATTGTGAAAAGATTGAAATAAAAAACAAGCAATTGAAGCTTTTGAAAACTTAAGAAGGATTAATCACCTGTATTTTTCTTCAATGAGGTTGGTCTGCATGTGTGAGATAATTTCAGATACGGTCTGAAAAACAGAAAAAAAACATCATTCACTTTCCACTGGTGTGGATTTTTAAGTCACAAAACAGCATGGGTGGGACCAATTGCACCAATTTATGCCTGGTCTTGAACCAAGTGAGTTCTAGAGTCAAATAATGAGTATAGGCCATTTAGCAAAAACTTATATCGATGTCACAATGAGTAGCTTTATATGAGCAACAGTTAATAGGGTCATGGGTACTCTGTGTATCACAGTCATATCTGCAGTGTCTGAGGGACCAAGTTATGAAAATCAACATTAAAGTGAAGTGGTTGAGTTTGAGTTCAGTGAAAATCACACACCATTAATTAAATATCTGTGCCTGCTTTATTCTCACTAGTCACAGTGGTCACAGGAGCCTATCCTAGCTACTTATGGGCAGAGGCAGGGTACCGGTACCAAAATATTGGTATTGTGATAACACTAATGCAGACACAATGAGAACATGCAAACTCCACACAGAAAGGTCTTAAGGCTGACTAGTGTTGGAATTGAACCCAGGACCTTCTTGCTGTGAGGCACTAGTGCTATCCACCGCACCACCTTTTCACCCATAATACACCATTAATGCTATATTACTTCAAAAGAAAACACACAAAAGGTGTATTTGGCAAAATATCACAAATACAGAAGTAATAAAGTCTGCATTTATCTATTACAGTGAGATGCTGCTGGTTTGTGTCTAAATAAAGAGTGTGACGGCCCTGGTGCTCCTCAGTGGGACTGCATGGGCATGGTTGATTGGCTGCAGGTGTGTTTTCAGCAGGACCAGTTGGTTTTGGTACACCTGTGCCTTTGTTATATTTGCAGTTAAACAATAGCTTCATGACACAAACTAATCGGACTGATGTCATGAAATCACATTGAATTCATGCCAGTTTTTATGGCATTTGGCAAGCTATACATACACATTTTCATCATTTCATGTGATATTCAACAACATTTGATCATGTGTCAATGTACGCCAAGATCTCCAGTTCACAACCCTAACCCCTACCTGTTAACTGCATGGTATTTGATGTAGCATAAACATCCACACGGAAACCTTATATGTACAGATAGAATGCCAATTCAAAGCAGCATGTCATCATTACACAATTCATTATTTCATGTTAAAATAATAATAACTGCCTTTTACACATGCTGTAATCTGAACTGATGTGTTTATACTAACCTCAAAGTTACTGTAGGTGATGTCCGGGGGAGTCTTAGTTGTAACGACCTGAAGCATGTCCAGAAGCTCAGCATTTATGCTTATGCTGCACTCCATCAAATCCTCAATGGGCATGAGGTACAAGCAGGATCGCAGCATAACTGGATCCACTTCCATCAGGTAACTGTGTTTTTTCATCATATTTACCAGAGCCCTAAAAACAGAGAAGTAACACACATGCATCAATATCCACACTTCCTATTGTCAAACACAAGAGATCTGTGGATAAATTTGACAAGATGAGGGTTACTCTTACTTTCTGTCTTGACTGTTCATGTACACAGAGTTCATATTTTCAATGCCTTGTAAACCTGCCCAGGATATGCTGTATTTTGTAGAGGCTGGTGCCTCAAAGGGTTTAGTGGTGCCTTTGACAAGGTGGAGGAGGGGTAGGACCAAAAGCCATCGTGGCATTCCCATGTTTTTCACAGTGTTTATCAGTGACATCAAGTTTTCTGGCAGCCTGTAATATATGTCATCAGAATACAGGTCAGCTTCAACTGATAACTTCATCAGTTAAAACCAGTCATAACTGATATTAAAATATTCTGATATTCAGCATTTCATTACTGGATTATTTTAAAGATGGAAAGGTTCCTACTTTGGTAAATTACAGACATCCTGAGAAAAATGCATCCAGTACTGGAGGAAATCCTCTTTGTTTAGTTTAGGAAGACACAGCATGCTGCAGAGCCGGCTCAGTTCACCATTATCTAGTCTGATACCATGCCGTGTACAAACAAAGAGCATAATCACAGCTGCTCTCATGGGATCCTGAATGTAGTTGCTCTTTCCATCTCCATCACTTAGCAACTGAGGAGTCACATTCATCAGCATGAACCGCTTTAACAATTCTGTCACCTGGAGCATCAAACAGGGAAACAATACCAATGTAAGATTAGTTATATTACCTGGGTGTTTCAGTACAAGTACAATACGAAGGTACTAAATAAAATGAAGGTTGTGAACTTACGTCCTGTATTCCATAGTCTAAGGAGTTCCACTTCTTTTGTCTGTCCTCATATACAAAAGGCTCCCCATAAACCTGAAAGAACTGATTCAGCTGGATCAGAAAACTCTTTAAGTTAGTACCGTTCCAGTCTCTGAGAAGATCAAATATGGTCTCCAGCATTATATTGCCTGCAATTTCTCTGCCTTTAATCAGATTCTTTTTTTGGTCCGGCCATAAGTAGCGCTTCACAAAGTTTGTCGAAGGCTGTACACAAATGATGTCATCATACTGATGCCAGTCTCCTTTAACAGAAAAGCACAACAGTTTAGTGTGAGGGTTTATGAGCAAGAAGGAAAATAACTGCATCTGAGTAAAAATTATATTTACCGTCTTCATTTAGGAGGCCGGGTTTCACAAACAAACATCTGTTGGTAGGTTCACTCGATGAATCCATTTTGTATATGTGCTCATACTCATATTTTTTTTTTTTACCTCTGAAGACAACATATTTGTATGGGATTGACACAGAATCAGCCTCAGCTTTTGTTGTCACTAAACTTCCATTAACCAGAAATCCATGATCGCCAAGATCCCTGTGAAAAAGGAAAAGAAAAGACACTCAGTGTAAGGTCAGTGAGTGCTCTCTGTTGCAAGAAGGTCTAGACATATCCTGGATAACACCTTGTCTTTGCATAAAGTAGGATACAAATCTGAGTACACCATTTGTGCTTTAGAGAAGACTGTGACTTCCCAAGCAACTGGATTAAAGATAGTGAAGTGAATTTTAATATATAGCCATTTTAAAAAAATCACATATCATACGATTGATTCCGTAAGGTTACGTTGTTCATGAGTCCTTGGCAAGTAAAGCCTTGTGGCCCGCCAGGCTTATAATGCACTGGGGGAAACCCTGCAGTTTTAGTACCTCGGATTCACCCTGGACAATAAGCTCAGTTTTGGCCAACAGATTACAGATATCCATAAACCGTCCCAACAAAACCTCTACCACAAAGTCTGTACCCTCTCTGTTGTCCCACCCGTTCTATCACTTCATTTGCAATATGTACACTAGCTTAATCCAACCCATCCTGCTCTACTGGATTAATGACTAGGATTAGTATCAAGATAAAGGAAAACATGTCTCAAACACCACTAGAGGGAGCGGCCTCACATCTTTTGCATAGGCTAAGTCTATTCAATAACAGACTTCTAATTACAGTCAAATAACATTCAAATCCTAGTAAGCAAATGCTCTTGAGAATTGGAAATGGAGAAGTGGGAAGAATCAAAATTTTCAAGGAACCAATGATCCACAAGCTGCATTTTTTCTGATTGAAAACTGAAATGTGTTATTTGACTGTTTCACATTACCATACACCAAGCTTAAATCTAATGCCATGTTTCCAATAGTATCAGCTCTACCTGATTCTACTCGCTTTGGTGCATTTCCACTGTGAAAAAGGACCCAGTCCCACATTACCTAGTCCTACTTTTTGGTTTCTATTCTGCTGAAGTTCCAAGCCATCTCAAGTGATAATATAGCGTGACGTGTAAACATCATAGACATTGATTGGTGGAGTTGTCTCTGCATTAACTATATCAATCAATCAATAAATGGGGATTGAAGAAGGCTGAGGTGTTTTGAGTTGTGTGTGCACAGGAACACGTGCCTGGGTGTTTGAAAGCAGACGTAGCCTAATAATTACACTACCCTGTTACATTTGCTAAAAACAATTACAACGAGTAAGGCTACATGCTAACAGGTGCTAGTATTCACCAGTCACCAAAACATAGAAGCTCTGACTCCGTTTTGACAAAGTGCCGTTGAAGTGCAGATGCATTTGCTTAAAGTGGCAGTGATACAGCAGTGCTAGGCTAATGCTATTTTCCCATGCACACACTGTTGTCTGCCTTACACAGATTTGTCAAAATGTATAACAATCATGTCTGGGGCACTAGGCTGTGGAGCTTGAGACATTTCTGACGAAAACAAAAATCACTATAAGCTTGACGGCAACTCACAATGAAATCCAGATCCAATAGTATCTGTATGGAAATGCTCTCAATGAATAGTTCGTGGTCCCTGAGCTGACTCGAGAAGAATAGAGTAGAGCTGATACCCATATAGTGGAAACATAGCTTAAGATCCATGAATTATACCTGGTCAGGGTCAGCTCAACAGCATCTTCTTTCCATGTTCCAATGTGGCTTCCAGCTCTGATGAAGATACGATCTACTTCTGGATCAAATTTGAAATCCTTTGAGAGAACTGCATGGAAATATATTGTGAGTCTGTCTTTCGCAGCTATGGTCTTGTTGCTGGTTGGCCTGAAAAGCAGAAAAGAACAATGATGACAATGATGCACACGTCTTAAACATCCAGAAAGGATCAAGGGTAAATGTACAAAACAATCAGAAACACCTATATCACCTTTTGGGTGCATGGTGTCCTGCAGTGTTAGGTTCTGTGTTGTCTTCATTTCCATTTTTAGTTTCTTTGTCGGTGTCTGGAGTGTGAGGGGCTGCTGACTGCTGGACCTCCATGTGTTCAATTTGTCGATCCACACTAGAGCCCATATTCTGAGGCTAAACAAATATTTTTAATATTACTTTAAATAGCACACAAATCAAATGCTATGATTTCACCACTAAACCACTGTACGGGTAAAAATCACTCCATCATTACTCCTTATTGTATCTGAATGTGGCTGCATATCTCAGTCATTTTTACCTTTGACTTTGGCCCAAAAACCATCTCTTGCTTAGGTGGCACAGCTTGCTTGTGTTTCTGCTCTGGCTGATTTTTCTGTTTTTGTTTAGTTTGTTCTGTCTTTTTCAAACTTTGATCCACATTGGCATTCTCATCCACTTTAGGCTGTTTAGTGTTGACTGAGTCTTTCTTCTCCTTCAAGTTTTTCTTGTCAGTGTTTTTATCATTTGGTTTATTGTTCTTGGGTCCTTTATTGGAGTCTGACTGTGGAGCTGTGGTCTTACTTTGCTCTGAGACAGGAGGCTGAGTCAAAGCATCAGTTGGTGCTTTTTGGGATTTTTTATCCTGACTTACTTTAGTTGCATCACTCTCTCCTTCCTTACATTTGTCTGCTGCTACATCAGGCTGCTCTTCTACATCTGGCTTTAATGTGGCAACAGGTTTATCATTCTGAACATCCTGTTTGTCATCAGATGGTACATCAGTCCTGTTAGCTGTCGAAGGAGAAGGTGGGCTCTCCACTGTTGAGGTCCTATCACTGAGTGAATCTGGAGTTTCATCCATTGTATTATCAGAGCTTTCATCATCAGATGAGTCTCTTCCATCCCGAGTCGTCTTCTCCTGATTGTCCCCCATCGACATGAGTGACACATCAGATTGCTCTGATGATATGTTGCCATCTTTCTTCTTTTTATTCTTCTTCTTCCTTTTTTTCTATGAAGAATTGGGGGAAGAGATACTGTTAAAATAACTTTAAAATGGCAGTACTTAAACAGTAGATGTGTAACGGTACAGAAAAACTTAAGACTGATTGTAGTACCGTCCTATTGCATACAGAGGATTTGAAAGACAACCTTTTAGCCCCGCCTCCCCTGCCTATGAAGCGTTCCTAGACTTATACTTGTAATGAATGGGGATAGCGCAGCTAGGCTACCACAACGCTGCAACTTAACAAAAACCAAAAAGAGAAATAAAGAGGAAAAAAAGAGAAATAAATAACTACTATTGTAATTTGGTTCCAGTAGTTTTAGTTTTGGCTTTCTCTTTTTTCTAAATCAGTTGCTTTTTGACCCCTGTTTATCTTTATACATCAGTTCCATGAACAAAACTCCATAAGAAAAATGTAACTTTTTTTTTAACTACGTTTTTTCTCATTTCAAACTAAACCATCCATTCATAACATGTCAGCGCTGACGCATCAGGGGATAAAGGGTTAGTATGCTTCCTACGATCCAGGTTCTGTGCCTCTGTTATTTCTCTGGTATCATGTTTTGGGGGGTTTTTTGTGGCGGCACTGAGAATTCATCACTGATGAATGTAAATAGAGGAAACCAGGTACATGGGATCTGCATGCAGGCACCCTGCTTCCCAAGAGCTTGTGTTCTTCACGTAGGCCATAGGTTACATGTATTAATTCAATACACTTCCATAGTGTATATCAAAGGTTCCGAATTTAAATGAATGGTTCAGAACAAAAAAAAAAATACACAAAAATGCTATAATACTGTTTTAACACAGAAGAATGAAGGCATGTTGTCTTAACTCCTGCATCTAATGTCAGCCTTCAACCTTAAGTAACATTTATTCTGTGTAAACAACTGCAGATGCATCTTAATAGTGAAAAGTATGATCTTACTGGAATGACATTTCTCATGAAATTTAAGTCTAGTTTTTGTAGTTGCCTTACAATGCATCAACATTGTCAAATCGATGTGGAGACTTTTGTATGAGATTAGAAGTGGACAGAAAATAAAAAGAATAAGTGAGACATTGAATTACCTTCTTCTTGGTCACGGTCTCATCACTGGGGCGTTTGGGGGATCTTTCCGACTCTTTACAATCACCTGTGCTGCTTGATGTTTTCTCAGCTGTACATTCCAAGTCCGCTGTCAATGGTTTAGGCTGATTTCCTGCATCTAGAACAAAATAAGAGGATACATTTTCACATATTATAATATTTGTCAAATGAGTGCACATCATTGCAGTTCAGTCACAAAGACAGCATTCCCCAAGCTTCACTTTGAGCCTTTATTTTGGTTCTGTTCTTCATTTACAAATGCATTTCTCTCACTCCTTGAATCTTCTTTCACTCTGTTTCAACTGAGCTCAGAGTCCAAATGAATTGAGCCCAGATTAACTGAAAGCAACATCTCAAGCAAAGTGTTACTAAGTGAAGGTAATGCTTTGGATTTGTCCATTTTTGTCTATGTATCCTATACCAAAAGGAAGACACTGAATGAAGCATTGGTCATTTTACTCAGTTAGGAACCTTCCTTAGAAAAGGGGACCATTTCAATGCATCTAATATCTTTTACAGAACCTAAGATTCATTGCAGGCCATCAAGTTATCACAATATCTTTCCTTCTTATTCTCCAATACCTGTTTTTGGTAACTGATGATGTGTATAAAGACCTAATTTATGTATGAGCATATGGTATTGAATTAAGTTCAGTATTTGGTCTATTTTCTTAAGGAAACATTACAATAAACACTCTTAAATAATAAACAGTATCTAGACACTAGTGAAAGGCTATCAAACTCATTAAGACAGTCCTTGAGTTATTTTACACACTTATTATTTCCTTGCAATCCTTGAAAGATATTAAACTAAACCATTAAAAGGATGCACTCACCTTGTGTGTTTGCAGGTTGAGTAGTCAGCTTGTGGCCACATTCACTGCAGAACTTGGCTCTCTCCTCCACAATCATATGTCCACAAGATGGGCACTTCATCTTTAGACTTCACTGGATTCTGTAATGGAAGAAAATATGTTTATGGAAAATACTTCAAACCCTGACAAGCAGAACTTCTTTCACTTTCACTTTTACCACAACTGCTCTGTTTGGGCCAGGCTTAGCTCTGCACAACAACTACCAGGAACCAAACAGTTTATTTCACTTGGATTTTGCTTTAGAGATGACATGTAAACATTTTTGACTGTTTATACTGTATATAACCTCTATATGCAAGGCAGAGGGATCCATTTTGTCCCACTGATCAGTCTTAAGATCCACTAAAGGTTAATTTCAGTCAGAGAAGTGAGAGAAAAGAAGAGGTCTCACTGTACACTGAAACAAAAACCTAACCTTTACGAAATGTTTGCAAAGCCTCTACACTAAAACCACAAAATACCTAAAAGCCAGCCCATGTTGTTGTGTTAAAGTAGAGCCACTTTTCACAGAGTGCAAAGGGCAACTGAACTAGATTTTGTTTATTTAAGATGGATGGCTGTTTGTCTTTGCTCTGTGTCAAGCGGCATTTTGATTGTAGAACTTGGAATTGTAATGCCACAAGATGACTCCTTTTTCAGAATTTCTCTTCTGGCAGGCACTGTTTTTGGGGCAGTTTCCCTGTTGAAACTCCTCTGGCAATAGCACAAAGCAATATGTAAAATAAAGATAAGCTGTGAGTTTATTGTGTAGTCACACTGATATCTGACTTGCATCACATGGCTCCAAAATCATGGAACAGCACAATACAACGCAACTACTAAAAGAGAGAAAGAACACTATAGACACAAGGTATTAATAAGTAACTACAACCACATGACATTTTTCTTGAGACCTGTGTGATTTGCACAACAGAAAAATATTTTATGCCAAAATGATCAGGGTTAGATGATTCAGGTCTAAAATGAACACATTAGACAACAGATCTGGAACTTCAGTAATGGAATGGTGTAGATAAGTCAAAGGAGCCACTATACAAAACAAGTAGTGCCAGACACAACAAATTCTGCCCCTTTGCAAATGTTTTATCTAATACGACCTATCTTGGATCATGAAATAAATTTTGGGTGACTGTGGCCTTGACCTTTTACCTCCATTCATCCAAAATTTTATGGGATCTATTCTGGACCACCTCGCACCCTTCCTGAATATTTCCTGGAAATGACTCCAGTGGTTTATGTCTGATGTTGCAGACAAACAAACAAACAAATGAACAAACAAAAAAAAGACAGACAATCTTTTGAGAGGCGGGATATCAATCTCAATAAAGTCACAAAATAGGTTCATCTAAATCGAACGCAATCTTAATTTTAAAAACAAATTAAATTCAACCTACTAAGGAAATGTGGAAAAATATGAAGTAAATTTGGTGGTTGAGACAGCATGCTGTATTGAATGATATTCAATTGTAAATGATGAATTGTAGCAATAAGTGATGGCAGATGTTATATTGTATTAAGAGATTAATGTCACAATTCTGTATGAAATTAAAATGGTAAACATGAGGGTATTCTGTAAAATAGGAGCAGAAATATAAGATAGTTACTCCTTTTCAGTCATAATGTGAGCAGATTTTCTTTTCCTGTCTTAGTTTTTAGTTATTTTGTGGGGAAACTAAAAAAAATTAACTGTGTGCGCAGCCCAGGTCTAAAATGCACCTTAAACCAAAACTGAAAAGTGAAATTTCTGCCTGTGGAAAAACTTTTGCAGGAACTAATGAAGCATCAGACCAGGTACAGAGTGATTCCTCATGTCAAGCAACGATCTTTATCTGTGCTGTCACTTCCGGGTTCCAACCGATGCTCCTATTTGACAACAAACTACAACATTTAAGTAAAAAAGAATACAACCGTTGCCTATCTTGTAAATAGGTCAAACGTTAAACAATTGTGATAACGCACTGTGTTACAAGGAAACGTGAGGTTACATGGACAGAGTTACGAATTAGCTAACTAGCTTACTAAATGCGTAGATGCGCCTGAGTTTTCAGTACAAAAACATACAAACAGTAGCATTTACATGTAAAAAAAAGAAGATGTCAGACAAATAAAACACACATTCGAGACTGACTTGATCTAAATTGCCCTGTGTCAAACCTGCCCTACCAGCTGCTCCAGACGTGCTTTAGTCCTAGTTGTACTGTGCATGCTGTCTAATGTCAACACATTTAGCTGCTGTCTCTTAAAGCAGTAACATGGGGGTTCTACTTTACCTGTACACATTTGGTCACGAGCTCTTCTCTCTGAACCACACTGCACGAGCGCGGGTCTCATCTGCGCCGAATCTACGACATGCTGCTCACGGCAGTTCCGCGTGTTTTCTAAAGTTTCGTTTAGTCAGAAATGGGCGTTTACTCGGATGGTTGTTTTGTATTTTTATTAACCCATATATTAGTCACATCAAATTATAATGTTCTGGAGCAGATAAGTTTCATTTACAGATATAGAAAAGTAGTTAGGATTCTGTTTACTATAATTAAGCATTATATTTTTATGTATTTATTTATTTGAACTTAATATACATGTACATTTGCAAGACAAAAGACAGAACAAAAATTACATGGATGGAAAACAACAATAAATTAATAACACAATAAAAGGAAGGATAAAGCACTGCAAATATAAATATTATTCAATTGTAAATATTGGACATATTCTTCTGAGAAAATAAATAAGTCTTGATTGGAAACAACATGATGCAAATTTCTTGATTGTTTATTTTTTAAGTAAAGCTATGAAACTCTTTTCCCCCACAGAGCACACATTGGTGTGTCATAGAAAAACAAATGACATATAACATATAATAAAATAAAATTAACCCGTAAAGACCCAAACAACTGGTGTCCAAAACCATTTACTGATGCAAACTGTTTAATACCTGTTGATTCACTAATGTATGTAAGCATGATGTGTTCATTGACAATACTGCTACAAAAAATACATGTAGTCTATGTAGTTGCATACATAGTATATATTAATACACAGAGGGTTACTTCCAACACACATACAATTTTAACACTGGGTTGGTGGTGCCTTCCCACAGAACAGAATGGGCTCTTTCCTTCATCTTTTCCTCCTCTTTTCCTCCTCTTGCCACTTCATGGCTTGGATCACAGCAATGCTGACCTTTTCACACATATTTTTGCTTTTCTATTCCGAATATGCACAAATTGAAAATGCACATAAAACAGTTGGGAAAATGATCTTATCATAAAATACCATGAAAGTTGAGCTGGATTCAAACTGTGAGATAGAAAGAAAAAAAAACTCCTAAAAACATAAGTAGACAAATCAGTCCTGAAAATATTCAAGTCAGAGTTTGTATATTCTGGGAACAAGGACACCAGTGTTATACACAATAAGCAATATGGTAAAGATACTTTTCTGTGGTATTTGCAATTAATATTGGATGATGGAATGTGACATAATTCAACAATTTGATGTATGTAAATGATGTTTTGGGAATATGTCAAGAGTCCAGGCATAGAGTCTTTTAAGGTTCTTTTCCTGCTCATTTTATGGCAAATATTTCCGATATTTAGGCAGTGAGGACAAACTATATATTTCTCAACATGAGTGTGTGGGGGGTGTTGGCGCCTTGTTTTAGGCATAAATAACTTTGGACACACTAAAGGTGAAATATGTCCCACAGTTCATCCCATGACTATGACTCATGATTCATGTGCAGCTTTACTTTCAGTTTTGTTTTCTGTCGGCTGTAGCCCAATAGTGGGTGTTGGGAGGTTTATGTCATGTGAAAGGCAAATAAAAAGGGAGCATTCCCTTGGTTCAACAACAATTTCATTAATAAAATTAAAGAATAAAATAATTAAATAGCTGTAGTTATACATACTTAAGTGATGAAGTGTAAGCAAATGTTGCTGACATGGGTATAAATTACCTTGTGACATAAACAGTGAAGCAGTGTATTATATAACAAGAAAATTGTGAGAAAAATGTGTGTGTTTGGTCATTAAAAGGAGTCTTGTGTGTTACAAGGCCTGTATACATTCTGTTCTAGTTGTTTGTCAGTAAAGGGCACTTAACTCTCCTCTTGTGTTAGCTTTCAGTTTCCATCTCTTATATTGATGGGTTGGTTTTGACACCTCTTATCAGGATTTGACATATGTTCATGTAATTACTCAAAAAGGGCTGTTTGACACAACCAAAGAGTCCTATGTTGCACTAGGACTGACTTTAGATGCTGTGCTCATACAGTTCCAACAGGGGGCAGGTTTACTCAGGTTATATGACCTGAGCTCACAGACCAGCAAGGGTTTTCCTGTCTTGACCTGAATTCACAAGTTAAAGTTACTTTCATCAAAGAAGAAATCACCTGTCTCATGAAACAAAATTGGTGTTTTGCCAGGATCACCTCAGGGCTCGCTCTGACTGCTCCGTTTCATTTGTGAGAGTATGTCACCATGGTAACATGACCTGCTCTGTCAGGAAAGGACGGTATATTTAGGAGACTAGATATGAATACAACAGAGCATACCTCAACATTTCAAAGTATTATGGATTGATAAGTAGTCATCACAATATATTATTGCAGACTTAAGTGAAAATATTCATAGTTTTTGTATATTACCGTTTATATTACTTGTTTATATTGTTTATTGATATTTAATGTATATTGTTTCTTTTTACTGATGCCCTCTTCTGCTGCTGTAACATGTGAATTTCGCCACTGCGGGACGAATAAAGGAAATCTTATCTTATCTTATCTTAAATATAACAATAATAATAAGAAGGGTTGTTGTTTTTTTTCTTTAATTTATCCATCCATATTCGCACATAGTTCACATACACTTTAAAATAAATAAAGACTATGGCATTGGCATGTTGTAAGATGTCGATTTCAGTGTTTATTTTCTTTTTTTAATGCTTTTAATCAAATTTAAATACTTGATCTAACAAATTAAAGCCTTACAAGATGTAAAGTCTGAAAGGTTTAATGTATTTTATATCACTTTCAGGATGTTGTTACAGTATATTAACAGATGGGACAGAATTCACAGAATTCAGACATTATTGTGGTTGTCTGTTCTTAACAATCTGAGGAAATAAGGGTTGCACAAGTACAGTACAGGATCAAAACCACCAAAGAGGAGCAAGAATGATTTGTAAAACTATGGACCAGCGGGTGCAGACACACCACAGGGGAGCCACAGAGTCCTGTTTTAATAAGACCCTGAGATCCACCATGTTTGATCATGTTGACACTGATGACAGCGAGAGACAGAGTGAGAAATGGACACTGTCTGAGAACGTGTCTGAGGAGTTAACTGCATTGTGTCAAGCATGAGATGAGGATGATGAACTAGACAAAATATGTGAGCTGTAGGATAAATTCTGTGAGAGCAAACAAACTGATACAACAACAAATGATGCATTAGTAGTAAAAATGACATATAACAACATTTGTGGCTAATCTTTAGTGATACGAATGAGGAAACAAAACAAAATAAGAAAAAAAAACATAAATCACAATTTCTTTCATAATTTACGAGAAAATAATATTTACCCTAGAGAAGCCGGATAAAAAAATAAAATAAAAAAAGGTACATTTTTAAAAATCAGTCTGTTTCATTCAGTTACGTTGCTTATCACAATATTGTAACTTTTGTGCTTAAAGGGTTAAAAATGTCTCAATGTTTAAGACTGTTTCATCCTTTTCATGACTCTGAAAAATGATTATTACTATTATTACTCATAGGACACCCTTAAAGTTTTCCACAATTTCCAATATTATGATGAAATATTTGCAGAAAATTTGTTTTTGTGTTGTAAAAGGTGTGGCTGCATCAGACAGACACAAGATTCTATTAACATCTACATGGTCCAAATATTAAAAAAAATACTTAATCTTTACTGAAAATTAACAAAATATTGGGGATTATATTTTTTTAAAACACTATGGAGTTTTTCCAGCCTTCAGACGATATATTTTCTAGGTTATTTTGGTGGTATCACTTACAATTTAATATCACTCCAGAGTGTCTGTATCACTTGCAGTAGCAGTATGCAACATCTAGTTTGGGGTATTAACCCCTACATTACAAATAAATACATAATTTGACTGCTTTATCATATACATCACACCACCTCACCGTCATAAAACGAGTCAGTTAAACAAAGGAAAGTTCCATGTGGGTGAGGTCAAGGGTGTCACTGATGCACACTCCACTAATATTTGATTGACATTTGAACCAGGCAAGTTTAAGACAAATATCACACATGATTGCTAAAATTGCATTATACATAATCTAACTGCCGTCTTAAATATTCTCAAGAGGGCAAAATTTAGTTTAAAATATTTTAAAATGAGAAATATCAATAACTACTGCATCATGGATGGTCAAAAAATCTGTAAATTTTTTTTTGGTAAGCTTTGCAAACTTCTCGAAAATGTAGTTCCTATGATATTTTCTGATTATGTAAATTGATTTTATTTTGGTTATAACAGGAAATTCTTGACCATTTGAAAATGACATGTTCCTGAATGTGTTTCATTATCTTGCTGAAACATCCACTTTAAACCATGTACAGAAAAGAGTGTGATGGTTTAATAGTGGAGGAATACTTGGCAGTGTTCAATGACTTAACAGTGATTCCTAATACAATATCACAAATGTATCACACTTTTTCCACCATTATATTTGATAGAGTAAGAACGTATGACATAAGAAGAAAGAAAAAAATCACTGTCTTTTCATAGTCAGGTGGCAAACGTATGGTCCATGGTCCATTAATGCATCCAATCTGGTCTGCGGGATAAAATTGTGAAATATAAAAATTGCACTGAATATATGAACACTGAAAGATGTCAAAATTATTTTAGTTCCATTTCCACATACAGACCAATATGATCTAAAGTGGATCAGAGCAGTGAAAGACTATCATAATAACCTATAAATAATGACAATTACAACATACCTGTAGGGCGGTACAGTAGTGCAGTTAGCACTCGGGCCTCACAAACAGAAGGACCCTGGTTCTATTCCCACACCAGACCTTTCTTTGGTGAGTTTGCACGTTCTCCCTGTGTTTACGTGGGTTTTCTCCCACCATCCAAACACATGCACTGATAGAGAACCTAAAAAAAGTTTGCTTAAGGAGCGCTACCTGGACTCAAAATAAGTAATAAAAATTAGAGGTGCTCTATTGGATAGGAGAGAACAGCATAAAACAAAGAAAAATTCCAAGGCACTCTCTTAAAAGTGAAAGATAAAAAGCCTTTATTAAACTGGCTTGGTTAACAAAACCTATAAAATCATATAAAAACATATAAAAAACCCCAACGCATTTCGGCACAAATGGCCTTCATCAGGGAGTAAGACAGTCTTACTCACTGATAGGTTAATTGTTTAATCTAAGTTGCCCATACAGTAGGTGTGACTGTGGGAGTGATTGTTTGTCTATATATCTTCAGCCCTGAGCAGGCACGTGCAGAGATAGGCGTTACAGGGACTCTGGCACCTGCTCTTTTGCTGATTGACATCCAAAGTACCCTTTTGACAGGGACTGTTTTTGGCGTACATATATATATATATATATATATATATATATATATATATATATATATATATATATATATATATATATATACATATAAGTCTATTGCGCTTTTCCATGGGGGCAGTGGTTCAAAGTCTTATACATCGTATGTGTGAATTTCAGACTTGTGAGCAATGTATTTCTGTCCCAGTAGGGGGAGAGAAGCTGTATTTTCCAATAAAAGACAACTGCAGATTTGTGCCTCGAAGAAGATGGAGGTTGGCGAGTTGACAGAGTGAGAGGGTGAGAGAGAAAATGCCGAAGTGGAAGGTACAGTAAGATACAGTAATTCCTTCTTCATCATTAACGACAATCTTGTAGTGTCACTGGAAAGGCTTTTGGTAAACTAATTCCTCCCCCTGGTGGATCATCTATGTATTGCATGTACCTAATTATATACATCAGGTTTTACAAGAAAAAAAATCACACTGATCATTTAACAGGCTTCAAAGTACATGTATCAAATATGATATGTTTGTCATTAAATATTCTAAATTAAACTTTGGATGCGTAAGCACTATTATAATATTATTTCACTCTTTTTCCGCTGTTATTATTTCACTGTTCTGGGCCACTTCAGGTCATACTGGGCTGAATGATGAATGATGTTCCTGAACTAAAATGACTTTGACCACCCTGCCCTATAATGTCATCATGGTGCTGGTTTTTACTTGCACACGATGCTGTAAATCATATCGTCCTCATCATGTGATCTGGTCTGCTCCTCCCTGTGGATGATACTTTTTAATCAGTGTCTTAAAGTATCTCAGAATCAGAAAAATAAAGAACAGTTAAAACAGCTCACTTGTGTGTCTTCCTCTTGGTGTTGAAGTTTAGAGTCGTATACACTATTTCTAGATTTTCTTCATTATTCTCTTGTGTGTCGTTGTTGTTGAACGCAGGACAGTTGACATAAATGGCATCCTGTGTAAAATTAGAAAATACACATCATGAATTAATGTTGAAGTCCATTTTAATTTTATAGAGCAGCTGTAGGAAACCTTTAACCACTTAAAAATATAATCTGTGTTCATATCTGATAACCACAGTGATTTCTGTTATTTAGGGAAATCATGTGGATTTTTTTCCTTTAAACTCTGTGCAACTGACAGCACAATATGTTCAATATATCTGCGTATAAGTGTGCAATATAGTCATAATTTATAAATTAAAAAGGTAGACTAATACTTAATACTTTGCTCTACTGCAAATATTTCCTGTACTTATTCATTAGTATTGTTTGGACTGACTGTTTTTTCTTATATATATTTGACATATATTTGTTTTATACTTACTATAATTCTTACTTTTAATATTACTATCCCTATTACTACTGCCTACACTGTCCTCATCATGGGACTAATTGTCTTATGATTAACATTAACACATGCCCCACCTGTACATGTTCCTCACATTCAATATTTGAAGTGAATCTTCTATTTCTGTAGCATCTGAAACACAATATTCACCAACAGCCCATTATTTCAATAACACACAGCTTTGGAAATAGTTACAGGACAAAGTGATGAAAAAAACATTTCTCATCTGTACAAATATGAGGCAAGTATTTGGCAAAAAATAATTAATATCCATGAACAAATAAAGGACAAAAATTCACTGCAACTAGAGGAAAAAAATCTGAAGTGAATTAAATTCATAATCTATAATTTGACTTTATCTAGTCTGTCAGGAATTTTAGTTACATGCATTTATATTTATAGAAAAACAACACAACAAAATAAAGAAAGAAACATTTTCTAATCTACACACAAATGTATTTTCTACAGTTTTTCTTGGTTTTCCTTTTTATACACATCAGTAATATACTCTTAATCAACAATAAATTACATTATCAGAATAATTTCATGGAAACAGATTAAAATATTTTATTCTAACATCGTGGGACCCTTGGTGGCAAGTATTTATTTTAGAAATACCTTCAAAAAAAAGTATGCTATGTATGGGAAATAAATCAAGGTGCCAATGGAGAAAATACTCATGCTGATCTGAAAATTATTTTTCCAGTAAATCCACAGCTGTTTTAAGTCTAGTATGCAGGATCACCAGCTTTGTATTTAAAAAAAAACTACACTAAATGTGCTTTTCAGGCATTGGAATAATTTGAATATTCATGTAGGATTGATATAACTAAACTACTGTGTCATTATGTTACTATTAGTTATTTGTGTGTCTCAAAACCCTGATGTACTGGAGAAAGTCTCCTGGAAGAAAAAAATCACTGATATTAAAATTGTGATCATTTCCAAACCCACATTTACTTGTGTAGTATAACTGGATAAATATCTCGTACCTTATGCTGACAATAACAGTGATGAGAATCAGAAGTGCAGCAACTGAAGTAATAATTATTACACCTCTCACATAAATGGGAAACGCTGTTGAAGATGCTGGGAACAAAAATCAAATACAGCACTATTAAATTATTAAATTCCACTTTAAAATAGATGAATTTGGCCACCCCCAGGCCACATTCAGTGTTTCCCCACTGTTCCCAGACCTAAATAAGTTTGTGGAAGCATTTTCCTGACGACCCAGCCAATGTCTGTATCTATGAGAACTGACCACAGGTTGGATTCCTACACTCGCTGCATCCTTGCGGCGCCAACTAAGTATCTCGTCTAAAGTTAATTAACGTACTTGATTTTGTCTCCTCATTACTTTCCACATACTGGGCATTTACTTTGAGGGTGAATGATGGCGCAATTCACGGCGCAAAGGGCTCGTCTTACTCATTTGTGTATGGGAACTATTTTTTGGTGTGGAGAAACACAGCCGACGCACACCAAGGACTGTGAGTAAGAGCCCCCGCACCGAAAAATAGTTCCCATACACAAATGAGTAAGACGAGCCCGTTGTGCCATGAATTGCGCCATCATGGGTCGCCAGGAAAATGCTTCCACCACTGTTGGGAAAGTTCACCTTGAATAGGAACTAGTTCAAAGTTCAGTTCAAGTTACTCAATATGAATTAGTTCAGTTCATCGTTCATTCTTCCAAATTATGAACTAGAAGTTCATGGATGCCAAAATTAACTTTTTCGTTCTTTTTTTCGGTCTTATTTGTGTTATTATTGTAAACTTATTATTAACCGTTCCTGACGTTATCCTGACCGTAGTCAGGAAATCAGGGGAAAATGCTGTAATGCTGTAAGTACCTTACCCTGGGGTTAACTTCCCTCTGCAGGTTCTTAGAACACTAGGAGCGGTTTCAGTGAGCTTCATTTTCAATGTTTATTTCCAAGAACAGGACAACATCTGCTCCGGTTGGCGGTCACATGCTGTACATTTAACTCTTTTTCTCCGCTCCCAAAAACTCTCTCTCTCTCTCTCTCTCTCTCTCTCTCTCTCTGTCCCGCCCAAAACGCTTCTCATTGGCTATTCCACAACATTATGTTGCCAACATTTGTTCAGAATAATACAAAAATGACATCTACGATAATGCTGTGTTTTGATCCCATTTTATACCTTATAGGACTCAATAATTGCAACGTGATAAGAACGAAACGTGAACTAAATAAGAGCGCAGTTCAATAAATGCCAGAATAACCGCGTTCACAACTTCCCGTTCATTTGGCAAAAGTGAACGAGTCGTTCACGTTCGTCAAAAATATGATATAGTTTGTGAACGATCGTTTAATGAAGTCGTTCAGGTACAACACTGGCTTCCACACACTTATTTAGGTCTGGGAACAGTGAGGAAACACTGAATTTGGCCTGGGGGTGGCTTAACCTTTTAAACTACAGACTTTAATTATATCCCTTTCATGAAACACTTAAACTAAGTCCAAAATCAGTACGACCATAATGGACTCACCTTCCATCTCTACTTTGACAAAGGAGGAGTTCTGACTTCCATGTTTGTTGGTGACGCTGCAGAAGTACTGGCCCCCATCACCAGGTGAAAACACAGACTGGTGTGAGACAACCATAGAACCACCATCAGATATTTTAAACCAGTGATAAGCCTCCACCGGTGGGTTTGCATGACTGCTGCAGACCAGGGTGATGTTACTGCTGGTTACAGTAGCTGGTATAATAGATGCACATGTGTTTTTGGGGCCATCTGAAAAAATGTACAGCTCTGATTATAGCTTTGATTATACAACTTCCTGTCAGTAATTTAAAAAGTACAACAAATGGTGTCAGGCACAAAACAAACACCCATTAGAAACTCATTAAAATATTGATTTTCTATGTCAATCCATGAACCAAATTTAACCAAGAATTTTGCTTCTACAGACATTTGAAATTAATTAATTAATTAATAAGTTTTAACTTTGACCTACTGTTCCCAAAATGTAATTATATCTATTATGAATCACTGGACATCCAGAATCCTAACTAAATGGGGATTTTTTGTTTTTAAATTTAAAAAAAACAACTTTGACCTGCTTTTCCCAAAATGTAATCACATATAATTTAGGTCACTGTGAATCTATAAATAAACCAATAAATAAATAATAAATAAACCAAATTTGGTCTGAATTTAACCAATAGTTTTGCTCTTACAGACATTAGAATTTTCATCCATTATAAATAAATGATGGAAAAATATTCTAAAAATTAATTAACAATTTTAACTTTGACCTGCTTTTCCCAAAATGTAATCACATATAATTCGGGTCACTTTAAATCTATACATAAACCAATAAATAAATAATAAATGAAAAATAAATAAACCAAATTTGGTAGGAATTCAACCAATAGTTTTACTCTTACATACATTTGAAATTTCACACATTAGAAGTAAATTGAGGAATATTTTAATTCCTAAATAAAATTTTAACTTTCATCTACTGTTCCCAAAATGCGATCAGTACAGATCACATTTTGTGATCTATACTGTATGTGATCTGTATACTGTATGTGTATCTATATGTGACCATACATATATGTGATTAGTATAGATCACTGGAACTTCATAAATCAAATTTGGGATAAATTTAACCAACAGTTTTGCTGCTAGAGTGTTAACAAAGAAAAAACAAACAAAGCGAACCAAAAATAGTACCCCTTGCCCTCCCTCATTCAGGGGCGGGGTAATAAGATCAGGGTACAACTCTTTGGTTTTCAGTGCTTATCTATTGTTCTTGTGGCCAATACTCACATTCAACATCAATATGTACGATTCCTGATGTTCCCACACACATTTTTAGAGAACAAGTATAATTTCCGGAGTTTGTCTGTGACATGTTGTTTAAATAAAGCACAGCTCCTTCATTTACATGTTTTCCGTTCTTAAACCAGATGAAAGCAGAGGAATTATGGCGGTCACTGATGTCAACACAGGTCAAAGTCACAGAATGTCCTTCCATTAGCGTTTGATTAGAATTCATCTTAATGTCCAAATCTGGAAAAGCAATTGCATATATCTAAGTCAAAATTCTGAGCTTTATTTTGTTTGTAGAAAATAAAAGACAACTTACCAATTACTTTCAGTGTTGAGCCACTTTGACCAGTCCATCTATCAGAGGTCGTGACAAACCTGAAGATATATATTCCTGCATCTTTAGGTTCCACTTGATGTATTATTAAAGAACAGTTGCTCTCTGTGTCACCAATATATTCAAATTTTGTGGATTTTTGCATCGATGCATTATAAATGAAAGGTCCATCAAACATACTGGACGTTCCATAACTCCACATGACATCTTTTACAGTTCCATTTGGATATCGAAAAGTACAGTTAATGATGACAGATGAACCTTTTGCTGCACAAACAGACTCATGTTGATAATCCACTTCATAGTCACTGCAAAGAAACCCTAAAAGAAATGCATTTACATCTTTATAATTACATGTTTCTGCTAAAAAAATATATATATAGTTGAAGTGTTAAACTTACCCGACAGGAACAGCAGCATCAGTGTCCTTGTCATGTTGCAACGAAATGATTCAATGTTCAAAAACCAAACTGACCAACACTCTGACCAAATACTGAGAAGAACACATGCCTTTTCTTTTTCTACTGTGTGCAGCTTCCTGTATGAGAAGCAAGCTTTAACTCTGAAAAAGCTGCCAAGTCCCAAAATGGGGTCACATTCACCACAACCAAATGCATATAAGTCTTCTTACTGAGAAGGAGGGTCTAAGGACAGGGGATGTTTGGGACCTTTTATCTATTTCTGTAGTTGGTTGTGTTTTTGTAAAGCCCGATGAGATTACTTTGTTGTGATTTGGGGCTTTATGAATACAATTGAATTGAATAAGCGAGTCTAAAAGTATAGTCTATTCAGAGGAAATGGGTGTAACACACAAATGATGCTTCATCTTTTTTTTTTATATAATGGGTAAACCACAGTGAGGGGCTTTACAAGGGTGGTTTTAAACAGGTTGACTTCACTGCAGTACTGACTCCATTGAGCTGTTTTACTCCAGATACATTTTGTAAAACTTGACACAGATTTTTAGAAGCTTCAAAGATGACTTGGTCTCAGTTCAAGAATTTATTGTGATCACATTTGAAATGTAATAGTTAGTGCAGTTCTCTGTGGAAAAAAAAACTCCTGCAGGAACTCAAATCAAAGAGTCACGAATTCCAGGTGTGCTTGACAATTATCTTTTTGGGTGACTCTACCCCAAACAATAAATATCTGACCTCATCTTCTGATTGGTTTTAACCTATCACTAAATTTGAAATGAATTCCACCATTTTGCTGCTACAGACATCTGAAACTTCACTCATTATAAGTCAAAGGGGTGGAAAAATAATGTTAAAGATTCCTAAAAATAAAATTAATTTGACGTACTGTTCTCAAAATATAGTGAGATCTATCCTGGGTGACTGGTAATTTGTAAAAGCAGTTTGGTTTGAATTCAACCAATAGTTTTACTGCTATAGACATTTGAGATTTTGACCAATATAAGTAAATAGGATGAAAAAGATTTTTAAAAAATGATAAAAACATCATCTTCAAAAGAGTCGTCAAAGTACTAATACATATGACTGAGCTGAACCCCCAAACATGAGAGGGAAAATTTTTTAAATGTTATCTCTTTTCTTTTTAATAAATGCATATTCTTTTTTATTTCATTTTGGAAGTCAAAATGTATTTACAGCTTTTTCTTAGAAACCAGGTTCAAATGGCTCTTTGGTTGTTAAAGGTTGCCGACCCCTAACCTAGTCCTACTAGTGTTACAACTTACCACGGTAGGGTAGCTTGTAACCACATACCACTTTGTATTTGACAATAATTTACTTCAACTGTGATAATGTATTAAAAGTACAAGTGAATATATTTTATAGCAGACACATATGGGTACTACTACTACATGTCAAAATCTGAGATCTCCAGCCAAACAACAACTGAGTTACAATTGCTCAAACAAAATAGGGTTACAATTGTTCCCAATCTCCCCTATTCAACTTCTGATTTAGTCTGTCTTGCTACTGGGATGTTCTACGGAAAGTGTTATACCTGTTATTTTACTTGCATATCTATTGGCCTGAGCTTCTGTAGCCACAATACCTCCCTCTGTGAACAGAACTGACCCTGGGTTTTATCAGCGGTGGCGTCCATGAGTTTACAGGGAATGAGCTCATCAGTAGAGAAATACATGAGGTGACTGTGACATTTTAAAGAAGCTCAGAGTAAGACAGAAGAGCCTCATTAATGAACCACAGAGTTTTACATACATTTATAAAACATCAACACTGACAGGTGATGACAGCAGGTCACAGAAATGACTTTGTGTGAAACCGATGGACTACGTCTACGGTGGTAAACACATTGCATCAACGAAACACTGCAAACACAAGAAAAGATGCACAAGCAAAAACACAAACACATAAAACAAATGCAACACATGTGTCCTGCAAGAGAAAAAAAAATGCTGCAATAACAGAAACGAAGCAAAAGCAAAAAAAAACAAAAAAAACAAACCTACAAAACCCCTAAAATAAATGCCAAAGAAAAATGCTGCAAATACCAAAGCACGCAAACTACCAAAATAACTACGAGAGAAACGCTTCAAATTCACTCCACAACAAAACGGAAGTTCACCAAAATAAAACGGGTTCACCACAATAAAACGGAAGAAGAAGAAGACGACGGCAATTAAAGATGAAGTTAGTTTATTTTAACATCAGTTCATGTGAACCCAGACATTTAAAATTAAGTCTGTTTTTTTAGGGCTGTCAAAATTAACGTATTAACACAGATTAATTCATCATCATGATTAATCTGATTGAAAAAGGAACAGTTGTTGAATGTAATGTTAAATGCATATATATTTCGTGCATGTGTTTTGAATAGTTTATCACATTTTTTGTGCTATTTCTGTATTTTAGAAGAGTTTGT
Source organism: Siphamia tubifer (assembly GCA_020466265.1). Classification (NCBI taxonomy): domain Eukaryota; kingdom Metazoa; phylum Chordata; class Actinopteri; order Kurtiformes; family Apogonidae; genus Siphamia; species Siphamia tubifer. The sequence goes on along the minus strand of CM035790.1, from coordinate 28,858,874 downwards.
GAATATGTTTGGGATTTTTCATTGCTTTTTGTTTGTTTCGAATTTTTGTTGTCATTTTTTTTTCTCTGCATTTTTTGTGTTTCTTGTGTATTTTGTGGGAAATTTGAGTTTAAAAAAAACAAACCCTGAGACAGAAGAGTCGACCAACATAAAGTGTTTTGACGGAGTTTCCTTTTCACTGAAGCACATGTAGCTTAAAATACTACATTACTGTGTAGCATATGTTAGCCTGGCATTCTGATAGTAATGGGCTAATGCAACCCCCAACTTGGACATACATGTTAGTGCAGATATGTTCCCTTCTTTCTTGAGTCTATTTGCTCATGCAAAATGAAACACAATTATTATAGATGAAAAATATATATTTAATCATGATTAATCTAAAATAATCCAAAGAAACCCTGTGGTTAATTTGATTACATTTTGAATCATTTTACAGCACTACTTTTTTTTTTTTTTGCTAAAAATGTATTTCTTTTTGATCATGTAATGGTCAAATATTACGTCAATAACTGAAGACAAAGCAACTTTTTCCACAAATTACGTCATTAGCTGACATAAAACCATTTATCTACAACTACTGTCATTTGTCAGACAATTTAGGATTTACTGGTGGATCAATATAGCAGAAGATGAAAGAAGTTTAATTACATTTTCTATACATTTAAGTGATTTACCAGCGTTTATTATTCACCCATTGCATTTTGCATTTTTCAGTGAAAATGTGGCTTCTTCCTATTCTTTTTGTACTTATTGATAATAAATAAATGAATAAATTCAAAGGTTATGTCATCAGTTGTGTGTCAAACTACCTAAATGTGCAAACTCTTTCCTGTCAATAGTTTTCTATTTACATAATCATAAACATATCTTCATAATTTTACTCTCCTAAGACTTCTGTTTCATTTTACAAAGATATTACAATGTGGTTTACATTTGGGGAGACACACTTTTATTTTGGCTCCTGAGAACTGTGATATGAGCAGAAAGCAAATTAACTTTTAACTAGCGCACAAAACAAAAGCAAACATTATGACAGAATGAGAAAGCAGTTTAATAGGCTGCAAGCGCCAACACACCCAGATCTGATAGATGCACGGGGCCTGATAAAGACGACATAATCTCTTGCACTTAGGATCACACGGGCCATAAGGTGGTATGTTTTTAATCATTTTGACACTGGCTTTGGGTGCAATCACACTACCTCTGCATGATATGGGGAAGACATGTAATAACATATTTATTAACTCATAACGAACTAAAGAGATACTAAAAATAAAATAAACCAACACCAGATGGAAAATGTTTTATACCTGTTGATCCACTAATTCTATCAATACATATGACAAAATCTTGGTTTATGTTCAGTTAATGATATATTTTACTGAAAATGTCACTATTTCTTCAGTTTGCTCTGTTCTGATACAATGAACATTGAATTTACTCTGAGCTTTTATGAACATTTACAAATTAAATATAGGAAAATATATAATTAAAAAAAAACAAAAAAAACAACAACCCTCAAACTAAAGCGAATAATGTTACAATAATAATAATAATAATAATAATAATAATAATAATAATAATAAACTTTATTTCTATAGCACCTTTCACACAGTAGTATGCTTCACAGTGATTGACTGTTAAAATACAAATTTAAAATACAGTACAGGAGATTATGAATACACACAAAATTATATATATATATATATATATATATACACATACATATCCATTGACTTTTTGAGTTATGTTGCTGAGTGACAGACAGACAAATCCTAATGATTACATAACATCCGCTGGTGGAGGTAAAAATGTCTGATGCTTCCTGAACAATTCTTTCACAATTTTAGGCTAATGAATCCTGGGATTGGGAAATCTTTGGGAAAGTTTAAGAAAGACTGCATTATTTGGGGTTAAACAAAGAAAAAAACTTGTAGTTTTAATCACTAATCTGAAATATGTGTGAGTTAAATGCCAGATGGGAACTTTCTTTTTGCTTATCATTAGTTTTCATTTCCCAGTTATCTATGTTGATCCTAAATAACTGATGATTTTTAAAAGTGTAAGAGTTAACATGGGTCAGAACATGTTAATTTCACCTCTGAGAACATTTCATTGAGTTCATAGAACAGATTTACACTCAATACGATTCACTCCGTTCACCCATGTCAATGTATGATGTATTCAAGTTCTGGTTCCTGAAAAAGAAAACAAAGAAATATTTCAACTGTCTTGTCGTGATAATTTAACTAATCCAACAGATTCAACTCCTTTACTGAAATAAAAGTTAAAAAAAAAAAAAAAAGTACAACTTTTCAATTGTAATGAAGTAAACAGTAAAGCTACATTTTTTCCATAGATGAAATAATACTTCTGCGTAGTATGCGTCAAATACAGTAAGCGGTGTGTTCCCTGTCTTGGTTTGCTTAGTTTATGACTGGTTTTGACTTTTTAGATTTTGTCAGTTGTCTGCTCCCTTTTCTGGTTTGTTGTCACTACTCTTTTGTTACCAGACCTTTTGCCAGACCCTGACCCTGATAATGACAAAGGGCAGACAGCATCATTACACACACAACACGATTTTTTACAAGTGTCTTCCCTACCATAATTAGACTGTTAGCCAATAGGCAATAAAAGGGCAAGTGCAATATGTTGTGTGGAAATGTCTACCCCTTTATCTTTGCAGTGGATTTTAATTTAGGTGGTTGTATTTATCATTATTTATTATTGTATTTATGATCTTTAAGCTGTTTTGATATAGTTCTATGTTTGTCTTGTGTTCTTGTTTTATTTGACTCTCGGAGTGACCGCACAAGAATTCCTATGTGTCCTGCACAAATGGCAATAAACGTCTATTCCCTGTTTTTGGATTTTCAGCCTGAACCCCACCTGCTCACCGGTAATTCTCTTTGGATTATATTCTGCTGGATTTTTGTGTTTGAGCCTGATTTGTGCTCTGACCTCCATTCTGCCCTGCTCCCTAGTTGCGCTAACTCCCTACACCTGGTGATCAACAGATCATTCTCACCTTTGTACCACAGTTTGATTATTAATAAATTGTGTGAAAACATCTTTCTGCATCTGGGTCCGCTTGTTTTCTGAATTCCTGTCATAAATAGTCCATTTATTTTTGATAAATATTGAATAAATATTATCTTCTTACTGCAGATCAGAATATTATTGCTTCAACATACAGTAAGATTTAATGTAGTTTTTGTGCTTTACCTGCACACTGTGCTGTAAGTCACAGTCCCGTCATCTTCATCCTCATCATCCTCATCATGAGGAGCTGTGTCCTGCTCCCTGCAGGAGATTTACAGTCATTCAATGAAAGTATCTTCACTGAAAGAAATATTTGTATCTGACAATAGGCAGCATCATCTCACATGTTCCTGTGGGTGTTGAAGTAAAGCGCTGCATACACTATATCTGTTGTTTCTTCTTCACTCTGGTATCGCTCTTGTTGCTGATTGCTGGCAAATTCAGGACAGTTTATGTTGTTCTGGGTTTAAACAATAGGAAATAGAGAATGTTATCAATGGCATGACCTAATTAAACAGAAAACAACACAGGCTTTTATGTTTCATGTCCTATCTCATCCCCGCTTGATCTGTGTTTCACTCGAGAATAACAATAATGTGGGTTTTCTCTGGTTTTTAATCACCTTAACCTGGTTTCAAGCAAACTTTGTGCAACTGACATGAGCAGATAGTGATGAGTAGGTAGTTTAGTCACTCACACAGTATGTTAATTATTAGTAATGTACTAACAAAGACTATACACAATAAAACAGAGGGGAATTATCTGTTATATTTTATTAGTTTCCATTATGATGGTTTATGGTAGTACCTGTACGATGCCTGGTCTGTTACTGATGAGGCTGAAACATGAAAAAAATGGAGTGTCATCACATGATCTTTATAGAATACCCTTTTCTTTGTTTGTTTTTTCTTATTTTTTTCAGAAATAAATCATATGTTGTGACATGGTATGGAAAATCACTAGTACTAGTTGGCTAAGTAGTAGTAATAGTAGTAGTAGTAGTAGTAATACTTTATTAATCCCATAAAAATTAATTTGCTCTAGCAGTACAGACACGAGCCCAACCATCACACATGTCAAACATACACCAAAGAGTCCACAATATAATGACAAAAACACCTAGAATAAATCCTAACAACATAGTGTAACATAGTCTTATCAATATATATACACTGTACAGTAAAAATAAGCTTAAAATCACACTATAAAAATAAGCTAAAATCAAACTAACTATAAAAGCAGACAAATACATTTAAATTAGGCTATATAATTTATAAAACTATTACATAGACCAAATTATATATAGTGTTTGACAAACTGTTATTACATGACATTACATACAGTGGTAGAAAAAAAGGTTTTCGGGCACCTCACACATTTGTGATATAGTGCGTTAAAAATAATTTAAACTGTTTGTCTTTTGAAACAAAAAATGTTTTTTTTTTCTGCAAATATTTCATGATAATATCAGAAACTGTGTTAAATAGTAAATAGTAAAATGTTGTTCCATTTTTGTAGGTTTGTGCACATGTTTTAATAAAATTAATGTGAAAAGTGGATTTATTCAGATATGCAGATAATATTTTGAAATAAAACCTGCAGCTCAAAGACAAATATTACTTAAACCATTCTCTGTTTTCACATTTTAGCCCAATACTATATCTTAAATGATAGCCAGGTAACTTTTGACTTATTTTTTTTATAGGTATCACTACTTTTATCCTGGCAATATTTTGCTTGAAGAAGAGTAAAATATTGCTCCTATGCAAATACATCTTACCTTCTGATTATAAGAAGAGCAGCAGCTGCAGTGAGAAGCACAGCAACGGTGGTAATGATTAGTGCAACTCTGGGTAATGTTGTCCAAAGTGCTGTGTAAAAAAAAAAAAAGACATTTATGAATTAATTTAATATTGCATCTTTTCTACACAGATGCTTATACAACATAACATAGTGTAAGTTGTTGATTCCAAAGTGGTGGTTGCAGACTTGTATTTTTTCTTTATTTGTGGCTCAATTTGTTTCATTACTTTTATTCAAGAATCATTTTGCTTCCACACTAATGTAATCAAACACAGAAAAACTAAACATTTAAAACATGAATCAGGTTTGAATTGTAAAATATTTTTGAATTGTAAAATAAAAATGTATTTATCTTATAATTTTCATAATTATGCATTTCTTATGTCATATTTATAACTTCATCTCATAATTTAGACTTTGTATCTCTCAATTGTGCTTTTTTTAAAATCTCATAATAATGACTTTTTACCCCATTTTTCCATAATTTCCTGCCCATACCCACAAAACTGAGTACCATGACCCAATAAAACACATTATCTACACAGTAACTGATTTTTAAGGCTTTTATTTTTGGATACCTTTGAAACTTTCCAGATTTTTTTCTGGTTAAATATGTATTATTTCAGTCATGGCAAAAATACAGTTTTGCTATTTACTTAAGTAGTAAAGAAGGTGAATCAGTACTTCTACTTTTACCAGAGTATTTTTTCACACAAGTAACTGTACTTCTACTTAAGTAACTACACAATGTGAGTACTTTTGACACCTCTGTTAATTCCATAATAATAATATTGTTTGTTTAACCTACTTACCTTGTGTATTTATTGTAATAATAGAGGAATTTTGGGTTCCGTGTCTATTGGTGACACTACAGAAGTACTGTCCACTATCAGCAGGTGAAAACACAGGGTTATATCCAACAAACAAAGAACCATCTTCAGCTGCTTTAAACCAGGTATAAGCCTCTACTGGGGGGTTTGCTTGGCTGCTGCAGACCAGGGTGATACCTGCATCTCTATCTGCGGAAGGACTGATGGAAGCTGAAGTGTTTTTTGGAGCATCTGAAAGAAAACCACAGCTTCACTGTCTTAGAGCAGGAGTGTCAAACAGTTTAGTTCAGGGGCCGCATTCAACCCAGTATAATCTGAAGTCGGCTGGTCCAGTACAATAATATCACTCGTGAGTTCATTCTGTACATTTACATGGTCTTAGAAATTATAATTATTGCTTTACTATGATTGAGAATTTATCTGGAGTTTCCCTGAGAAATGTGAGAAATTAAAATTATTGAGTGAAATATGTTGGACTCCCAGACACTAGGTGGCGCTACATGCTCTTTCGCATTAGCGTGCTTCTGGTTGGAGCCATAGAAGAAGAACAATAACTAAACAAAAGGTAGATGTTAGATGGGGGCGGCTAAGTCACGCACTTCTACTTCCGGTCCATGGGTGCTTAGCTTTCAAAACATTTGAATGGGAGTGAATGGAGTGAGTCAAGCTGTTTGATAAGTGCTCTGAAATTCACATATGATAGCGGTTAATAAGAAATATTTGATGTGGCATAGGCAGACCACCCGTTTTTGATGGGAAGCGAACATGATGTTAGGTTTTCTGTGGGCTTAGTAAGAGACTATAATGCGTAGGTGACGTCACACTCCACTCAGCTGTAGTGACGTCACGTGCACGCCAGGTGTGTAGTCCAAATTATTAATGGGTTTTACTCGCAAATGAATCAGCCATTGGTTAACAGAAGCAGATATGATTTTAGCATTTTATTTCCCATTTAATATTATTCATTAATTTTCTGATCTTAGGCCCCACAAGCCTCCCGGAAGGGGCGGAGACTTAAGCTCCCCATTGGATCAGCTGGACGGATGGGGGGCGGGACTAAGGACGTTCTGTGCAGCTGCCGATTGTGTTGCTATGGCCTGAAATATGGCACTCAGATGCAGCGCAGTCAAAGAAAAGCTGAATCGGGGTGCATTTCATTGGACATATTTCTTCATGGTGTTCTATCCAGGGAAGGAGAAATCAACTGAGGGAATCTGTCGTTTTATTCAGTTTTCCACTGTCTAATTTGCTACTTGAAAACAAACAGCAGGCATTTCATAGCTGAACCTCACCTAGAGCAGGAAATTATTACTGATATTTCTTAATAAACTATAGTTTCCTTATGTTATTCACATTTTTTTAAAGATATCTTGTAAATGTTCACATTTTATTGATGTCATTTTACATTTTTTGCTGTAAAACAGTGAACATTTTGAAGTTGACATTGTTTTTCTCTAAGTATTATATTATTTTATTAGTCCAGCCCATTTCTGATCATATCGTGTTAAATGTGGCCCCTGAACTAAAATGACTTTGTCACATCTTCTGTAAGAGTAGTTTAAGGTGTTCTCGTGTATAGTACTTACATTCAACATTAATATGTATGACTGCTGACGTTGCTTCCATATGTGTTTTTAAAGAACAAGTGTAATTTCCAGAGCTTGTATATGACATGTTGCTCAAATACAGTACGGCTCCATCATTTACGAACTCTCCATTCTTAAACCAAAGAAAATCAGATGACACATCTCTGTTGCAGCTGTTAATGCAGGTCAGATTCACAGATTCTCCTTCTTTAATGGTTTTGTTTCCGTTGAATTCAACTTTTAGATCTAGAAGAAGCAAATAATGAGTGTTTTGTTTGGAATCTCAGAAGTTAAAATGACCAAGATGGATAAAATGGGATGAAAAACTTACCAACGACTTTTAATTCTGGGATGGAACGAGCACCCGGATACTCCTTTTTATCATTAACAATAAATGTGATGCTGTATTTTCCTGCATCCTCACAATCCACTTGGTTTATTTTTAAAGAACAGTTGTGATATAAGTCATCAATATACTTAAAACTTAATTTAAAAGCACGAACAAAAATATAACGTGCCTTTAATCCATGATACTTAAAATGAATCCAGATGATTTTTTGTGGCCTCAGGTCCTTGGGATGGTGAAAAGAACAAGGAACAACAACAGATGAGCCTTTCACCGCACAGATATTAAGCTGTGGATATTTCACTTTCCACTGACTGCAAATAATACCTGGAAATGATAGGTCAAACATGTCTGCTTAGATTGTATACACTTCAAAAAATAACTATAGAATTAACAGCAAAAAATTTTAAAATTGCAACAAGGTTGTTCATTTGAGAAGATTTTTGTCTTTGCAATTAAATCAAATGTGGCTGCATAGTTTTTCTCTTTTTTTCCAAGAAGAGTATATTAACAAAACCAGAATTTTATGTAGAAATTATGTATTACTATTGTTTTGAACAAATAAAACTGTTAATTGAAAAAAGTGTGTGTGATGTGGTGCCATTTAAATTGCGAGACCACAATGTTAAAATAACAGCATATTTGCTTTATACACACATAAAGAAGTAAACATTTAATGATTTAAATTTTTAAATATGTCAAATAAGCTGTGGCTGTGGTTCAGTTGGTAAAGCAGGTCATCCATTGTGGGTTGGCAGTTCGAATCCTAGCTCTGACTGTTCACATGTCGAAATATCTTTACAAAACTCTGAAGACATTGAACCATAAACTGAATTTAGAAAACACTGTGGGCACCATGAGGGTCTATGTAAAGTGCAGTCCATTTACTGTTTATATTCACTTTCAAATGTACATGTTTTTTTTTTACATGATTATTCTGGCAAAAACAGCTGTCAGGTTTTTTTTCTAATAGTAAGTTTATTGTAAAATGACCCCATAATAAAAGTGTTTTCTTACCAGACAGAAACATCAGTGTCCATGTCAAGTATCTGTTTCCAACCAACATATTAAAACTTCACATTAAATTCAGATGCTGGAAAAGGACCTGTTTTCAGCTTAACGTACTGTGTGAAATATGCCTTGACAGGATGTGCTTAAAGACAACTTCCTGTAATAAAGAAGAAAGATTTTAGATCACCTAAAAAAATGTTCACACTTAATCAGGTCACACGCATCACAAACTCAGTGAGAAGCATAAGCTCTATGTCGTGCATGGAACAAAAACCCACCTGTCCCATGTCTGTGTGTGCATTCTCATCCTGCTTTCATGTGGTTAACAAGTCATACTGTAATGACTTTTGAAGCTGTGGGTCGAAGTGCAAACCCCCTTACTGGTGTGATCGACTTGAATAAATATGCTTTTTTACTTTTGGGGTGTGGATAAATATAAGGAAAACATATAGGTGACCATGTGTGTGCAAAATACTACAGTATTAGTATTTGGTTATTAAAATAAAAAATGCATTTTATTTTTTCTCTTAGCAGAACTACATGGAACACGTGTCTGAGGGGGGGAAAAACACAGAATAACAGTTTCGAGAGTCTCTTTTGATGTTGTCTCTCATAAAACATGTTGTTTTATTTTATAAGCCTGTTTTCAAATATGTATTCCCATGAACGCAAGAGCCATTACGCATTTTGTTGTAGTTCCACATTAAATAATTGACTATAAAAGGGTCATAAATGTTAAAACTATAAAGACCTAAACATCAACCAGCAACCAACATCTTCTCCTGATATGAATTGTTTATTAATCCTGTCAATTTGTGTAAATAACTAAGTTATAAGTGTCTTAATGCAGAATTTTAATGTTGACTATTATAGTTATGCAGATGATACACACATTTATCTAGCATTCTCCCCACATGACTCTTCGTGTCACTGTTTAGAACAAGTAAATAATTGGATGAATTAAAAATGTCCTTCAGTTTAATCAGAAAAAAATTAAGTATTTGTTTTCATCAATAAATGGTAAATGTTCTGCACTTATATAGTGCTTTACATTAGCCTCACATTCACACACACACACGGTCTGTCAGTCCTACTGGGATCAGTGTCTTGCCCAAGGACATGTGGACAGCCAGAGTCGGGACACAAACCGCCAACCCTTCAGTCATTGGACGACCAGCTCTACCAACTGAGCCACAGCCGCCCCAAATAAAGAGAAGAATCACTGCTTCTAAAAACCAAAGTCAGGGTGTGCTGATGGACCCAGATTTGACCTTCAGTGGTCAAATCAAATTATTCACTAAAACCATCTTCTATCACCTATAGAACATATTTAGAACAAAAGATTGTATGTTTCAAATAGACTAAGAGAAGCTCATTGATGCTTTCAAGTACTGTAACAGATTTCTGACTGGACTCCCCCCAAAACAGTACTAAACAGAACTAAGAGACGGGATCATATTACTGCAGTTCTAAAGTCTTTATACTGGCTCCCAGGCAGATACACAATAGATTATAAAGTTCTGCTACTGCTTTACATGTAAATATGTAAATAGAATATAAACCCAATAGGGCTCTGAGGTCACATAGTCCAGACTAAACCTGGTGAAGCAGATTTTAGTTGTTCTGCTTCACACAACTGAAACATTAAAGCAGCACCGAATGTCAACATTTTGAAGAATAGGTTAAAAAAAAAAAAAAAACCTTCCTCTTTTCATGCGTGTGTAAGTAAACTCTTTTCAATCTTGTCTTTTAAATGCATTTTTATCATAATTTCTATTTTAATTTTAACATACGCTTTTAATATAATTGATGTATTTATTATCACCTGGGGAATGCATTTTAAAACCACATTCTATCTCTGATTATTAAATGTATTTGACCCTTTTATGACTTTTAATGTCTTTTATTCTCCTGTTTTTTATGACCCTTTGTAAAGCACTTTGAGTTACCCTGTGTATGAATCATGCTATCCAAATAAACTTGCCTTATACCTCACCTAAAATGCAGTTCATAATCTCTCCAGTGCCATCAGATATGACACATTTGGACATTCAGAAGCTCTACGGTGAACGTGGAAACATCTTCTGTAACACTGAGTCACCAACAAATCTCATGACAGTGGTTAGAGACACTTGTTTTTATCTTCCGTTGATGACGTATACAGCAGTAAACTCACTTTTTATTTAGCTTCTTCTATTTCAATATAATATTTGAATTTACTCTGAGCTTTTATGAACATTAATTTGATCAGTGAATGAAATATGGGAAAATATATGATTTAAACTGATGACAAATGGTGATAAGAAATGAAACATGTATTTGAAGTTACAACAAAACTAAGGTTAACATAAGCTTAAGGAAAGGGAAGGAGGTATAGGGTTCAACTCTGCAAAATGAACACTCATTCCATCAGCACTCATTCATCCCACTGTCAATCACACAAATTAATAAGCAAATGGCACAGAATGGACCGGAACATTAGTTTTATGTGGCTGTTGAATAGTTATTATCATGATTGTTTTTATTTGTATTATATTTTTAGGCTTTTATTAAGTGTATAGTTTTTATTCATGTATTTTAATTAATGTATTTATTGTGGGTATTAATGTAAGGAGTGGGAAGGTGAGTGGAATGTTCTGTCTACATCAGCAAACTAATTTCTCCCTATAGGAAGACAAATAAAGATACTTTGACTTTGAAGTAAAATATAATTAATTAATAATAATTATCTTTTACATTATGCCTACTATATCAGATTTATTGAATTTATATTTATAACAGAACTTGATGCCAAAATCTCAAAAGCAAAGCAATTTCTTCCAAGCCACACATATACAAATCACCAGCACACACTTCCTCTGGTAAGGTACTGACACACACTCCAGAGCTGCTTGCTGACGAAATTTTGACGATGATGACGGGGTCCCTATAAGTAGAGTGTGGAAATGTGGACCCAAGTACCGACCTGTCACCACGTAGATTCACAGACCAAAGCCAGTGTGCTCAACATGGAGATGCCTACTAAACTCATGATCCCTATCGTGGTTGTTTCCATGCTGATCGCCTGCAATCCCACGGAGGGATGGTACAAACAGGTAGCCGGTCCAAGTTACTACTCCGTGGGAAGAGCATCCGGTTTACTGTCCGGGATCCGGAGGTCACCATATGGGAAGAGAGCCGACCCAGACCTGTCAGACAGCGCAGAATCTGCGACCAACAGCGTCCTTTCTGAACTAACACTGCGCAATTTCATCCCAAAAACAATGGTCAGTGGTTTTATCCATTTTATCCACGCGTAATAGTTTGGATAGGGTTCACCATTACGCACGGAAATAGTGGCTCTGCGCCTTAGCACAAAGTGTAATATTTCTATGTAGGATTATGTTCCATCTTAAAGCTTTACATGTAAAATAAATAGTAAAAAAATAAAATAAAATACTGGCACATCTTTGACACCATGCAGACGTGGAGAGCTTTTACGTGTTTTACGCACTGGATGCGCAACAGTGCAGACAGGATGTACGATTTATTGAATTAAAATAATTACAACTGGTTAAAACAAAAACATATGGAACTATTATAATCGCTAGTATATTTTTGTAGACATGTAAAGTTGCAAATGTCTGAATAGTACAGTGTGGAAAAAAACCTGACATGTTGCCTATATGTACTAATGACTTTCTGGTTGTTGAATCCTACCACATGACCTGATAACTTGTAAATATGTTAGAATATTCAGTATTATTGAAGTACTGTCACCTTCAGCACTGTATATCCTTGTTTGAGCATTTGTGGAGATGTCAAATACACTAAAGTGTTTTTTTTTTTTTTGTCTTTCTCCCTCAACAGTCCATCTGCATCAAAGACATTACACCACATCTGCAAAGCTGTGAATTCTTCCAGGAAAGTACAGCTTCATTCAAGTGCAAAGCAGATGTCTTCCTCTCTCTGGAGTCCTCAGACTGTGCAGAAGACTGAGCAGCAAAGCTAACAGTTACTCTGGGTGATGGAGCTGAACTTCTTAAAGGCATGAGACAAAAAATACCGGACATGACGATCACACACAGGGGGCACTGCAAGACATCTGGTTTGAAATATATGCTGTATAAGTATATTTATGTACATTTCATTAATAAATTACTCATATCGCAGGTGAATGTTGAAATTACTCGATACAAAATGACAAATAAACATGGTAAATATACAGTTGCAGTGTTGGTGTACTTCATATACACATTTGAAGAAGACTTTTATAAAGCCTTTTTTTTTTTTAAATTAAAGTACTATTTGGTGCATGTCATGACCTTAAACCAGAAGAATTAATCTGTAAAGATCAAGTGTAGCTTTTGTGTCAGTTCTCAAATGAATTTTTCACCAAATTCAAGTTTTAATGTATTCTATTCCACTCTAATTTGTGCTTTTCAGTGAAAATCATGTATTTTCTTATATTTAACTTATGCTGTACATATTCATACAAGCTCAAATTAAAATTGATGTTAATGTCAGAAACAGAAAAGTGAAGAAAAGGTGACTTTCAGTAAAACATTAACTGATCATAAAGTGTCTCCATCCATTGTCGTCAATCAAATTCAGAGTTTTACTGGTGAATGTTGTAGAAGTTAATATGTTTAACTATGGAGCCTCTGAATGTACAAATGGTCATATCTGATGACCATGAAAAGATAAATAACTATTTTATCAACAGATATTAATGTTTGGGTCCATATGGGTTATAGTCAATATTTACATTAATGTTCTATATTATTAGGTAGGTTACTTGGTAGAAAGGAGCAGAAATAATGCTGGTCAAGGAATATTTTTGTAAATAAATAGTTTATTTAAAATAACTTAAAACAAAGTGTTGTATTATCACATTTAAATATTATCAGGCAACATTTACAGCAGCTGGAAAGCTGCAACATTCTCCTTCACAATTTGATTAATGACCATCTGGAAGACCACCTGGATGTTGGTGGTGTCTGTGGCTGTGGTGAAGTGGTGGTACACAGGTTTGTCAGAGTTTGTGTTACACCCTGAGAACATGGTGGTAATGTGATTGGCACCAGCTTCCACATCACCATCTGCTCCTATTTGAAAGAGGGGGGGGGGGGGGGGTGCATTTAGAAACATCAGGTAAATTTGGTAATAAGGAGAAAGTTTGCATTCAATTCTAGACACAATGACTGACTAATTCATAAAATATTAATGTAGGTAGAAACAACCTGACAGCTTCCATCAAACTTTCTTCCATAAGCCAAAGTCCAAATATTGTATAAAACATAATGTACCACCAGGTTCTCATTTACAGAGACTATGTAAAATATGTATGAGCACAACATGGTCAGAACGTGGAGTCCATAACGTACAGAATGAGTATGCATGTCCACTGGGTAATGTGAATTCCCTCTGGACACAGCATATAATGACCCATCCAGCAAAACAATGCAGGAGAAAATAAAGACAACTCCTTGAGGAATATGAGATGGTAAAACAAACGTACACAACTATAGTGTTGAAACGCGAGTAGAAAGTAGAAAATTCCATCACAAATATAATGTATGTCATTAAAATCAGATCAACATCTGGACAGTGGTCTGAACATATGGTCAGTTCAGTCAAATGTGTGGATTATTCTTTATAAATTAACTTGTACCATCTAGTTCCACAAAATAGTTTAGTGTCCAACCTCTACTACCTTTATAAGAGGGAAGGTAAAATCGCAGGTGTCGTCCAGAGTGCACTATCTTCTCCTGGAAAAGGTCTGCTTTGTTCATGAATAGAATCTGTGAAAGATTATAGTGAGAAACAAAATGAGAAAAAAAAAAACCCACAAATATATTTGGATACAAGAAGCAAATTTACCAAAAACACACAAGCATTAGATTAAGCATTTAATCTAACTGAAATTTAGTCCATTATGCAACTTCAAGAATCTTCTTTAAAGGGGGTCATACTTTATCTAAACCCATTTGGTTTATTTATTTGTGTATTTGGACCCCATTAGGTCAAAAAGTCTGGATTTGAATCCTCTTTATACACTTTTAAACAAAAATCTAATTGATTTCTACAACCTCTTGAATTCCTTTGTCGTTTTATAACTCCTTACGTCACAAAATGTGCACATATCAAGGTCAAGACTTCTGATGGATATTTCTCCAAGTACGACAATTGTTTATCAGCAGCAGCAGCTTTAACTAAAATTGAAAATATGTCCAAACTTCAAGCCGATTATCTAAAATGTTTAATTCTGGGACAGAGCAGAGCAGCACAATAAACTACCTGGAAGGGGTGGGGTCATTTGCATTTAGAGTTTATGTAAACCTGAGGGAAAGGTTTTAAAATCCATAATTCCATTTAAAAACTGAAGTATCAGTTTAATGAAGATCAGATCAAGATTATCATGGGCTCTGCTCTTTTAACATGGTTACATAAGTGAAGACCACCGTTTAATTTAGTCATATTTTTCCTCCAGTAGCTGAAGCTAATGTGAAGTGACAACTAGTTAACATTCAGGCTGGTCCAGTCCTGTGCTGTCTTTTGTCTGAAACTACAGCTGGTTCAGAGATGGACGTCCTTCATCAGAGGCCATGGGACTTTTTTTTTTTTTTTTATTAATTTTTTTTTTTTTTTATTTACATGAACAAACAGTCCCCCCACACACATTGATGCTTCACAAAATTTAGACATTATCCAATTCATTTCAATAACATGTATAAATGACCATGCAAGTTTCACTTTTATGTACATTTTAACTGTCTTATTTATACCTGTTGAGGCACACGTATGAAACTCCTATTTCATACTCATTACACTGGGTGACAAATAAAACTTGGAGCCAACACAAATGACTAAATTAGACTGCTAATTATGCATGTCATACACAATCATAGCATGGTTGTACTCTGCCTACTATGAGTGATTAGATGGAGTAAAAAAAACAAAACAAAAAAAAAACACCCAGGATGCCCTGCATTTAGCAAAGCCAGATGAGCCCAATTCAGACCATAAAGGGAACAGTCTGAATATTGACAATGCATGAGCACATTGGCCTCTCAGAAAGCAAACTAGAACAACAAATATAAATATACCTACCAATGAGGCACTTTTAAAAACTGCGTTGGTGCAGGTTGCTATGAAAAGTTGGAGACTTTCCTGCAGCCGAGTCTACGAAAGAAGAAACATAAACAAGAAGTAGAAGAAAGTGACTGTTTTTCCCACATCAGGGATACCAATATTATGTCTGATGTGGGATTTGTTTTTTTTTTTTTAAATTGACTCATACCACTGAGGGATCCTCCACCAGAGTTATATCATAGCTGCTCAGGGCAACGACAAACAAAACCGCCTGAATACAGTCAAAGAAGTTGAGCCATTTCCTCCTGTCACTGCGTTGGCCTCCGACATCGTACAACCTGATGGATCGCAACAAAACCAGTCCACTTTTAGTCATTCAAGGAGATTCTCTCAATCATGTGAACATCAAGTAGCACAAAAATGGCGCATGGATAAAAGAGCTCCCTTTATTTTTAAAGGCCTACAAACCCTCTTATTCTCTATTTGGAAATTGCATTACAGCTACTCGTTCAAAACCATTTGAAAAGCTGACAAGTATTGCAGCAATCCATTTTAAAAAAAATAAAATATATATATATATATCCCACACAGATGACACACCAGGTCTTGGTGACACAGGTAATGAGTTCCCATTTGGGCCAGAAAGTCTCCAGGTGCAAGATTGCAGTAGTCATGTCAGAGGCAATGAAGCATTTATCC
This sequence comes from Siphamia tubifer, assembly GCA_020466265.1. NCBI lineage: Eukaryota > Metazoa > Chordata > Actinopteri > Kurtiformes > Apogonidae > Siphamia > Siphamia tubifer. The sequence continues at coordinate 28,842,480 of CM035790.1, read as the reverse complement.
CCTGGGTCAAGAACATGAGTCTTAACAAGGTGAGGGACAGCACTAGTCTTTGTGGTACTGAATGGAAAAATCACTACCTATGAAGCAAACAAAACACGACCAGTTGAGTTTTTGCGCAAAGCCTAAATTGAAGTTTAAGCGGTACTCAGCAAAAATTACCTCCTAAAGACACTAGAAATGGATGACTCTGTTGATGGGTCTTTTAACATTGCATGAAAGTCCTCATTATGTGTCCTTAAAGCACATCTATTTATATATATATATATATATATATATATATATATATATATATATATATATATATATATATATATATATATATATATATATATATATATATATAGGTGTATCTGCAGCTTGTCACATTTTGTTGGGTACAAGCCAACACATTTGTAGCAGAACAATCTAAAGGAGCAAATGCAAAAGCTAGTGTCCCACCGTTCAGAAAAAAAACAACCCAAGGGAAGAATTTGTGACATGCGAAATTTCGACTCCAGATATTAAACCTTTATTGAGCAAATGACTATTTTTTTTGGTCATTTCCACATCACAAGACAGTGACAGCAATACTAACAGTGAGGAAACCATGTCAGGTCTACAGGGTGTGTAAGGTCCATCTCTGCATGAACAGTGAGTGTACCTGCTTTGTGAGGTACCATGAAGTAATGGTACTAATGTAAGGAATGATGTTCAAAGGGATCATGTGGATGTGGACAGTTCTGGATCAGTACTAATGTTGGTTTGATGTTCTAAAGTACATTCACATTTCATTACATTTTTTAAAGACTTTTTAGTATCATTTATTGGGAAGGAAACTTCATTGACCTTCATTTTCTACATGCCAAACTCTTTTAGGGAAATGTCATCCATGTCCTCCAACATACTAATGTTGAACATTTCAATTTTAGAGTGTTTCTGTGAGTGCACTATAAAGCTTTAACAGTCAAGGGTATGGAACTCATTTTAGTTCAGGGGCCACATATGACCTAATTTGATCTCAATTAAAATATAACGGTCTCAAATTTTCTACTTGGCTTAATGTGAAAAAATAAATGTTAAAGTAGCTGAATAACCTGAACAAATATGAACAACTTGAGATGTGTTAATGAAAATTTAATTTTTTTTTTTTTAAATGCTCGTTTATTGAAATGCACAGTCGTCAATTCACTGATCTGAAAATTTGTTGGGACATAATGTTCAAATTGGACCCTTCCATAATCTAATTTTACTTCTATTATAGTAATTATTTACAGATTATTATCATATTTTACTGATCTAAAATCATGACATCTATTCTCAAGATCATAAAACTTTCAGATCTTAACAGTGCAGTTCATCATGTAAAAGATTAAGATTAATAAAGTATTTCTACCGTTCTTTCACAGGAGGAAAAAACATTAATGAAAATTTTGCAATCACGTGTGAATCCTGGCATAATATATATATATATTTATTTATTTATTTTTTTACACACAACTTTGTCAGTTTAATATATTACTTTACAAGTCAAAGAAGTCAGTTTGTTTTAGATCTGTTGAAGTATCAGACTATGAAAACACACAAATAGAATGGACTACAAAACCAAAAGTCACAGAGGTGACTTTATAACTGTCTAAATATTTGAGGTTCAACCTGACCGGACTGTAGACATTTTCATCTCATTCTCAAACACTAAAGTAATTTCTGGCCAAAGCAGTGTTCAGGGTTTTGAAAATGTGTTTTATGTGACCATAGATTCATTCATCAGAGCAGTTTAACATGAATATAGATGTTTAACCTTTTCATGCAATAACAAATACCGATTTACCCCCCCCCCCCCAAAAAAAAACAAAATCAAAAAACAAAACCTCTGTCCAAATAGAGTATGTTCAAAACTAACATACATTTGATTTTAGGAAAGCTTTATGTAAAATGTAACTGTATTTGACATGCATTAGACATCTGTGTTTTTGTCACATATCTAATACAAACATTAATAATAATGAATTACTGTAAAAAATGCTTTTTACTCTCATTTGTACAACATCGTTGACTAAAAGGGTTAACTCCTTGCCAAAGCACAACTTTCAATACTTGAAAAGTTATAAAGAAATGCATTACAAAACAATTCAAAATAAGATAAAAATGCCAATACATTTTCTGAGGTCAGGTCCCATGGGGCACAATTAAAGAGGTGAGACAAGCTCCATGTATTAGTGAGGAAGCCTGAGTTCAAAATGAAAAACTGAACATGCATGTATTTTAGCTAAAATTCACAAAGGAAATTTAAACACCTTGACTAAATTATGCACATTGCATTTCCCCAATAACATCTGCAAAACTAGGGTTTTCACATGCCCTTTAGAGACAGTTACTGTTATTTTCTCATCGAAACAATGTTATCAATATTAATGAAGTCCAGGTCTCTGTGGATTCCCTTTTCTGTGACGGCACACACTGAATATCGTCACAGTTCAGGGATAGGAGTCATATACAGCCCTGTGAGCAGCTGCTTACAAGAAAAAACAAGATGCAAGGGAAAAAAACAATAGAAATGTGTGGGATCTTTCAAGTCATTACTGTACTCCCTCTACAATTGGGCTCTTGTTCCTGGAATAACCAGGTGAAGTGTAGGTATTAATATTCCATGTGTGAGTCATGGCAGGAAGCAGCATCCCTCTGCTCTGAAGATGGGTTTTAACAACAGATCCTTCAGAACCTTAATGAACCAGGACCTCGACAAGCTACATAACTATCATTTACATATAACGCATACTGTTGTCCATAAAATGTATGCAAACATCCCAGCCCGAGGGGGATGCCTTTTGAATGATGACAGTTTTCAACTTTAAACAAATGTGTCAGAAAACAGAGTTACGGTATAATAAAGACAATAACACTATTAAAAGGTCGTTATTAAATGTATAACATATGGCTAATTCAGAGTACTCAACTGAGCCATGTCCCAAACTGTACTACATGGTCAAATTTTGTGGCAGATACTGAAATGTTGAAATTGTATTATATTTTTCAAATATACATGTATTGTAAACCCTCACTTTTCCCTTTCATCTGTTACACATGCCATGCACCTATTTTCCCTGGTTTTGGCTTTAGTTCTTAATGAGATAACAGTCTATTGTTTACATTTTTTTGTTGCGTTAGTGGTGCTAAAGAAATCACACAAAAAAGTACATGGTCATGGTTTGTGTTTATACTAACCTTCTAATGCTCTGTGTGTATAATATACATTTACATACACTCTTTAAACTGGGACGATGCACAATATAAGTTAGCCTTAAACATTGTACCACGTTGTAGCACACATGCTCATTTTCCACCTGTAGTCCCTGGGCAGGCTGAGGTTATCATTAAAAAGTCAGCTATTAATAAAATATAAAAAATACCAAAAGCATTATGAAATGCATTTCTATAAGTTCATTCACTTTCATTGGTCCCACTGCATCTGTTACATTATAAGGTTTTTACAAGCTTGATTTGAGAGTATTTTTGTGACCACTTGCTTTTCTGCATTTTCACTTTAGTGCATATGGTTCTCATCTTTTTATATGTATGGGTTTTGGGAACTTGGCATTTTCAATGATGTCTATAGTTCCTTAGTTCAGTAATGACTTCCTGTTTATGACATTTCTGTAGAACTGAAAGGAGCTCAGAGGATAACAACTCTCAACTCCGACTCGGGTAAAAAATAATATGCACATATTTCAACTGTTCCTTGAGGAAAAAGGTAAAATATTGTCTTACTACAAAGCATGCATATTCAGGAATTAAAATATCCCCTCAATAAGAAAGCTAGACATTACATTTTAGTGTCGCTTAAAGCCATTTTTCTTCAACTTTCCATCAAAATTAAATCCACAGTGAATTTGTCTCACCGAAAGGTAATTTCATTAACTTGAAATTGCGTCTCGATGATTCCACTGGTCCTCACTCTCACTCTCAGAACGTCCATTTCTGAAGGGATGTAGTTTGAGGAGATGATCCGACTCATGTTTTCAAAGAAACTGGAAAAGGAAAATACAGGCCCATTACTAAGAGATCAAATCTATATATACACCTGATCACAAAGTCAGCTCTAGTGTTTACCAACTTCAGAGTAAAATCAATGTTTATACTTCTTAAAAGGCTTTTATAAATGTGTACCAATGGATATAATGCGGTATGATTTGATTTAATTTAATATATTTGTGAAGGTAGTATTTGTTCATTACTCACAGTCATAATCTTCCCAGACTCCTTCAGACATTTGTTCATATTCAGTCTAAACATTAATCATGTACAACCTACAATTTTAGTACACTTTCATCTCTTTACCTTTGGTATTTTTACGTGTTTATTTTGGCTCCGCAAGAGAACAGCTTCAAAACCAAACAAAAAAAGAGCCCAATATTTACCTGCATAAATGACTGCATGGACTTGTTTATATGAGCTTTACTATTCTGTGGACATGTTTGACCTATACTCCTTAAGTCTTGACTGTGCACAGAAAACATTAATACTACACATGTTTCCATAAACTTAATGTAAATTTGGCAGTGGAAGATGGACAAACTGAAATTTTTTTTTTTTTTTTTTTAAGTTTGCTAATGTTTTCCAGTTGCTTCAGATGGTTTTCCTTTGACAAAACAAATATTCATAAGATAAAACGAAAAGAACTTAAACAAATTCTGACAGTGACAATTTTAATTCACATGAATAATCAACAGACTGATCACATGATGGCAGCATCTGCCACCTCTGATGTTCAGATAAATTAAACAACAGGTTATATGGACTGATGAGACTGAATTATTCACACTTAATCCACAAGACATGACACAGATTATTTTGTTAAATAGACATAAGACATGTATAATTCACCATACAGATCCACCTGAAGGAGAACAATATGGAAACAATATTTTTATGCCGGTCCAAAAGGGGCTACCAAGGGTATTGTTTTTGGTTTGTTTTTTTAAGCCCATCCACCTTAAGGGGAGAATAGTATTGTTTTTGAGTCTGTCAGTCAGTTTGTTTGCAAACATTTTCACAAAAACTACTGAGCAAATGTCCATGAAAACCCCAGGACAGGTGCAAAGTGGTGCAGAATAGATCCCATTCAATTTTGGTGAATGTAGATCAAAGGTCAAGGCCTCTGTCACCAAAACTGTGTTTTCACAATGATAAGAGATAGAGCAAAAAGGTAAAATATGTGCAAGGGGGGCAGGGTTTGTTGTGCCGGGAAGCATTTGTTAAGTTTTAATGTTTGCAACTTTTTGTTGCAAATTTGCTTCATGGGAAAAAATATACAAAAACACATTGCTCAGATGTGTTAGCCTCAATATTTAAAGCACATTCTTCACAGACTCATCTGATCAAGTGTTAATGGTGAAAACCATTTCACATGCATTAAATTCGCAAATAGAATAGAAGTACTTTATTGATATCACAATTGGGAAGTTGCTTCAAACTTGATTAGATGACAAACGTTTACAGCTATTGTGGATTCAAGTAGTTTCAGAAAAAAAAAAAAACACACACACACACACACACACACACTTTTTTAAATCTTCTTGGAACGTAATAGCAGGCCAGTTAAGCCAAAGCTAATCCTCAAGCTCTAATTTTACACACTTTGGTACTTTGAGGTATCAAGTCATGATAGTTAAATCTAATATGTCTGAAAGGACAAATCAATACAGCATCCAGCTGAGTGAGAACGCAGGTAGAATTGAGTTCTTAGAGTCCTTGAGCCCTAACCTTAGTGAGATCTAAGAATGAACCTGTTGATTAAAAAAAAAAAACTGTTCAGATGGAGTACGTCAGGGGTGGCCAACTCCAGCCTGTTTTAGTCAGTTCCCTCTTCCAACACACCTGATGGATATTATCAGGCTTCTGTAGAGTTGGATGATATTCATAATTTGAATCAGGTGTGTTGGCAGAGGGATACATCTGCAACATGTTGGATTGTGGCTCTCAAGGACCCAAGTTGGCCACCCTTGGAGTACATCTTAAAATGGAAGCCCTCTTCCCTGCTGAAATTTTCCATTATTTCTTTGATTATTTTTATCAACCAAAAATAAAATTAAAAAGGAAAAAAAAAACATTAAGGCATCTCTTATCATAGTTTTGTGATGAGGCTCAAATAAGTGACAGATGTGTGTAGGGGGTAAGAACTTTAATTTCCCACAAACCAAAAACTTCTTCTTACTTTAAGGTATTGGTTGTGATCCATAAACTTTGAAAACTCTGAAGGACTGAATGTTCCATGTGTTAATATACATTTTCTTTTTGAAAAACAACTAATTTGTACAAATATCAAGTTAGCTTTCCTTTGGATTTGAGGTAATTATCTTGTTCTGCTATCCCATCTCCAACAGCTGGTGATCTTTAGTATCCTTTATTATCTTTAGTGACATCTAGTGGTAAAATTGCATAATCCTCCACCCTTTCACAGTAGATCTGAAACAACTAAACGTCCCGGTTAAGAGTTACAGCAGTATATTTTTTAAGCCAAGGGGGAAATTCTAGCTTGGCAACAGTTATACACCTAAACCCTGAACTGTAAACTGCTGTTAACGCCAAGCTGCTATAAAATGGAAAAAGTTCATTTTGGAAGGTGACTTAGCAAGATGAATTACATTCCATTTCTGCATTTAGTTATTCTTAATGATCGGTTATAAAGTAATGTTATTGTGCAAGTATCTCAGGAGGTGACATGAAGCTTGTAAAATATGTCAATTTCACTACAACATTCCATTCTTCAACTAATAATTCATACTTCAGAGGATGATGAGACTTCACAGATGAGAGAATTGGCATTTCTTTACACCCTAAATTATTGAGTGGAACCACAGAAGAGGTCTGTTGATAGGCCTTTTGAATATAGTCAACACTTAAAAAAAAAAAAAAAAACAGGTGCTGAAAAACAATTACAAAACCACACATACACAAGGATGCTGGAAAAATTTTGTTTCCAAAGTTATGACATAATATATATACTGTAGACCAGAGGTTCAGCCAAGTGGTGACACATGACATATTTCGTATTCAGTCTCTGTCATGCAATTAGAGTAACTTGAGTAGCTATGTATAAGCACTTTAACATTACAGTATGTATAACAAAATTACGTGAGGTAAAAAATGTTAAGTGAAAAATATCAAATTCCTGTTTGCCAATATGTGGACTTGAAATGGACACTACTTCAAGTTTTACACCAACACTCCAAATAATTTTCTAAAAAGATAAGAGTTCCATAAAATAGAGATCTTTAACTAAAAACTTGATGAACAATGTGTGTACATTTATTTTATGTTGATCTTCATTTTCGCTTGATCAGACCAATAAACAACTTTTATTTCGTAGTGATACAGGCACCTACTGATTGGACACAAAACAGATTTATGGCCATGTGTTGAAATATAACGAAAAACAGATTAAAGCCTTGGTTTATTCTCACAGATGATACCATTATGTTATAACTCCAACACAAAACTGACCAATTACACCTAGAACCTTTCCATGTCATTCTAATTCGACCTCCCAACACAAAAATGTCACAACAATAATCTAATGAGTTATTCTTGGCACCTCCTATATTGTGGCTCTGTATTGACAAAATATGACAGTATTCTTTTAAATGGATAATTTCCCCAGACATTTACGTCGTTTGTCATAAATGGCAAAAGTGTTTTTTCCAACAGACACATTTGTGGCCTTTCTACTTACTAGAGGGCGGAGTCATTCAGTTCAAACTCTTGGCCTCTGGATGCAGCGGCTCGTACTCCATCATCAGCCCAAAGTGCACATAAAGCACGAGACACATAAGGAAACAGCTCCCGGTCGTCCCTCAGAGACTGGGTGCAGGACAGGATGGACTGAGCATGCAGCTGGAAAGAATATAATTCAGTATCAGAATGTGTGCATTTTCAGGAAATGACAATAGGATGTGTTCTTTATAACCCATTTCACCATTTTTAAAAGGCGACTTTATCCATTTTCAACCTTTCCTCATCATTTACTACACTGTCAACTGCCATTTTCCTATAAGTTATTTACTGTTGATGCATTAGATCATAAAAGATCAATGAACAGTAACTTTTCAGCCTACAAACACTTCAACTGTTCAGGAGTTTTTTGCATCATTGAAAACTGTGTGTCTGTGTTCACTACACAGTGTACGAACATCCAACTGAGTCATATGTAACAATGACTAAGCAGAAAATTAATTTTGTCTGATTTATTTATGTATAGTGTTCAGAAGTTATTAACCCATAAAGACCCAAACTTCCATCGTTAACCAAAAGCATCCACGCATCTAAACTGTTGATTTACAAATCCTTTCAATACATATAAATAACGGATGTAAAGTACAGCCTGTCATCTTTTCATGGCCATCAGATATGATTAATAAATGGTGGTAAATAATTTAGGAAAGGTTAAATGGAGAAAAAAAAAAAAAAAAAGGATTTAGTAACCGCCACAGAAGTCAGACTGGGTCCTTATGGGTTTAACATTTAACACAAATAGATGCTTTTGGTCACAACCAGCTGTTTAAATCAAAATATATAAATTAAGTTGAAATATTGAAGAAAACCCAGTACAAACTGCTTCACTGTAAAGTTTATGCCAAATGACAGAAAACATTTAACTAGATAAAGATTGACATCTAGTGTGTTAAAGAGGAACTGCAACAAAATTACTAAATGGAAAAGATGCAAAATATAAAAAAAAATTTGTTTAACTTGTGTGTTTTGCTGTCATGCTTCTTTCTTCACCTTGTTCTTTTTGTTTGCGAGGTTAATCCTCAGCATCCCCATCCCTCGAAGCACAAACTTCATAGAGGTCAGAAGGTTGTCTAGTACTGCAGGCTGTAAAAACATCAGTCCATGTAACATTTGGTGTGTTTATTCATGGAGTGTTTGCATTTGAAGATGTTCAATACCTTAAAACTCAGAAGCTCCTGTTTGGAAAAACCCTGGCTGTGGATTATCTTTATCTGTTTGATGAGGGTGCTCTTTCCACTCTCTGCAGGTCCTGAAGAACAAACCAGAGGAATTTGAAGGTGAAAAAAGATAAATAAATGTAAAACTATAAAATAAAAATGAACAAAAAAAAAAAAGATAGTTTTTTTTTTTCAGCTAACCAAGCATGAGGAGTTTTACTGTGTTCATCTCAGCCTTGGCTTGCTCACAAAGGTCTTTCTCTATGTTGGAGCTGTGAACTTTAGCCTTCTTATCTTCTTCTGTAATGTCTGGGCGCAAGCACAATCTCATGCAGATCTGTGGAACAACAAACATCCTCATGCAAACATGACATTACTAAACTACCTTTTTGTTTACCTTTATACAGCTGCAAAACCCACAACTATTAGGCATTGTCATTAGCCAAAAACATTTGGCCCCAGATGCTGCTTTAAAATAAACTTTTAGTTATTTAACAAGGACAACACATTCAACACTGCTACCAAAGGGAAACTGTGATGCAAACAATACGTCTAGCTTCAGCTAATTTGTAGTCTGTCTAGAACACTATAAAACAATATGTCCCTTTTTATGTGTCTGTTTTTTCATGGTAAGCACAAGTTTCTTAGGATCTTGTTGTTCCATCTTAATTGTGGTGTCAATGTTAGCTTTGTTTAGACCACAATTGTCCAGATATTACGGAAAAATATGACATATTTCAGATTACCTGCAGAGGACCCGGGAATATATTAAGACAACGAAACATTATGTAGTGTTTATTCTACACGCCAGTATCTGCAAAATGTCCAAACGCCCTTCAGTTGATGAGGGGAGGAAAAAAGAGTCGACTATTTAATTAATTGGGGGCACGTGTGCGTAAAACCGGATAAGCACATGCGCGCGCACACAAAAAGGAAATAATAAAAATAAAATTGACCCCGAAAAAGTCCACTGGGCAGTCATTACGTTATGACCACTGACAGGAGAAGTGGTAATAATAAAAGTCCTCATTGATTGTAATCAGGGGCGTCGGGGGACCTGGGCATTCCCGCCTGAAGCCACGGATCTATTTTCTCTCTCTCTCTCTCTCTCTCTCTCTCTCTCTCCCCACATTTTAATATTGTTCAAAATGATAATTTATATATGTAAATACATTTCTACAAGGCCTTAAAATTACTGTGACAGACACTGGACTTCAACCCACATCTATCTACTACCTAACAAGCAGTTCACCAGCCTAGCTTACTTAAGGACCTAGTAACCTCACTATTTTTTAAGGTTTTACATCTACTATTTGGTGGCAACATTTAAACCACTTGTGACTTGAACACATCTATCTGGTATCTACAAACACTTCAACCATCTTGAGCCACAGAGGCCAGTTAGTGACCCTGAGATTTTTACACAATACAAATGAGACTTTAACAACTTCAAGCAACTGGTAATGGCAGCAACACTGGTCATGCTAGCAGTCACAAGGATAGCAATGAAGCTAGCACAGCTTCCGTCTCCACAATAGGTTCTCCATTTCAACAATGAAGTAGTTTTGAAAATATATATTTTAGTACTTTTTTTTTGTATCACTACGTGGCTGTGGCTCAGTTAGTAGAGCACGTCATGCAATGATCGAAGGGTTGGCTGTTCGCATCCCGCCTCTGGTTGTCCACATGTCAAAGTGTCCTTGGGAACGATAAGCCTAAGCTGCTCACAGTAGGGTCAGGCAGCAGCTGTCTACTGATGTATGAGTGTATGTGAGGAATTGTAAAGCACTTTGGGCACCAAGTGGTGTATAAAATGCATTATACAAGTATAGTCCATTTACCATTTTTAACCTGCAGCGAGAGGGCTGGACACCACAGACATCGAGCTCCTGGCTGTGTCCTGCTGTCCCTTCTATCTGCACAGAGAATCCCCCCAGCTCTTTTTACCATCGTCTACATCGCACCTGGGCAAAATAAGGCCCGATAGCTGGCCCACATGAGATCACTGGCAAATTAAAAGTCAATGCAAATATATAACATAAAGCTTTTATTTTGAAGAATCTGCTAAATGCATGTTTTTTCACACTCAGCATATGGCTTATGTACCAAATTGGTTTGTTGTTCTGTTTTAGCCCATTCATGTCAGTTAACACCAAAAAATGAAAGAAAAATTGATACAGACGCCCCTGATTATAATGTTATCCTCCTTAGTTTGTGTTTTTTAGTGTAAATTATCCATTTTCTTATATTTAATTTACTGATGAAGTCGATGTTCATTAAAGCTCAGATAACTTACATAAGATATTTTTGTTATTTTCATTATATTTGTCCAAACAAATATAAAGAGATATGAAGAAAACAAGGGGTGGTTTAATTTTTTTATTGTTTTTTGTCTGCTTAAAAGTTAGTATTTATTCATGGGGGCATGATGCTTTTTTTGCTGTCATTTGTTTTTATTTCTCACTCTGTTTTTGGTATATTTTTTATATGTATTATATTTCACCATAATTTAGAATTTACATTTTATAGTTTGGTATCATTTTAACTTTTCTTACACAACACTTTATTTTCTTTCTTGTTCATATGTTGACTGAAAACTTGACCAAATCTATATGGATATTTTATTCATAACACAGGTTATTATACATGATGTTACAGTGTATGCTTTAAAATCCACTGTATTCCAAAGTAAACAGGAATATTTCAACTGGTCTTGAGTGATTTTCTTCTAAAATATCACATCATAATAACACAAAATTATCTATACTTCTGTGACCAAAATCCAACCTTACCTTTTATAATGTTCCTAATGCACAACCACTTCATTTCACTTAATTATCAATAAAATAAAATGCTCTGTCTGGGAGGGGAAAAAAATGACATAAGGCTTAGTTCAGATTAGAGTGTTATTATTCTCAGCAATATTTCACTGTAGTTCAGTCAGTTCCTACAGTATTTGTCAACATACAGTACAGATTTTAGCCTACACTGAATACATTCCAACTTGACATACAGACATTATAATGCTTTTAAAACAATATGAAACCATTTATACAGTCGTTAATGAAGAAGAGGTGAGTAAAATATGCTCTACAAAAAATATATTATTAAATCCCATTTGATAGACAGACAGAGGTTAAATTGTTCAGGGCTCAAAAATAACAGTAAGAGGTCAACAACACTTAGCATCTCTAATATTTCAATAGTTACATACTATGAAAAGTAAAATAAAAGCATTATGTTAAAACTCTGAAGTCTTTGTATATATATATATATATATATATATATATATATATATATATATATATATATATATATATATATATATATATATATATATAAGGATAACTTTAAGGAGTGTTGGTTAAAAAACTGCACTCAAATGCCAGGAGCGCAGGTGTTGACAGTCTGTATTTTTGAGTTAAAACCCACTCTACTAGAGCAGATAGTAAACAGTTCTGGTAATTTTTTTTGTCAGTGCAGCGTGGACCAAGAACCAGTATGTACATGAGGTCCCATAAGAGTCTGTTTAAGTCCAAGAAAGAATTTTCTCCTTCAGAAGCAGGGACACTTCCTCCATAAATCATCTAGTGGTTGGAACATCCTTCATACATCCTGTACTTGTTACATACAGTACATACAGTATATACAGAAATAAATCTTGGGGCTAAACCCACTTATAGGCAGAAAGCAGCACAAGCCCACTGGAAATGACAGATCACTTCCTGTAATCCCTAGGTCTCAGATCCCCACATTTGCCCCCTCGTATGTCAAAATCCCAAGATAAAATACTTATAAATTCAAGATTTTCTGAAGGCAAAAAAATAAAAGTACCTAAAAATATCTGAAGACTTAATATAGACAGTTGAAGACACTGTGATCTCTTTTATGCTTCAGTCTTTTTCTATCCCGTCTTTAGCTGGTTTGATGGGACAGCAGATGTCTGTATGCATGATGTGTTCAATGACAATACTGCTACAGGAAAGACATGTAGTTGCATATATAGTATATATTAATACACAGAGGACCACTCCCAACACACACGCACACATACGCACGCACACACACACTTTATACCTGATAATCCCATAACAGACTGTGCTGCCTTGATTAAAAACTGTTATTAGGGACTGCAGGACTGTGTTTGCAGTGTGTCATGGTTATGCTGATTTGACTGTACATGAGTTTAGATACGTTATCATGTCAGGGTTATGGTAACACTGGGTTGACGGTGCCTTCCTACAGAACAGCCTGGGGTCTTTCCTTCATTTTTTCCTCTTCTTGCCGCTTCATGGCTTGTATCACAGCGATCTCTTTGGCTTCCTTCTTCTGGTTTCTTGCCTCGAATAGCAACCTAAATTAAACCAAGACAATTAAAGAATGTAATTTAATCCCTAAATATACAATCAACTTCTGATCGAAACTCGGTAATACCTGTTGGTCCACTAATCCTATCAATTCATGTAAATCATTTATGTCAAATGCAGTTTTTTATCTTTTCATGGTCATCAAATATAGTGCATTTTGACATTCAGAGACTCTGCAGTTACCATGGAAACACAGTCATCTTCTACAACATTGATTCACCAGCAAAATCCATGAGTTGGATGAATGACAGTAATTAAAGATGCTTGGTTTGCATTCAGTTAATCATATATTTTACTGAAAAAGTCACTTTTTCTTACATTTTCTCTGTTTTTGATATAATAACCCACAATTATAATTTGAGCATTTATGAACACACACAGAAAAATACCACATTTTCACTTAGAAAGACAGAATACAGAGGAAACCCTAACATTTTCCACCTAAGAAGACAAAATACAGAGGAAACCATGAGAATAAATGTTGATAACTCACTTAAGAAAGGTTAATAACATAGAGAAAAAATCATTTGGGAAGTGCCACATAAGTAACATTGGGTCTTTATGGGTTATTGCACTCTGTATATAACTGTACAAGAGCAAAACAGTCCAAACCTGACATTATTGTATCAGGGCAGAGGGTGTAGAATGTTATTTTACCTTTAACAAGACCATTTAATGTTGTTCTGACCGTTCATTCACCCCTTTTGATACTGAGGGCTCACCTGTAACTATATTATACCCCTGTTACTCCCTGCTGCTCCATCAGTATCACTTTTCCCTCACCTCATCTGTGATTCCTTCTCCTATCTGCCCCACATGACCTCAAAAGACCTAAAAAATGTAATTGAACAATGGCATCCAAAATACTAAATATGAGCTTTGGTAGATTATATATACCCTAGCCGCGCTATACCCATTCATGTCATGTATAGGTCTAGTCATCCTTCACAGTCAGGGGAGGCGGGGCTAAAAGGTTGTCTTTTCAAATCCCTCTGTATACAATGGGACGGTACTAAAACCAATCAGCGTAATTTTTAGGATGATGGAGTTAAAGAGCCAGAAAGTTCACGGAGGAGTCTGGAGAAAGTTATGAATGACTAAACAAAATTGGGGATTATGGAGTTTAATGACTGTTGCTGCTTCTGTAAAAATAATTTAAAAAAATGCTGATGTTTTCTTCCATTCTTCACTCATCTTTGATAAAAGGAAATCACCGCCCAGTTTGGCAGCCATCTATCGTCATCGTTCTTCTTCTTCTAAGGTTGTTTCTCTCTGAATCATCGCATCTCTATCGTCACTTTGTTACTCCCGCCCTCTGACTCTATACTTCAACGCGATTCGTCGGCCAGTTTCAGCCCACCCTAACCCTAACCCTAACCACTGAGTATTAGATAATGTTTTTATTTTTTATTTTTTATTTTTTTTGCAGCCCTCAATTGTATTTAGCCAAAATTTGCTGAAGTGTCCAACACTGGTATTATTCAGGAGCCTTTGAGGGACCATGCAGGAAATATCTTCTTAAAGTATAATTGACAGTAGCATTTAAATATATAACTATTAAATGGATAGAACCAGAGCCACCAACGTAAAACACCTGTATAGAAAGTGTCAACGAAATCTATTATATGGAACAAATAACATATTCGCTTAGGTTTAAAAAGGAAATATTTACTAAAAGATGTCCTCGTAACATTTGAGGTTCTGATTTTCTCCAGCTGTTGCAATGTTACTATAACTTACATATAATAATATTACATTTTCTCTTGAAATGATTGTAACAATATGATTTATTCTATATATGTATATAACGTGTAACTGTGTGATCCTTGTACCTGGTCAAATGTGTCTGAAAATAAGATTATTCCAACTTTATGGACAACAGTGTATATATTGTGCACACATATATAAATATACACTTATGACATCTTATCTTAGATGATAGGAACATTTTCATTCACCTGTTTTTTATTATCCTCTGCACGATGGCATCTGTAGTGAGGCTGTTCCCACTGTCAATAGTGCGTAGGATTCCTTTCCTCCTGGGCTCCTGAAAATGATGGAAACAGTCACAAAATGGAATTTTAAATCATAGGAAATGATTTTTCCAGTGTGTTTTTTTTAAGTGAATCCATCAGTCAGTCAGTTTGTTATGTTATGACTAAGATTCAATGATTTGCCATCATATATTCAGAAGAATAGTGGCATATATTTGGAAAAAAAATCATATATGTTTTATGAATTTGAGAAATGTGATTTAAACCTCTTGTTCCCTTTTGAATTTTTTTAATTTACAGAGTTCATACATATTTTTGAAGTCAAACTCAAGGACTTTTAAGGGTCATTCTTAACATTTTCTAACACCTTAAAAATACACATGTATATAATACTCATGATTATTTTTTTTAATCACAACAAAGTGTATTGTATTATGCTCTAAACATAGTTTTAGATGTTTAAACAGCAAAAAGATTAGAACTAAAAATATTGTCCAAAAAATGGGAGCTACTTGGTATTTATCAACACACTTGCACTAAGACAAAAGTTAAAATAAAAATGTACCTGGAGTTGCTTTTAATGTTCCTTGTCTACCTTGCTAATTTGTATTACCTCTCTGTAACTAACTTTGGTTATAATTGCAAACATTTACAATCACTTAAACTGAAATCCCAGTACTTTTCTGATACAACATTGAAATTCAAACATTTTCAATGATTTCAAGCATCAATACCAACCCTGATTTAGAGCTTTTTTTTTTTCCTTCAGCCAATTATTAAATACACTTTTTAACCCTAAAATATCTAAATAGCTGCCAGACATACAACACATATACTGATCTAAGATATTAAATAACTTTTGAAGGAGTGGTTATTCATCTTTTTCTCTGTGACACATTTGAAATAAACTAACACAACATCCTATCTATACGTTTCAGAAATTCAGGAAAAATGTAGATCAATAAAAAATATCACATCGTCAAGTTTGACAAAATACAAAGGTTGTAGCTGCTTGTTTTTACATTTAGTTGATATATTTGGTTGAAAAGTCACTTTTGACTTAATTAAATATTTTTAAAAAATACTCCATCATATCAACTTTTGTTAGCCACGTCAACTGAAATTTTGCAAAAATCTGACTTTTTATGTAAGTATAATACAGGCAGTGTTAAAAAAAATCTTACAGCATAAGGGTCAGAGCCATCCTTGTCTGGGTATATTTCTGTCTTTCCATGGCAAACAAGATCTACCTGTAGAAAAAAAAAAACAGACACAGACTTCTTGTTATGTTTACCTTGCTACTAAAAATTGTGTGACTTTTTCTTGTTTTTACCTTGAAATGGTCCAATAAGTCTTTTGTGACTGCAAATGGTGCACCAATCACCACCTCGGACACATACTGGGAGGAAAAAAAAGACAAAAACAGTTTAGTATAGTGACTTACATAATATATATTGTGCTTATGGAGACACAGTAAAAGGAGACTCTTACTCGACAGGCCAGGACACTGAGCGTTCTCTCATGGACGTTCATTATGGGGTAATTTTTTCCTTTGTAACGATTGACCTCCTGAAAATAAAGAAAATAAATCAGTGATAAGACACTGATGAAACATGACGAAAACACACAGACAGACAAAGACTCACCTGATCAAAGTGCAGCCCCACTATAATGTATGGTTTATCTGCAAGCTTATGCACCGCTTCCAGAAAGTCCACATGTCCAATGTCTGAGAGGAGACTGGTCAAGGGTGCATTTGACAATTCATAATTCTCTCAACAAATGTTTAGTTTATTACCCTTTTAAGACCTGTAATCATTTTTTAACAGTAATTTCCAATGCTATTATTTCTCAAAACCTAAATGATTTATTTTTCTTTTTTCTTTTTCTACCTCACAGGGACTATTGTAACATAAAACACAGATTAATTTCTTAAACTCAAACTCAAACATTATTCCTTCACCAATCTTACCATCATAATTTGTGACTTGGTTCAAATTAGATGTATTGACTCTTTGTGTTTGGATCATTAGCGATTAGCATTAGCGATTAGCATTAGCATTTCATGATCCTTTACTATAATCTTTACTGTTTGGTTCATCACATTTTCAAAAAATCATTACATGAATACCAAAGTATTTCTGAAACATGATGAGAATTATTTATGTAAAATAGACCCTGTAAAAGTTAATAAAATGAAAAAAAAATGCAATGTATTATTTTATTGTTTGCATTTTTCAGTCAAAATTTTCCAATATTTACTAAACATAGAATATTTTTAAGCTGTATTGTCTATAAATAAGTTTTTAGTTGTCACTCAAAAGTTACTCTTTAGATGATTATGTCTTATTTGAACTGTGATGAAATATTTTGATAAGAAAGAGAAATGAGAAAAACACACTTGGTAACATTTACATATTTGCAGTGTATCTTTCCTGTTGCTGGTCCTTTAAGGCCGGTATCCTGCATGTTTTAGTATCCCTCTTCCAACACAGCGGATTAAAATGATAAGCCTATCACCAAGCTCTGCAGATGCCTGATAATGACATCAGGTGTACTGGAAGATGGAAACATCTAAAACATGCAGGGTATCAGGAATGGACACCCCTGTCTTAATCTGTCATCAGAAATTTAACCCTTTAACCTTCCACTCAATTTCACCTAAATTTCTTAATAAAGTCAGCTGAATGCTGTTCTTGAATCATTTTTGATAACATGCAAGTGGTGTTATGAATGAAAATATTAAGATGAAAACTGGGATATTAAATTAAATGATGCAATAGCCATTTGTGGGTATTTATTGATGTGTTTTGGACTACATTTTGCCTTTTTTTTTTTTGTTTGTTTTTGATGTTGTTGTTGGACTATGATTGCGTTTGTTGGAATATGGTTCCTTTGTGCATAATTCTGAGACATAAAGGTTCAGATCAGCTGTTTGCCATTTGTATTTTGAACAAATGAGTGATTGTACCTGCTGTGGATATTGTATTGGAAAGTGGTTTATATCTTTCAATGTGTGAGAATCTCCGTTGTCAAACTACATTAGGTCATGTGACATGTGGGACAAGTTTGGGTGGTTTGATTAACATTTTTGATTGGCTACTACCAGCCTATATGTGGATCCTTGGAAGTTTAAAAGGTTAACTGCTGTGTTTGTTTGTCACCATAGCAACAAAAGGATACGAAAGAGGTCAAAGGCTCCTGCTACGTAGATGATGGTATCTCCAGGCTGAGGCTCCTGACCTGAGGCGAACTGGATGATCTTCTGTGATGTTTGAAGGAACTGTGACACCCCAGTCCAGGGACTATGACCCTTCTGAGCATGTGACCCCCATAATAAAAAAAATAAATAAAAGGCACAATGAGTATCAATAAAGAAGACTAGTTTCAGTTCAGTATATATATATATATATATATATATATACATATATATATATATATATATATATATATATATATATATATATATATATATATATATATATATATATATATATATATATATATATATATATATATATACACATTTTTTTTAATTTTTTTTGTTGTTTTATTTTGAAAAAGGAATGATACATGGATTGTCAAATATGTGTTTTTATTAATGAATTAATACATTTTTTATTGGAACTTTATAACATACAATATACAAACTTTAAAAAGCACAATTCAATTACTGCCCCCCCCCCCCCCCCCCCCCCAATAAAGAACACATTTAATAATAATTACAAAGGAACAGGGAGCATGTAAGGTAATAATATGAAATTAAAAATAATATATTAAAATAAAAAAAAAAATGAAAAAGGAGTTTAAAGCAAGTACCTTTTACAAACACTTAAGTAAATAATGGAGCAACTTAATAAAGTCAAAACAAAAGCTATTGCTTCATTTCATTGTGTAATTTTTTGGGCTGATTTTTGTGACTTAGTTAAAGAGATCAGGATGAGGAGACGCTGAATGAGCACCACCCGCTGGTTAAGAGAAGTAAAGCCAAGATGGATGGTTCAGTGCAGGCCCACAAACCCTCAATACATTTATTCAGCACTTGCCAAATTAACAACATTATTCTTTCAGCCTCGATGGTGAAATGCGAAGAGACCCTCTAGTGCTTTGACTGTGTTTAGAACCACAGCGTGTTACTAAACACAAGTGGCATTCAGTGTTTACCGGAAGGAAATGCAACTTGATTATAAAGTGGGCTTTGAGGAAAGGTCTTTGTCAGCTAATGGTTGACATCTGGTCCACATCGTGACTTTGGCTGCTTCAGTGACAAAACCAGTCAAGTTGGAGGAACTACAGATGCACACCGTTAGCCTCATAGCATAATTACACAAGTCATAACTTTACTATTACGCAGTTACCCACAGGTGGAAAGTAACTCAGTAAAAGTACTTTGTTACTGTACTGAAGTAGATTTTTTAGGTATCTGTACTTTACTTGAGTATTTATTTTTCTGTCAACGTTTTACTACATTTACTACATCTTTGCATAAATATCTGGACTTTATACTCTTTACATTCTCAGAAAAGACTTATTACTTTTTCAAAGTAAACAGATGTGACAGTATGAAAAATTTGTCACTTCAGAGAGAAGTGACTAATTTTTTTATTTATTTATTTATTTATTTTAACGTCAACCTTAGTCGATGACTGATGTAGGCTGCCAATATTCCTAAATTGATATTTGGCACCAATACTGATTTTCATTCTCTGTCAAATGATAAAGTCTTCTTTAATTACAATTAGAAAATAAAAAGTGTGACAGTTAGCCTAATAAATATCATTACACGCAATTTTTTTTTTTTTTTTTTTATTCTGTATGGACAGAAATACTTCTAAGAACACTGAGGTGCTGTGAATTTCACCTGTCACTAAATCATAGCAGGGAATAAAGAGCAATGCAAGAGTCCGATAATGATAGAAGAAATAATCGTAAATATTGGCCTGATATATCGATCTATCTAGTGTGATGCAATTTCATTTTTACCCACTGCTATTATTTTAGTGGTCTGGTCCATTTCAGATCATATTGGGCTGAATGTAGCCGCTCAATTTAAATAAATTTGACACCCCTCATTTAGGTGATGACACCATGAGGATAAGAATGGACATTAAAATGGAACAGAAATGTGTTTGGTACCTACCTTTCCAAAATTGTCTGTGTGTTGTTGATAGTTTGAACTATCCTATAAAGACAAGAAGAGTGAGGATAAAGAGCATATACAGAGATCAGTGGTCCTCAAATGCAGTCCTCGTGGCCCAGTGTCCTGCATGGTTTAGATATCTACGTCTTCTATCACATCTAAATGATAAGCTTTTCAGAAGCATGAGAATGATGTAATGGCTTCCAGGTGTGATGGAAGAGAGAGATGTTTCATATTTATTTATTTATTATAAATGTTTAGGTTTTTAAAATTATTTTATTTAGTATTTATTATATAAACAAATTAGATTAATTGTAATTATTTTAATGTTTTTAATTTATTTTTTGTTGAAAAAAGAGGGAGATATTTTTAAAATATTTTTTTCATATTTTAAAAAAAATATATTTTAAATATTTTAAGTTAAAAATTTGTAATAAAATTTTTACATTTAAAAAATAATTTAAAATTATTTTTACTTAATCAAATATTTTTCATTTTAAAAAAAGGACAGGGGGATTATTTAAAATACATTTTGACTTTTTATTTTTTTTAAATTTGCTTTATTTTTTAAATGTAATTTTAAAAATGTATTTATTTAATAAAAAAAAATAAACAATTCTTAAAATATTTTTTTATTAATTTTATTTTGTATTTATTTATTTTTTTTTATTTTTTTATTTTTTAAAAAAAGAAGAAGCAAAGGGCCATATCTAAAACATGCAGGACACTGGGCCATGAGGACACTGACATAGAGAAAACAAAAGTGATGCTCACGATGTTGCTATGGTGTGCTTTGGTCATCAGCAGCATCCTGCCAACCAGGTCTGTGGTCGACACTCCCTGCGTTCGCTTACACTCCCTGTAATGACACGGTATGGAATGTTTTAACATAAGAAAAGCAAACACTCCTCGTCATTTACCTTCTGCACATTTTCATAGTCATGTCTCACCTGTACCTCCCGGACTTCTTCACCTCTTCATACGTGTCCTTCCCATCCACTGTTAGTGTGATATCATCTAAAATAACAGCATATGTTTCATGCCACGACTAAAATTGGTCTTTCAGTGGGTTTAACTAAGAGCATATTTAAGTAATAATAGTAAAAAATTAATCACACAAAAATGCTTGAAGTTTCAATATGTCATATTTGGTGTAATTTACGAGTACATTATTAGATCTCTAACTTAATAATGCCTCACTCTCGCCTACATTGGGTGGAAAAAATATCTCCTATTACAGCCTGTGTTTGACCTGCACTTTGAGTGACTCTACTCTATAGTTAGATGATGTTAATGCACATTAACACCAGATACCAGCAAATATAAAACAGAAAAAGAAGACAAGGAAGTCTGTTGTGAGCTCAGATAAAACATGAAAAATAAGCAGGTTATACAGTAATGCAAACATAATTATGAATATTATCTGTTAATATCTGCAATTATATCTTTACAAATCCAAAGTTTCAGTAAATACTGTTTTTTTATTATTAGTATTGATATTTTGATGAAAAAAATACCTTAAATTTAAAGTCATTCAGGAATATTGGATTAGATGGTAGATCTAACTATCTATCTATCTATCTATCTATCTATCTATCTATCTATCTATCTATCTATCTATCTATCTATCTATCTATCTATCTATCTATCTATCTATCTTGTTATGACTCTTACTGTTATCACCCTGCATTATTTTAACTTTTATCCTACGATTATTAAACTATAGACACATATACAGTATATATATATATATATATATATATATATATATATATATATATATATATATATATATATATATGTATATACATATATATGTAGAACATAATTCGCCATCTTTTTATTTTATGTTATTACATTATGCTGGTGATAGGTACCTCCATGTACACAGAAGTCACAGTTGTACTTGTCGAGGGTCTCCAGGGTTGTGACATAAGGTGCTCCTTCCACGACTTCATCCACCCACTTTATAGCCCGCACCATCTTGTACCTTTCTTCCTGAGTGAAGACTGGTGGACCCTTGTGCTTGGCGATCTCACCTTGACATCAAAAGGGAGACAGATGTGAGTTTTACTTACACTGGTCTACAACTAAAATGCTTCTGGAATAAAACTAATAACATTTTAACACAAGTGTTTTACTGATGAAGAAAACGCAAGTCTTAAATACTGTTTGGCTCAAGTTTCCAGGATAAGTCTTGGGTCAAAATGTGAAATTCTTAGAATTAACAAGAGAATATGTTCCAGTCCAAAGGGATATTGGTGTTAGATCTACCTGTACATTATGATCCATTCACTTTACAGGTTCTTTCTACTGGAATATTTACAACATTTCCATTGTATACATGTACATAAACCACCATATATGTGGAATAACACACCATCATATACAATATATTTAAAACATGAGCTAACCAGTACTTTTGTCATTTGTTTTCTGATTAAAGTTTGTTAGATTTAGCACATTTAATGTTTGAAGCAGATACCTTCTAAAAATTGTAGAGCAGTATAATCAGTTGTTACTATCCATATAAATATAGTACTTTTTCTGTTATTACAACAATAAAATGCTGCAGTGTGATGACAGAGAATGAGACACAACCATTGACACATACACAACAACCCCCTCGTTGCCTGTAGGACTCAGGCGGTGACTGTTTTAATTAAGGCACAAAAGTCAGTAAACAACAGGTACAGGTACAATGATTTTAACTGATCATTCAGCTGAGGTGATGCCTTACTGTTAATCACTAACATATTGCAAAAAAAAAAAAAAAAAAAAAAAGCTTCTGCAACGACAGTGACGAGACCACGTCTTGTTTTCTTCAATTTCTTGTTCATTCACTTGTTCATTTTAATGCTTGATAAATAAATGGTACATTTATTTGGACAAATATAATGATGGCTCCCAAAAAAAATAACTCATATGAGTTTAATTTCAGAGCTGCTATCTGTCCATTTTCCATGATTTTCTTGATAAAATACAAAATCATTATATTTCTGACATTACACTGAGAAAAAAACTGTGCTTTTAGGCATTCCATCATTTCTTTTCTGACTGTTTTAGTCACATGATACACACAGAAGTTAGTACCTGATTACATAACTACTGTTTTTGATAGCTTTTAATGGTTTGATCATTTTTCCATGACTGTATAATCAACCACAGCCTGTCAGGAAAAAATGTGTTTCATTTGATTTGTCATCAATACCTCAGATCTAATGAGTACTTTCTTGAGCCCAATAAAATAAAAATTATTAGAACCCTAGAACAAAAGTGACTAGAAGAAGTCCCAGAATGAAATGATTGAGTCAGCATTTCAGAAAGAAATCCAGTCTAATTTTATGGGAGCTTGGTTTATAAATAAATAAATAAATATATATATATATATATATATATATATATAAAAATTATTATTATTATTTTTATTTTTGGACGATTTAACCTCAGAGCTTCTGTTCAGAGGCCCTGTCGACCTGGAAACAATGTCAACATTGATTCACCAGTAAAATCCATGGAGTTGGATCAATGACATTAGATGGAGACACTTGGTTTTGTGTTTAATTAATAATATCTTCATGTCACATCTCTGTTTAAATGTAATAACCTTTGAATTTATTCTGAATTGTTACAAACATATAAATTAAATATAAGAAAATTCAGGGGAAAATACTAAATACAGAGGGCAATATTATAATAAATGATGATAAATCATTTGAGTAAAGGTTAAATAAATAAATAATACATTTGGGGAATTGACACAAAAGTATCACTTGGTTTTTATGGGTTAAGTTAAAATGGGAGGACAGGTGTGGACTTGACACTTGTCTGAACAAAGAGCAAAGGGAGTGTTTCGTGTGAAGACGTAGGTGTGTAATGTTTGTTCTTAAGCCTTACTGTCTGTGTGTACTCCAACGATGAGGTAATCTCCCATGGCCTTGGCCTGTCGCAGTTGGTTGGAGTGTCCATAATGGACCATGTCATAGCTGACGGAGGAAAAACAAACAGATAAGAATATGACATGTGGGTAACATAAAGTAGGTGGGAGCACACAGAGAAAAGGTCATTAAAATATGAACTACTTCAACTTTAAGTAGTTTGAATAATTGCTTCAATTATTTTAAGTTGATGAAACTTGAAAAAAAATAAGAGTTTCCGGAACTTCAAATGTAGTTGCTTATTAAAGTATACTGAAGATAAAACATTACTTATTCATGTAGTATTTAAGGTTCTGTCAGTCCTACTGGGAGACTAAGGCAGGGTTCAGTGTCTTTGTCCAAGGACACTGGGACATGTGGACAGACAGAGCCGGGACTTGAACCATCTGACCCTTCAGTCATTGGACGACCTGCTCTACCAACTGAACCACAGTCGCCCCTGAATAAAACAACTGTGTTTTTTGATTATAATTTTTTTGGTGTTATAGATATTGGTGGTTATTTGCAGTGCTCTGAAATTGTATTTCATCATCTACTACATCAGTTAAGTTTATTTTTTTCAATCATCCTGATTTGAAACAATAGAAATAACATTACAATATCATTCTCAGCACTTACAGTAATAACTTAATTCTACTCAGTTGTTACTTGTCTATTGTTCAGTTATATCCACAATAGTTCCCCTTAATAAAAAAAAATATTAGTTGGAAGTACTTAAAAACAAGAACATGTTACAGCAACTTAATACATTTGAGTTAGTAATACTATTTCTGAAACTTTGAGTATATTTAATTATTCTGAACATTCAGGTTTACAGTGTATATACTTCAGATCTTTAAATCTAAACAGTAAATATGTTGCTGACCTGTGTAGGAGTGTTTTTATTTTCATTCCCTCTACTTTCTTTTTCCCCTCACATGTGTGTACGAGTAGAAAAAAAATTAAAATAAACCTGTATTAAACTGAACTGTATATTAAATGTTTTGTTATCATAAAAAGGTGAGCAATGACAACCAGGAATCGTGAAGATTTCATGCAAAATAATGTCCCACCATTAAGATAGTCACCAGTACAGTGTGTGTTCAGCCCAGACTACATCATCATCTGTAGATAATTAGATTAACACAGATTGCAGACTGCGATTGTAATATGGTAATCTATCATATAATACAGGACAGACAGGCATATTGTAACTGTCAGTATCACTTCAGTCAGCAGCTGATTTGACTTTATTTTTCTAACTGATTCATCTGCAGAATGTGCACGCTGGTGTAAATACTTATATATCCAAGAGTCAGTTTTTAGTAAATGGTGTGTGTAGATGCAAAAATAGACTCAAACATTCATTCATTCCAAGGTCAATTATTCTGCTTAATAAAACAAAACACTTTAGGTTGTAGCAATTTTAGCATTTATTACAGTATTTTATCCATGTATTATACTTTTCATAAAGGCATTTACTGCGTACAGTGTGAGTAACAGTATCTTTATGTCTGTATAGTCATGTATATGTAACATCTATGTGCTTTTCAGATGTTTGGTACCTTACAAAAACATCCCTTCAGGGAGAATAAAGTTGATTTATTTGATTTTTTTCCCCCATTTTGTGACCCAGTTAAATAATAAAATCTAGAGGTGAATATTAGTCTGGCTCAGTTGAAGAAATAAGGTTGGATATTTTCTTTGCATACTAGTGTTATCTGTGTGTTTTGTAGTATTTTCAGTATTTATTATAGATCCTATAACTGCATTTACTGTGTACAGTATAAGTAACAGTATGTTTATGTCTGTATAGTCATGTATGTGTACTATCTTTGTGCTTTTCAGCTATTTGGCACTTTATAAAAACATCCCTTCAGGATTTGACCTATTATTTCCCCTCAAAGTCAGTAACTGTAGTTGAGAGGTCTAATATTAACCACCCTCAGAGGCATGTTCTGCTGCTACTGTAGCAATCACTTATGAAAGGCACTTTTGATGCTGATTTACCATTAAATTCTCTACATCTAATACAGAGAGTCATAAACCTTTGCAGTTTAGTCCAGAAGACAAATCAACATTATAAAAAAAGACATTCTGTTCTGCCATGATAGCATTTTTAACTGACATCTAAGGTGAATGGAAGAGTGAAATTAAACCTCCTTTACTGAGGTATATGACAGAGATGTTTTTTTTCTGTTTGTTTTTGATTTGATTTATTTGGTCAAAAATATAAAAGCACATAAATACAATTTCATATATATGAATTGACATACAATAAAAACCAGAATTACGCAAAAAAAGTGATGGCACTTGTTTCCATTGTGGTACCTAGGATCAGTGACAAACATGTATATAGGCAAAAAATATGAATAACACAGATGTAAACTCAAAAAGTACTGAGAGCGCAAACTTTTTTGCCAGTTTATTTGTCTGTCCATTTGTCTGTCTGTGTTTTAGTTAGTAAGATAACTTAAACAGTAATGGATGGATCTTGATGACATTTACAGGGTAGGTTCCAGGATTCTGGATCACTTTGAAATGTATTCTCCATTTACCGCAATGTAAAATTTCTAAGTGATTCAGAATCAAGGATCACTTCCAGATCACCACCAAAATGTAATTTGTTCCTTGTGACACCCCCAACACATCCTGAAAATTTCATCCAAATATGTCCATAAATGTTTGAGTCATTTTGACTTTTTATCTCATGATTCCGATTTTTTTTTCTTATAATATTGATTTTTAAGCTAATGATTTAGATTTAGTTTTTGTTTTTTTTAAATCTCCTATGTATGACTTTTGCATATTTCCTAAATGTCGTGTCCATACACCCTAAACTGAGTACCATGACCCAATAAAACACATCATCTACACAGTAAGTCACTTTTAAAGGCTTTATTTTTGGATATTTTTGAAGTTTTTCTGTTTTTTTTTCTTGCTTAAATTTTTAAGCAAGAAAATTTAATTTTAAAAAGCAATTAAAATGATTTCATCCATAGCAAAAAAAAAAGAAGTTTTATTTTTTACTTCTTTACAATTGAGAAGTTGTACTTTTTTACTTTGTTCCAGAAGGTGTTCGAGAATAGATCCCATTAAATTTTAGTGAATGTAGATCAAAGGTTAAGATCAAGATTACTAAAAATGTGTTTTTACAATAATAAGACAGAGGGCGAATCAGGTAAAACATGTGCGAGGGGCGGGGTTTGTTGTGCCTGGCACCATTTGTTCAATGATGTGGTCATGAATCATTGATGTGTTAGTGGTTTTGGTCATTGTGAATGTGTTCTGATACGTCACTTCCCCTACTCTTAGTTTGTAAAAACAATACATAAAACCCTTTTAAGTATCGCACTTGTATGCATATAGTAAGTTACATTTAAACCCAGAAATTAGTTCACATAATGTAACTTTTTTATATATATATTTTACTGAAGTGAAAACTTTATAAAAATGTATTGAGAACCATTTTATTTTTTGGAAAGGCAACAGTAAGAGTAATATCTGTATTTAACAAATGGAATGATAAGTTAATGATGGAAATAAAAAAATAAAAAAAAAATAAAAAAAAGAATTATTAATTAAAGATTAAAGTCCTATTTGGTACACTACATTATACATTAGCATTCTCCAGAGTCAAGTGTGGAACAAGAACATAAATAGCATTAAAAAAAAAAAATCAATAGTGGTAGTAACAGAACCCCATCTCCTCATCAGCCAAGGGTGAAAATGAAAAACAGCATCTGCAACATGCTGTCAGTGTAAACAAACTAAACCACAGTGGAGTGTATTTAAGTTAGATCTGGAGCCAAAGTGCAGAGACAAACTAAAATATCATGCTTGTTGTCATGGAAACTTAAGTGAAACTAAGACTTCCACATTATGCTATCAATCTGCCGAAAAGGTATCCAAGTGTTCAGACTGTGAGGCAATAGTGCATGCAAAATAGGTGTGTGTGTGTGTGTGTGTGTGTGTGTGTGTGTGTGTGTGTGTGTGTGTGTGTGAGGTGAATAAAAAAAAACAAAACAAGAAAACTCTAAGACCCAGACCGGGTTACATAAGGCCAAAAGGCTGCTTGTGGACAGACAGGAATACTAGCTGGGTGGCCCAACATGTGACCGTATTGCTGTTGTATTTTTTAGCAGGGATGGTTCATGCCGGTATCACGGTGCAGTGATGAAATATTCAATAGTAGAAGCTGTTAACAGACACCCGAACAGCACCTTCGCCTCTCAAGAGCAAAGCTTAAACCACGTACAAAGTGAGAAAATAAAACGTATCCGCTCTTACATATTACAGGTTGATTTTATTTAATCGTCTGAAGGAGTTTTTTTTTTTATTATTATTATTATTGTATACGACTGGGTAGTGTTTCTTATTTTTTCCAGATATTTTGCTCAATTAAAAGTTCAGAGTATAACCTCTTAACATAACAATGGATTTGACTAATCCAGTGAACTCATAGTTTGAGCATCAATAACAAATATTTTGTAACACATGCAAATAAAGTATTAAATTGATGAACTTTGGTCTCCAAACTTTTAATCTCCTTTCTATTTTTTTTTTTATTCAATATTTTTTATGTACCATACTATTTCTTCTTCAATTCTCCATTTCATGAATAATAAAGTTCAACCTAACAAAAGTGTGAATATATTTTTCCTCATATCAACCCAACAATGTATTTAAAAGGGTCATATTTTTGCTGAATCTGCTTTTATTTTTTAGATATTTGGACCCTAATCATTTAAAAGGTTTCAATTTGAACCTTCCAGGTGCTACTGGGTGGTTCAGTTGGTAGAGCCTTTCAGTCCAATGACTGAAAAATCGGCGGTTTGTGTCCCGGCTCTGGCTGTCTACATGCCCAAGTGTCCTTGGGCAAGACACTGAACCCTGACTTAGTCTCCCAGTCGGACTGACAGAACGTTAGAAACCCACTGGTTTATGTGAGGCTAATGTAAAGCACTTTGAGCACCATGACGGTAGAAAAGCATTATATAAGTACAGTCTATTTACTCAGTTATCTTTATATTAATTCCAGCAAAAAATACAGTACATTTATACAACCCATTTTCATTCCTGCTTAATTTGTTAGTTTTTTTTAAACTAGTTACATCAGGATATTTGTATATATAAAAGTTAAGACTTCCAACCAACATAAGTACAACATAATGATTTACCAGCAGCAGTGGTTTTAGTAAAAACTGAACATACGGTATGTCCAAACTTTGAGATGATTATCTAAAATGTTCAATTCTTGGCTGAATGGGACAGAGAAACACAGCCAATAACCTGGAAGGGGCGGGGCATGAAGTTGCTCATTTGCACTTAAAGGACCAGGCCTTAAAACAGCCTTTCTAGTGCCATTACTCAGAAATAAGGCTGAAGATGGACCTGTGGAATTGAATTAATGAAGAATTCAAACCCAAGCATAACATTTACAGCTTATGTAGATCATAGGGAACCGTTTTAAAATGCATAATTCCATTTTTTTTTTTTTTTAAACCTAAACATCAGTATTTTAACTCTTTTAAGACGGTCATTATAACAGACCTCCTAAGTGTTTAAATTGTCTTTGGAATAAAAGTGTCAGAAAATATATTTTTTGCAAATTCTTTTTCATATTTGTTTTGTGAAAGAACTTAATTTTCCATATCTGGCCACTAAGTATTATCATTATTATTAATAATAAATTTTATTATTATTATTAATTTTGTTTGTTGTGTTTCCTCCTGTCCCTGAATCCATTGAAAAAGTTCCATCATGTGACCACATGTACTGTATGATGTCAGGATATGTTTTAATGTGTGTTCTTTATTCTGTACTGTAATTCCTGGAAACTTGGATCGGATCATTATGTGGCAGCCTGTTAAATGCAGCTCTTCCACTATTGTAACCAAGAATTTCCTGTCAAGGGATCTATTCTATTCTATTCTATTCTATTCTATAAACTATGTTTCAGTAAAAAATAAAGAAATTAAAGAACAGACTTGTTTAAGTTTAAGTCTATTTATTATCACAAACAACTGTAAATGTCCATAACAAAACTTTGTAAGATTGCAGAAATAAACTTTTAACTATTTTTCTTGTGCTCAAACATGCTTTTCGGTCTTGAATAATCAGTATCCATATTATGGAGTTAAATTTTTTTGTTATTTCCAGGTAGTTTTTAGCCTGTGTGGAAGTCTCTGAAGCAGTTCCTTTCTACTTGACAGTCCCACAGTGCTGTCGTTACAGTATATAGTGTCAAAAAGCTCAGGGTGGAATTTGAATTTTGTAGATAAAGGAAACACTTCAGGAGTTACAGTAATTTAAAAGCTCTAAAGCGTAAAATGTAGCGCTGAAGAGATTCCCCACTGGTAAAGGGTTAAAGTTATTTCTATCAAATTATACATATTAGCACCCATTCATATGCTATTTTTGGATGTTTTGGAATATTCCATTTATACTGTGTCTAATTCTAATCAGGAAAAAGTGTTTTACGATCATGTTTTGCCTTGAGCTCAGTTTAAGATGAAGAGAAAATCTGTTCAGATGGCACCCTGAGACTAAGATAAACCAGCTTTTAATGAATATACAACAGACCCTATCAGCTGAGGCTTAAAATAACATGTGTGTGTGTGTGTGTGTGTGTGTGTGTCAGCAGATTCACAGTGGAAGACAGTGGACTTTAACATGTCTTTAATGATTCTGCTCTGACACCTGGTCTTTAACCCCCATCGCTTCTGTTTAGTGATTGACTAATATGGATTTTTTTGGGGCTGATACTGACACTAATTTCTTAAAGATCATCGTTAGCTGATGACCGACACAGGCCGCCGATATTTCTAAGCCGATACTGATATTTTTTTCCTCTGTCTCAAATGATAACAAATGTGAGAAAATCTTCTTTACTTATAATTAGAAAACAAAAATTGTGCCAATACCGATACGGCATAAAATTTTTAAAAAAAATTAACATCATGGTTAGCTGATGACCGACACGGCCGCTGATATTTCTAAGCCGATGCAAATTTTTTTGTTCTCTGTCAAATGATAACAAATGTCAGAAAATCTTCTTTATTTCTAATTAGAAAACAAAAATTGTGCCGATACCATTTTTTTTAATGACCAATGCAGGTCACCAATATTTCTAAGCTGATACCGATTTGTTTTCCTCTGTCTCAAATGATAACAAATGTGAGAAAATCTTCTTTACTTACAATTGGAAAACAAAACTTTTTGCTGATACCGATACTGATTTTTTTAAAAATTATTTTAACATCATCGTTAGCTGATGACCGACACAGGCCACCAATATTTCTAAACTGATACAGATTTTTTTTTCTTCTCGCTGACATGATAACAAATGTCAGAAAATGTACTTTACTTACAATTAGAAAACAAATACTTTGCTGACACCAATGTAAATTTTTTTTTTTTTTTTTTCCATCATCCTTAGCTGATGACTAATACAGGCTGCCGATATTTTTAAACTGATATTGATTTTTTTTCTCCTTTGTCAAATATCTTCTTTACTTACAATTAGAAAACATTTGGACACTTAACCTGACAAATATCACACTTTTGTCAGTGTGGACACCAGTATCTCCAAGAAGAAAAAAACCTAACTATTGGCCTGATATATCGTCTGGCTGATATATATCGGTCTACCACGACTTCTGTTCATTATAAGAAGACAGAGTCTATTTATTTGAAGACAAAAGCAGAAGAGACAACGCTCCCTCCTTGGAATTTTCCTCTTCTATCGCTCCTGATACTGGAGAGCGTGGTGATGTGCAGCAGGGCTTCGATGGGAAACAATGTGCTCAGTGATGGGCGCTAGCGGCGGCGGTAGCAGGTGTGGGCTGGAGGGGTTAGAGGGGTTAATATCATGAGCTCTGTTGACATTGGCTCTCTTTGCGTGCTCACCCCACCGGTTAATATTCTGGCATCCCAAATATTCTCTAACATTCCACCAAACCAGGGTTAGGCAGCCACACCTAAACGACAGGAATTTGACAAAAGAAAAGCACCATAATCCTGGCCTCCGCACATAGATATTCAAAACCTTTATTTTGCCGCTGCACCACCACACCGCCCTCTGCTCACCAAGGCGTGATGCTTCTACTGACAGACGCACTCAGGCATCTTCGGGTTCAGAGGGTATGATCAACTCGCACAAAAATGACAAAACCTATGCAGACTGAAAACTGTGAAATTGAATGTGTGTGCTTTTTACATTAGTAATTTATCTATTTTTTTTTTTATTTTAAGCTTATTTTAACTCCTCATTCACTGACTGGTTTGTATTTTAATTTCATTGTACTTGTTGCAATGACATTTATGGTGATGAAAATAGCAGTGTATCACCAGTTCTATAAAGTTGGGAGCATTTTTTTATACTCTATTTTCTCCCTAGTGTCATCTCCCTTAAGGCAAAACACAAAAACACTCATGCTTTACAGCAGGGGTGTCAAACTCATTTTAGTTCAGGGGCCACATTAATAAAATTTTGATCCGCAGGAGGACAGACCAGTGAAATAACAACATAATAATATGAAAAATAATATCAACTCCAAACTTTCCTCTGTGTTTTAGAGCGAAAAAAGTAAAGTTATGTCATGAATTTTTTTTTACATCCTTTAAAGTTCTGTGAATAACATGAACAAACCGAAATTTCTTAAAAAAAAACTGTGTCTCAGTTTTATCATTTATACATGTAAATTACAGATCACTGTAGATCAACAAAACATACATGTGACCCTCCAGCACAAAACCAGTGGTTCAGTCTCACAGCAGTATTTCTAGCTATAGCCTCAAATATATTATATGGGTTAAAATTTGAAATTTATGCATAAAATCCAAGTAAAATGTCTCCTTCTAACTATGAATTTTTGTGAAATTCCTACCTTAAGTGTTTCAAATCATGCCTTTTAGGAAGGACAACAACTGACTCTGACAGTAATTAAGTCTAAAACAAAGAAAAATTGGCTCAAAACACGGCTTTCCTTCGCGTTAGGTATTTCCCTGTCATGTTTGGTACCATTGAGAAGATCAGGATTCCCTCTAGAAATCTACATAATTATATATTCGAACCAATGGGAGGCCTCAGAACAAAGCCTTCTCGAGTAAACAAAACCCCTTGTTGCTATGGCGATGTTAAAAAACAGCATCTGATTGGTTGAATTAGTGTCACGCAAACATTTTTAATAAAACTTTCAGATAAATATAAAATCATAAATTTCTGAAATTTGACCCAAGTGACTGGTTTTGTGCTGGAGGGTCACATTTAATAACAGGTGGAATATTGGTACAATTCAAAAATGTTCATATGTGTTCAGGTTAGTTTTATTTTTGTGAATAAATCGATGAAATTAAAAAAATAATTAAATTGGTCTATATGTGGAACCTGAACTAAAATGATTTATATCTTCAGTGTCATTTTTGCATTTCACAAACTCATCCCAGGGGCCATACTGGACCCTTTAGAGGGCCAGATTTGGCCCCCGGGTCACATGTTTGACACCTCTGCTTTACAGGGTTATTTTTTCCAACCTCCAAAAAAATCTGTACACAGCATCATTTGTATAGTGACCAAGAATGTTGTTGATCACATCAACATGGCTTTTCAAAGGACTGTGAAACACAAACAAAATTCCAGTTCATTTGTAGCGTGACAGAAAAACACTTCAAAACACTTTAACCCATAAAAACTCAGTGCTATTTTTGTGGCAGGCCTCTATATTTATCCTTTCTTAAGTGATTAATCACCATTGACTGTTATATTATCGTATTTATTTGCCGCTCTATGTGTGTAACTCATGTATTTTCTTATATTTAACTAACTTATTAACTGATATTCATTAAAGCTCAGAGTAAAGTAAACATAAAGATTACTAATCATGTACCAAAAACAGAGAAAACTCCAGAAAAAGTGACATTTTCTGCAAAGATATCTATCAATAACTGAAAATAAACCAAGTGTGTCCATCTACTGTCATTGATCCAACTCTATTGATATTATTGGTCAATCAATATTGTAGAAGATGATGTCATATCTCCACATCCAAATGGGTCATACAGTATCTGATGAGCATGAAAAGATGATAAACTGCATTTTACACCAATTATTTACACGGATAGATAAGATTAGTGAATATTTTAGATCAATAGATGGTTTGTCTTTATGAGTTAAGCTTTTTTTTATGCATTCCTTAAGATGTAAAATAGTCATTTGTTAGGCCCCGGAAGCAAACATTTCCTTTATCACTGAATAAAAATCATTGAATGACAAAAAAACTAACCTGATTCCATTTCAAAAATCTATATAAATATGGTTTTTTTATGAGTTATTTTTCCCCATTTGACACTCTTTCTGCAGCTGATCCATCAATCACACCTTCACTATGACCATATTATATAAGTGTACTATACTTCCTTTACATCCCTTTGGAACAGGACATGCTGTTTTAGGTTTATTATGTCGGGTATCGTTAAAGTAAGACGTTCAAAGTGTTCTGCTGAAAAATGCTGACTGTGCACAATGTGTGCAGTGTTCTGGGTTTGACTAGGACCAGGTTTTTTTTTCCCCCTCTCTTCATACTCTGCAGTATCAGCACAAGCAAAAATACCAGAGACATGTGCTTCCTTTAGCAACATAATATCTGTTATATCCTTGTTCCTTCATTACAGAGATCAGGACGTTATTCCAACTGGTGATTGGTGCAAAACTGAAGACATACGATCCAAAATGTATAATTAAAGTGTTCATAATAACCTCTATATGGACAGATTATGATCAATGAGTTCACAATTGCACCCACATATTTTCTGATAAAAGTTGTTTTTTTTTTCTGCACATATTCAACTGTCTGAAGTGCAAAATAATAAAACATGTTTTTCCCCCATTTGATTACATTTTAACCTGACAAAACTGCAAAACACAGTTAAAAAATAACCTACTTATAGAACAAAAATACTCCACCCTTCTGCTGCCATATCTAATAATCATCAAATCTTGTATCAGTTCATACTGTCTTCCAAAAATAACAGTAGTAGTCAGATTTTTTTTATCTGTTAAAATAACCTATCTTCTAAATCGTGTTAAAGTGTGATTTATTCAATTGCTTCTCATAATATAAAACACTGAGGTGGGGATGACCTGCAGCAGCTAATGTCGATAAATATCTGCCCTGCTGTTATGTAATAGTGTGAACTGACATGAAAAACTGGGGAGATGTACAGTACTATTTGTAAAGTAACTAAGTAAATAATGAATTACTATGATGATATTATCAGATTAAACCCCCAAAACCAGAACACACACACACACACACACACACACACTCACGCACAGTGTTATTTCATTAGAAGTTTGTGCATGCTGAAGCCTCTGGAGGATGAAGTATCTCCTATCCTAACCGTGCTGTTCCCTGGAACATGCAGCAGGCCTGTCCCGGTGAAAGGTGAAGCTGATACACTCATCCATCCGTGCGTAAAAGAAAACGACACTGCGGTTGTTGTTGAATCTCCAACATAACACACACACACACACACACACACACACACACACACGTTAAAGACGACTTACCACCCGTCGCACCACACCCGGATCCTTCGCCTCCTCTTCTCGGGACTGCACGCTGCAGCGCTGGGGGTCGTCCCTGCGTCTTTCCCTGCTGGTGTGTTCGCTTGGTGATGATGATGTCCGTTCTTAATCATCTTTTTTTTTTTTTTTTTTTTTTTACGCTGGTGACTTTTCCCCCCCTCTTCTGTATGTGCAAATTTACAGCCGCACGCTCCAGATCATGTGGTGAACGGGCTGGAGTTAGTCGCGTGCCCTCTTCTTTCAGCGCAGGACAACCGGTTTGTGTGTCAGCGGCAGCAGCGGCACCGAGATGCGCCAACGCCTCCTCTACCGGCGACGCGGCGACGCACGGACGCACGACTAACGGCTGCGTCAAGTAGCTAAACAAGCAGCGACACATACACGTAAACGGAAGACGACGCAACAGAAATACGACCCACTTAAACCCACGGCTGTTGGTTTTATTTTGAAAAACCCTACCGTTGATTCTTAGCTTCATTATCACGAGCTTGACTCAAAGTTGGATCGTACGATGGGTGCCGGCCGGGTGCGCACGGAGCCGGTGCAACACAGCCGACATGTTGTTACATAACAGCGACGTTTTTTCCACAGTCACGTGACTGGTTCTGGATTCCCACAGAAATCTCAGGCCAACTGCCAAAAGTGCTTCTGATAACATGCCAGGTTTTGATCCCTGTTTGTACATACAGCTCAGTTTTATCATTCAATAGTCCCCTTCTAGTGGATAATAATAATAATAATAATAATAATAATAATAATAATAATAATAATAATAATAATAATAATAATAATAATAATAATAAATTACAGTTATCATCAAACATATAATTAATTTAGATTTTTTTATATATATATATATATTTGTGTTTAACCCTTTAACTCCTAAGACTCTAACAGTTCTAATAAAATAAAAAAAATAAAATAAGCAACAACATGGACAATAATAGTCAAAAATGTATGGCAAACCAACAAAATAGTGACTGACATGAACAAAATAAGACACAAATTGCACAAAAGTAAAGAAAAAATAATAAAATACAATATTAAATGTAGAAATATAACACAAAATAAGGA
Source organism: Siphamia tubifer (assembly GCA_020466265.1). NCBI lineage: Eukaryota > Metazoa > Chordata > Actinopteri > Kurtiformes > Apogonidae > Siphamia > Siphamia tubifer. The sequence goes on along the minus strand of CM035790.1, from coordinate 28,805,474 downwards.
ACAAAATTCACAAAAACTAATAAATATTTACAAAATAATAACTTAACTTAGTTAAAATAAACTAAAATGAAGTATAAATTTAAAAAAAATAATAATTTGGTTCCAGTAGTTTTAGTTTGGGTATTTTCTTTCTTTTTTTTCTAAATCATTTGCTTTTTGACACCTGTTTATTTCCATATTTCAGATCCATGAACTAAACTCAGTAAAATCAGTATAAAATAAATAAATAAATAAATAAAAAATCTGAAAATTGAAACTAAACCGTCCTTTCAGAACGTGTCACTGCTGATGCATCAGGGGTTAAAAGGTTAAATTGAATTAACCTTCCTATGACATTCTGCCAAGAGCGATTAAACTATCATTAAAAACACTTAAAAAATCTATTTACTTTATTAAAACTTGTATTACTTTATTTTTATTAATAAGAATTGAGATTAAAAAACATGCAAATCAATCATTAAATAAATAAATAAATAAATAACAGAACTAATAAATATTGGTTTGGACATAAGTGAATTAACCCTATAATGCCACAAGTATAATATTTGATACACAGACAACTTCCATGTTTTTATAGTTTTCATACTTATCCAAATTTCCTTTTCTTATTTGTTAGATCGATGAAAAAAAATAGTTGATTCTTTTAATTATTTTTCCATATGTCTGATGAATAACAAAAGGAAATGTGGATACATTCTAGTAGACAGTATGAACCTAATTGGCTGAGTTTTCGTATTTATTTTCATGTTTTGGTTGTTTTTTTGTTGTTTGTGTGTTTGTATTCCTATCTTTATGGGGACATTGATATGTTTACACAGTTACATAATGGGGACCTCTGACACTATGGGGACCAAACTCCAGGTCCCCACAAGGGTTAAATATAAATAAAGGTCCCAACTAGTAAAATAGAAATGATGCAGCCCTATAAATACATGAATTAGTTTTTTTCCAGAAGTCCCCATAAAGTATGAGGGAAACAGGTGTAATGTGAAACATGGATTTTTCAAATGTTTGAAGATGTGTTTAGTTTAAAAAACAAAAAAAGGATTTATTTGAATGTATTTATTTTATTCATTTCTTTTTTAATTTATTTTACAAATTTTTTTTCTATGTATTTTATTTTTTTTAAGTATTTTTTTATTTATTCATTCACTTTAACTTTTTGCCACATTTAATTTAATTTGAGAATTTGTATTTTTTTTTATTTCATTTTATAAAAAAAATAAATGTGTTTACTTTTTAATTTGTATTTATTTTTATGTATTTTTATTTATTTATATAATTAATTAATATTTTATTATTTACTTATTTATATATTTGAATATTTTTATTTATTTATATAATTAATTAATATTTTATTATTTACTTATTTATATATTTGAATATTTTTTATTATTTATTCTAATTATTATTATTTACTTATTACTGACTTCATTATTATATACTAATTCATTCATTTTTCTTTTTGATTATACTTCATTAGAAACTTGGTCCCAATCAGGCATTAACCAATTTTTTAAGACATTTTCAGGAAATGTCCGAGGTGGTCCAGAATAAATCCCATTACTTCTGGTAAATGTAGGTCAAAGGTCAAAGTCACATTCACCAAAAATGTGTTCACGTAATAATAAGAGATCTAGGGCAAATCAGGTAAAAACCTTTACTAGGGGGCAGGGTTTGTTCTGCTGGACACCACATGTTTGTATTTGTTTTGTTCATTTCTACTCTCACTCTTTTTAAAAGAACACATTATTAGCCTCATATTATAACTGACTATAGTCTTTTTTTTTTTCAAATAGGCAATGATGCAAAATTAATATTTGATAACCAAGTTTTGAAACCCTGTACATTATGAATGTTTTCTTAAAAACCCTTATACATGCAATACCCAGATAATTCACCAGGGCAGAGAAATCCATTCAGCAGATGATATTTTCACTGACGTTACAAAATGGTCATGGATGAAGAAGAATTTGTTAGACATATTTGTGTTATATTCTATTTTTTGTTCGTTCAAAAATCCTTTTTGAGCATTAGGACTCAAATATAGTTGATATAATTATTGATATAAAAAAAAAGAAAAACATACATGGAAAAAAGGGGGGGTTGTTGAGAAGGACCAATAAAGGCTCCAATTTCAAAGAACTGCAATTTATTGAATGGTTCAGGCTTTATAGGGTTAATTATGACCACAATATACGAGGTAATTCTCCCTAATTTTCTATCCTTACTTGGAGAAATCCCTCAATTTGTGGAAAAAACCTTGTTGAGCTGCTGTCATTACCCATACACACCAGCAGAGGGCAGCCTACACCCATATATTTCCAATGTAAACTCACAAACATCCTTGAATCTATTGTCTTCTCTTTCTATTTGTGTGGAATCACTTATATGGACAGAAATACACAGTGATTGGTCTTTCATTGACAGAATAAGGTTCTTTGTCTGACAAACGGACTGGTGTTTTATAGTCGATATAAAAACCTTATAGTGACAATAATATCTGCTGATGCAAACAAAACCAGCAATACACACCTCACACAGACAGACGTGTGGTAGAAGAGGCTGGTAAATCTGTGGCAGATGTGGTAAATGAACAAGCTGATGAGGATGAAAGCATTAATTGTACTGAAGGGCTGTTTGTCTGAGAATTGGGGCAGGCACCTGCTGCAGAAGTGGGTGAGGATGAAGAATGCTGTCCTAGATTGCCCACCAGCTCACCTTAACCCAACCCGCCAAATTAATCAACTCTTCAGAGGCCAATCTGGTTTGTCTGGGGCAGGCAACGGAGGAGGGAGAGCAGCCTCTTTTAAGGCACAGGTCACACAGACCTGTAGGAGCCTCCATTTAACAGAAAGGAGGAACAATACCAAGCTGGAATGGCGCAGAGACACTGGGGTTTTGGAGTTGCCCTGCAGGATGGAGTGCTAAGATGCAGTTTGTCTTCAGCCATCTGTCTCTTTGTCTCTGTGCCTTTTCTCCTGAGATGTGTTTTGAATGTGCAGGGGTTGAAACGCTGCTGAGGAGGGTGATGTTTGATGAGGTGTGCTGAGACAGAGGGGGCTTAGGGGCCCCATAGGGAGCACAGATGACTAACTCACTACTCCTTCTAATCTAGGACAAGCACACCTAGACATCCTTCATGACTCTAATGTTTTACTCGTGTCGGGCCAAAAATATGTCCACTGAGGTTAGCCAAAGTGGGTCGCCCACCGGCTTTTTTTGGATCACAGAAAAAGAAATCGTGCCATCTAAATGATCGCTGTCTTCTAAAACCCACCCTGGACGGCAAAAAGCCTTCCCCGCCAGTTTATTTTTACAAGTATCAAACTGGGTCAATGACGACACAGAATATGACAAAAACCCAATTTCAACAGTGTTTAAAAGCTTCTAGAGATGGTATTAGTCAATGCTTAAAAGCCTTTTTCAAAACATTTTATTGGTCTTATAGAAAATAAAGTAAGCTGTATCAACAAACATACAATATATACATCAATAACTTAGACACCTCAGAGAATCACGTTTAAATCCACAGTTGTTACTGTATATATGAATACATAGTACTTATCTACAGATTGCAAAAAAGTACAATAATTTAATTTATAAATAGTTACAATTAACTATTGTCTGTTTTCATACAAAGTACTGCAATATTTTATTACAACCCATACAGAAAAATAACAAAACAGATTATTAACTTTGTATTACTCGCTTTAGTCAGAATTTTATACCTTCGAAACACAGATCCACTCCATGGAGGAAAAAACAAAACAAAACAAAAACAAAAACTGCACAGTCAACTGTTTACAAAGCATAATTTCATGAAAAAGCCAATGATTTGAGAGCTATTAAATTTCACACAAGTGCTGTTATTTATCCTCTCTAAAAACAAAAACAGGGGGAGAAAAAAAAAGAGAAAACAAACACAAATGGGAAAGGGGAGAGAGAAAAAAAAAAAAGAGCTAGAACCAATTAAAAACTAAATCTGCAGAACAAATTACAGTGTTAAGATCAATTTTAAATACACACTCCACACACCATGACAACGGAAATTTATGTGGATGATGCTACAGCGAATGACGAGCATTAATGACTGGTGTAGCAGCAGAGGAGCCTCAATCGTACGGATATGCACACACTCAGCCATACACGAGAAATTTAAAAAAAAAAAATAAAAAAAAAATCAAAGATATTGCAAATGGTCCTTGTGACAGAATATACTGGAGCGTCGATTTCAGCCGGCGCGCAAACTCAAATATCAGACACCGACGTCTGATTTATGAATGTGTTAAATCAGCTCATTTAAGACCAGAGTATTGGTGAGTAAGGCTTGAGTGCATCTGTCCCCTAATTCCTTCCAGACATTGTGTAATATTACATTTACAAGATAGCCACTATGAACAAGGGCCGATTGCCTTTTCATTTAGGGATGTAAAAAATAAATACATAAATAAATTAATAAATTAATAATAATAATAATAAAAAAAAAAGATTGAGGTTGGAAACAAACAAACAAACAAAAATAACATTCACATAAAGTTTACAAAAAACAGCAAGAATCATTAAATAACAGACCATAGTCACTTTGACGATATTGATTACTCTTACATCTACTCTTTCACACCTTTCCACTGAGTTGCATATTAAGGGTCACTTTTTCACAATGGTCATTAATACCTACTGTAGCTACATACTATACACCTGTATGTGTGAGAAAGAGACAGTCATCTCGATGCCGAGATTCAGAGATTGGTCGACGGTGCCGCTCGAACACCTTTAAAAGACACTTGACACGAAAAAGATTCACTCCACAAGACTGCCACAGCAATAAGGACGTCAACATCGATACTGGGCTATGTCAAGAGTCAGATATATATTTTTCCCACAGTTAACCAGTCAATGTAAATAGCTAAGCATGTTGACAAAGTGAGGATAGGATACTTGCGTACAGACAGTTTAACCAGCACCCAGGTCTTGAGCATGGAGTGTTCTCTTCTTTTTTTTTTTTTTTTTTTTTTTCTTCTTTTTGCTGAGGCGTCATTTTAGAGAGTGGCTGTAGATTAACGCCTCGGACGATCTGACCAGCAGGAGAGTGAGATCTGGATGGAGTGCATTCTGTTAATGTCATTACACGACTACTTTCACCTTGAGGTGTAAAAACAGCTTCACTGGTAAATTCCTTTTAGAGGACCAGGAGAGTGATGTGACACTTGGCACAGAAGAAGAGGAAGAAGAAGGAGGAAGAGGAAGAGGAGGAGGAGGAAGAAGAAGAAGAAGAGGAGCGCTGCTGGCAGCTGTTGTTGATTGTAATTCTGTGTGGTCATGATGTGTCTCTTTCTGTGTGTGGATTGAAGCCCTTTATGACATGCTTATCATACAAAAAGGGAGAGGAAAAAAAAAAAAAAAAAAAAAAGTGAAAAGAGCTGCCATCCCTGCTTCTCGTCTAGAATGGTTTGTTCATTTTTAGAGTGACCTGTTTTGTCCTGAGCAAAACAAGCAGGAGCTTAGTGCATACAAACCCTCCGTCAAACCCTACCGCTTTTAATCGGAAAAATCTGAGGACCAGTGGGTAAATTCATACAAGTGACGTTGCACCGTTTTTTCCAACCAACTTTTTCCGAGGGGGGTGGGGGCGAAAAAACATCTCCAGGTTATCTCTTAAATGTGGTTGCTCTCATTTATCCTGTCGAAAGCGAAATTTGAAAGGTTATTCATTAGGTTCCCCGTCTCCAATTCAGACCAGTTAAGTGGCTGAAATGAATATGATAATGAAATCCTCCCAATAATGAAGTCATTTCCTTTCAGGTTACAGACCAAGTATTTAGAGGGCATCCAGCACCAAGTGCAACCATTAGTCCCATTCTGAAAATGACAATATCGCTTTAAGCTTCTGAGGGGGGGGGGGGGGGCAAAAAAAAACACCAAACAAACAGTCGAAGCTTTCAGAATTAATGTTGATTAAGCTGCAGCTTTTTGGATACCCAAACGCCATTTCACTAAATTCTGTCTTACATGGCTCAACATGGTAAACTTGTAGTAATGACAGTATGATTTGTAACTAACACCAAGGAAGCGGGGGATATCACAGATGCCAATACGCACAAAGACAATTGACCTTGTTTACACCACCTAGTTTAGCTCTACAGATTTGTTTTAAATAGCACAGCATTGACATCTATACAGTGAACGACACTGCCAACTTGTCACTTACACATCACATCACGCGCTACCCCACAGTACGCGCCTAGTCACTAGAAAAGCTATCAGACTTCAATAGTAAGCCACTTTCGGTACAATTGCAAAAAAGATGTCACAGGAATTATTTTTTTTTTTTTTGTCCGTTTTCTTTTTGTGTATTTCTATAAACAATGGAAGGTAATCTACCTAGTAAGAAAAACCAAGAACTCAACATTAGACAAAGTTTCCTACACCTTAACAATTCAAACAGTAAAGCTTGTGTAAAGATTTTCTTTTGGAAATATCTGACGGCCCTGTCGACAAGTAATTACAAAAAATGCAATAAATATCTTTTAAACAAAACGACTCGAACATAGTTTTTCTATATGAGCAAAAATTACGTTTCAAAATGTCTGTGGATCACACTGTCCCCACAAAACACGAGGATATTACTGTAATAACATTCAGGTTTTCAGATATTGTCGAAGAAGCTTGTCATATTGGAATGGCACTCGGCTCTAGAACAATATCCTGTAGAACTGCTGATCATTTTTAACACTTCTACTTAACCATAAATATGCAAGACCTCTTTGTATTTTCAGTGCATACATATATTATTGCATCTACCAGTCATATTGATAATGACAAGTTCATTAATAAAGCCTGTCCGAGATGCATAAACAGAAATCAATGCTGGGTTTGGAAGCATTATTTCATGCTTATATTCTTGACAGACAACCAACAAAATCACAAATTGAACTAATTTACTAGTTTTGGATTAGTCAGGCTGTTTTAAAGACATCTGTAGAATCCGCAGCAACAGTTTATGACCATTTATTATTTTTTCCGAACTGGAGTCAGTGCATGATAACAAGCGAAGGGGGTTCAGACTGAGAAATGTGCCGGCTCTTTCTTCAGATAATGTTTTGGCATAGATGTGAGTAATGTCTTATTTATGATTTGACAGGCTGTGATCATTTGTCAACACGAGCCAATTATTAGGACGGAAAAAAGGCTTAAAAAGCTCAGTCATTACGAAATATCACAAGTATCAAAGTCAACAAACTAACAATTTAGATGCCACTTACCATTATTCTCAGTGATCAAAATAATAATGATAAAAAATAAATTAAAAAATCATCACTACATTGTACTTTTGATATTGCGTTCTTGAAGATTCGAAGCCCTGGTTTGCTTTGTAATTCAAACATTTCAGTTCTGTCATCATCCATCCACAACCAGCTGGGAAATCCTACATTGCAGGATCAGATTGACTTTGACCTGACGAGATTAGAAGTCGTACTTTCAGATTCAGGTGGGAAGCATATTTTTTAGTGTTCGTACCAAGGGTCCAACTGAGAATTTACACAGGTAATCCTGCGCCATGTTACGATGCACTGACGAGTTTAGTCTGGAGAAGAACCCTCCTACTCTTTCTGCTACTACGATCTAGCCTCCGTTTTGGATTTAACGATGGTGATGACGCTGGTGGCAGCTACTTTACCAGGGATGAGGGGCCCTATGACGGAGGCCATAGGTCCCCTGGCTGTGACGGGGTTGCGGGCCACAGTCCTGGCAAAGCTCTGAAGGGCCTCATACTTTGAACGCAGAGCGTCCAGCTCCACCTTCATGCTGGCATTTTCCGTGGCCAGCTTGTCCACCTCCTGCTGAAGCTGGGCCTTCTGCTTCTCCAGCTCTTCTTTTTGGGTGACGCGCTTCACCCGGCAGCTGGCAGCGTAGCCGCGGTTCTTGAGGGTACGCCGCCGCTGCTTCAGTTGCAGGATCTCCTCTTTCGACAGACCCCGTAGATGCTGGTTCAGCTCCCGTACTGACATGGTCACCAGCTCGTCATCTGTCAAGCTGGTGCCATTTTCTCCCGGCTCCCGCTTCACCTGAGGAAGGCAACTGTTTAGTGAAGGCTCTTAAAATAGACATGTTTTCCTGAAATTGTCAGGAGAATTTGAAGCAAGAACTTGAAATGTTGCAAAACAGAAAGGGAGAAAATTTGAATTAGGCACGTTTCCATCCGCTGGTACGGAACGAAGAAGCTAGTCTGTGTAGACTCATCAAAAGTTCACATGGTTATAATTAACAGTACAAGAAGTACATTTTTCTGCAAACATTTTCCGTCAAAATTGTCTGATGTTTTTCTTGTGTAAATAATTTGGTTTTTTTCATCAGTCTACACCAGACTTTCTCAAATAGGAGTAGAAAGAAGAAGCCTGGGGGTACTTTAAATGCTTTAGAAAAATACATTGAATAAATCATCATGTACCGAATACAAAATAATGAGAATTTAAAAAAAAAAAAAAATACAAAACACAATGAGTACATTCATATTATAAAAGCAACACTCCTGACCTTATTTCACATATGTTTAAATACTTTGAAGCTCCATCCTCAGCTTTAGGAGCATTTTAAGAACATTTCTATTTCATTTATATAATGCACAGATTCAACTGTAGACTGAATGACGGCTGATCTGGATTCTTAGAGTGCTTTTTTACTTATTTTTTGTGGATGATTTATTGAAGACCAATTCACTTATTTGTCTTATCAATGGAAAGGACACTTAAATTTATGTTTTACACTCAAAATTTACTTATAAACATGTGTTATTTTTAACATATTAATGCCACATTCTTCTCTTCCAAAGATTTGAAAATAAAAACAAATAACTCTGCCCTCATTTTTTCACCCAAAAAATGCTGAAGCAAGGGGTACTTGGTTAAAAAAATATATATTTCAGTGGGTACTCAACTGTAAAAGGTTTGGTAACCACTGGTCTACACTATGGCTGGGTGAGAAAACAATCTCAAAATGAGATTGCAAAGCAATTTATGTCACACAATGACCGGCTTTGGACGTTTTTCGTTTCTGTGGACAGATCTAACAGTGACACCCACGGAGCTCCACATGTGGGTACATTTTCTGTTTGGTGAGTAAACCTCCAACACAGATCCAGGACACTGTTAGATAAATGTTTGGATCAAAGTAGCCGTTTAAAACAAACTACTGAGCATCTGTACTGTGGACTCATTTCTACAGTTTTCCTGCTGTTTTTTGTTGGAGTTTGACAGAAACCAAAGTGATCGCTGGAATCAGAGGACTGTAATAAACAACTTGGACTAATTAAATAACTGAAAAATACTAAACTAAATACAAAAAAAAAAGAAGATAATTAGGGATTGGTACCAAAAGTTGGTATGAAATAGACCCTGGAGTTAAGTCATTATTGAGGAGAGCATTGAACATTGGACTGTTTTCTATACACTACAGCACAGGGGTTAAACATACGAATGGTTCAGAATAGACCGGAACATTAGAGACGTGGTGGAGCCTTGACCACATGTGTTATGTTTTATGTGGCTGTTATTATTGTTTTTATTTTATTAGATTTTTTATTATGTTTTTAAGCTTTTAATAAGAGTATATGTTTTTATTAATGTATTTTAATTAATGTATTTATTATGGGTATGAATGTAATGAGTGGGAAGGTGAGTAGAATGATCTGTCCCCAGCACACCCCTCTGTCCAAACTAATTTCTCCCTAGGGAGACAAATACAGATACTTTGACTTTGATGACACATGGGCCAAAATCAGCCCTCCAAAGGATTCAGTCCAACACCCATGATGAATTTGCACAGATTGTACAATAGACATCAATCAAGTTGTATTGATCACAAAGCAAAATGATATACGTTTTAGTTCCAGACACCTGTTACTGTATGTGTTAATGCACATGTGTACATGATAAACTGAGGCCTAATATACTCACAACTTTCATCATTTTTCTTAAGAAATTTCAGGTTGTTCATCCAAGTTCAGATTAGTCACATTTTTCTTTTTACGGATAGTTTGTAAAACGTACTAAAACAAAAAGACATTAAACCCTTTGTTGGTTAGCTCAACCGTTTGGTAGAGGTAACTTTGAACCCTGATATCTAATCTAAATATAAGTCCAATGACACCAAACTTCTTGGGCAGCCAATGATATATTCAGGTCATGCTAGTTGACCACCAAGGTAAAGAAGATCGTAACCGTGACAACACATCTGCTATGAGCTTTTCTTTTGGACACAAAATTGCAGCGTAGTTAGATTTTTTTTCTTCATGTTATTAACTTTTACAGAGTCTATTTTACATAAATAATCCTCATCATGTTTCAGAAGTATTTGGTATTTATATAATAATGTTTTAAAACCATGCTCAACCAAACGGTAGCGATAATAGTACAGGGTCATAAAATGTTAATGCTGATTATGAATGATACAAACACAGAAAGTTAATACATCTAATTTGAACCAAGTTACAAATTATCTTGGTAAGATTGGTGAAGGAGTAATGTTTGAGTTTTAATACTTTAGTTAAATTTAGGGTCAGGAAATAAAACAAAATCTATGTTATATATTAAAATAGTCCCTGTGAGGTGGAAAGAGCAAAAAAAAAAAAATTGTATTGTGTTTTTTGTAGTGTGACCAACAAAGGGTTAAGTTGTCCTTTCTATATTATTATGCAAAACATTTTTCCCGGTCCGGTCCACTTGAGGTCAAATTGTGTGTATGTGGCCCCTGAACTAAAATGAGTTTGACATCCTTGCCCTCAGCAACATAAAAGTAGACTTCAAATATTTCACAGAATTTCTTGTACTCTTACTGTAGCTCTGAGCCACTCAAATATACAGAAATACTAGACCAGAGGTGTCAAACATGCGGCCCGGGGACCAAAATCGGCCTGCCAATGGGTCCAATCTGACCCCTAGGATGAATTTGCAAAATGCAAAAAATACACAAAATATATTAATAATTAAAGAAGTTAAAACCATTTGACATCAATTCAATCTAAAATGGATCAGACCATAATCATAATAAACAATAAATTGTGAAAAAACTGTAATTTTCTTCTTTGTTGTACTGTTAAAAAAAAGGGAATAAATAAACAAAAAGACTAGCCTGTTACAAAAAAATTTGAATAACCTGAAATGTAGGTGGAATTTGACCAATATTAAATTAAATGTTGTGGGTATTTGTAAATCTACTGTTAACTTTAAGCTGTGATGCACATGTATAAATGATAAAATAAAGCGCAATATTGTTAATATTACCAACAATTGCACTTATTTTTTCTTAAGAATTTTCAGGTTGTTAACATTTGTACATGTTATTTTCATAGATGTAAACATTTTCATTATGGAATTTTAGTATTTTTTGCTCAAAAACATAGAGAAAACATTGGATTTGACATTATATATACATTTTTATCCTATTATTTTACTGGTCTGGCCCACTTTAGCCTGAATGTGGCCCATGAACTAAAATGAGTTCGACTCCCCCGTCCTAGACAGAGACAATGGCCGCTGTTCACTGACAACTAAACAGGAAAGTGGTCATTTCATTCACAGACACGGAGCAACAAGTCTTCTACATATTTAGCTGAAAATGTTTCTGATCTGTCACAAAGCCGAGTGAAAGTGTGTCAAGTACAGGCGCAGAAATGTACAGTTTGATGTTTAGCTCGTAATTCATCACTCTGCCGTGTTTATGTTATGTACTGCTATGCTGTCAGCCTGGAGCCAAAACACAAACACGAGTTCATGATTAAACGTGACCAGTAGCTGATGACTGTTACACTACGGGTAGTGGTTCAGAAATGGAAGAATGAATGAAATCTGATGGACTGAGCATCATCTGATCTGTGGTTTTTCTCTTCAAAATAAGTGATATACGTTTTTTTGTAGAAAATAATTATTCATACAATAATCGGGGAAAAAAATCTGAACATACAGTAGTGGAAAAAGGTTTTTGGTATTTATGTTATATTACATTAAGAATCATTCTTAACTCATTGAAATCTGCCAAACCCACATACTCCTTCTGCACGTGCTCTGTTCCATCGAGGTCAAAACTGGATGTTTCAGCAGAAAAATATAGGATATAACATGTTGAAACTATCAATAATTTAGGTTTTTTTGTATTCTTCTAAACAAAAACAGAAGAAAAAAATATCTCCATCTATTTGTGATGCAGCCACATCTTTTGAAACACAAAAAAATATTTTTCTGCAAATATTTCATGATAATATACTGGAAACTGTGTAAAATCTTAAGGGTGAGTGAAAATTATTATTTCAAAACTAAGCTGTTGCATTCACCTATTTATTAACCCTTTAACTCCTGAGACTTTGGCAGTTCTACAGTTGAAAAACAAATAAGCAACAAATTGAACAAAAACAGCCAAAATGAATAATAAACCAACAAAGTAATAAGTAACATGAACACAGTAAGACACAAACAGACCAAAAATAGTAAATAGAAAACAAAATAAAGAAAAATTAACAAAATAAAAAACTAAATTAACAAAAAATATATATTACATAATAATAACTTGGGAAAAAAATGGCAAAAAACCCAAACTAAAATGAAGCAAAAAAAGAAGAAAGAAATAACTAGTATTGTAATTTGGTCCTAGTAGTTTTAGTTTGTACTTTTTCCAGATCAGTTGCTTTTTGGCACCTGTTTAACAGCAGTTTCATGAACATAACTCAGTGAAAACACGGTAAAAAAACCCAACAAACAGTTGAATTGTTCTGAACACTTAAGCTAAACCATTCATTCAGAAAGTGTCAGTGTCGACACATCAGGAGTAAAAGGGTTAAATATTATACATATCTAGGTCTGTGCTACAAACAAGAAAATAAAGCATGTAACTGTGTTGGCAATTTAAACTGTACCTAAAAAAAAAACAGCTGATAAGAATAACAAGGTAGTAGATCAATAATGATAGTAGCATTGATAAAATCTTAAATCCCAGTACGGTATCAGTGTTACGCAGCTTAATATCTATAAATAGACTCAAAATGTTGACTGTGATCAAATAAATAAATGATCCAAAAACTATTTGGAAAGGCATCAAAAGCACCATGTAACAACCCCCCCCCACCACCACCAAAAAAAGAAGAAAAAAAAAACCATGCTAATTTATGGCCATTCCAAATGAGTTTTCTCTATATTTCCTCCCGAGTTCCAAAAAGTAAAGGTTTTGTTTGTTTTGGATTGACTGGAAACCTAATGACAGCACAGTTTTCAGATAATTTTAAAATGTTTTCATTTAATATTAATTTGGACAGATTTTATTTTTCAGTAAAGCTGTGAAAATCTTGTCCACTACAGAGAAAAAAAATATACATTTCTGGGTCTCAGGAGAATATTTCAATTTCTTAAGTGATTTATCACCATGTACTCTAATATATGCTTTGTGTTTTGCATTTTTAAGTGAAACCAGGTATTTTCTTGTGTTGATTCAAGGATCATGCAGATGTACATTAAAGCTAAAATTGAAGTAAAAGGTTATTATATCAGAAACAGAGAAAAATTAAGAAAAAGTGCCTTTTTCAGTAAAATATAGTCGCAGGAAAAAATTATTAGACCATCAACAGGCGTCATAAACAATAGTTATGCAATCAAGTACTAACTTCTGTGTGTATCATGTGACTAAAACAGACAGAAAATAAAACAGGAAATTCCTAAAAGCACTATTTTTGTCAGTACAATGACAGACAATGATGAAAAAACTGAAGTGATTTTGGTTATCAAAAAAGAAACATGGACAATGAATCGATATCAGCTCTGAAATTCAACTCTTACGTACTACTTTTGTTATTATATTTATCCTAACAAATGTGTCTTTAGATGCAAAACGCATTAAAATGAGCAAGAAATTGAAGAAAACAAATGGTCTAATCACTTTTTCCACAACGGTATATCATTAACTGAAAAAGTCTTTGATATAACTCCATGGATTTTAATGGTAAATCAATGTTGTAGAAGATAATAGTGTTTCCACGGTAACTATGGAGCCTCTGAACATCCAAATGGGTCATATCTGATGACCATTAAAAGATGACAAACTGCATTTTACACCAATTACTGACATGAATTGATAGGATTAGTGGATCAACAGGTCTTAATTTAGATCAGTAGATGATCCACAGTGGATGTTTGAGTCTTTTTGAGTTCAGTGATTCAACCCTATAAATGTAATCATTAATCACAGTTTCCAGTTCCCACTGTATTCAACTTTCTCATGAAGAATCCAACCCCATTCAGTTTCATGTTTCGTACCTTCAAGGCCTTGTTTCCCTTGTTTGTGGTAGTCATGCCACGAGAGCCGCGTCCACCTGTACTGCTGGCTGGTCTGTGGACAAGAAAAGGCTCCATCAGTATAGAACAATAGCACCAGAAATAAAAGCTTGAAAGGAAAATCTGTGCAATACACAATGTATTTCCTGGCACGGCAGCTACAGCATGACTAAGTCGTGCAAATACAAAAAGGCACAAACTGGGTCAAGGACATAAGACTTCTCCGTGAGGGATGCCAAGTCCATTCAGCGAGTGGAACCTGGCTATTAGTGCACCTGTCACTGTGAACAAATAGTTTGGCATAATGCATTTCCTATTCTTACGCAGGTCATGTTGAATAGGACTGGGCCGCAGAGTTCAGTGAAAAGAGTTCTCACTTGAATCCTGGATGCTATTTAAACAAGTATCGAGTCACAAGGAGGATGACATTTAGTTTGCTGGCAGCAATTCACAATGATTTCTTAGAAAACAACACAAGAGGAGCTACTTCCATTAAGTGCAGCCTCTGAAAACAGGAACACCAGAGGACAGAGATGCACTGGAAAAGACCTTTCAACTGTACATTTATCTCATGTATCACACAGACACAGTGCAGGCTTTCTTCTGAGTTTCCTGGTCGAGACAGTCAAACCTATCTACATTTGGCTGCTGTGTGTCTATAATCCCATAAATCAATGGAGAAAAAAAAAAAACAAAAACAAAAAAAAACAAGAATATGTTGTCGGCGCTGCAGAGCCTTAGCTACGATCCAGAGTATCAGGTCTGCACTGCAGCTTATTCTGTCATGTCGGCACTGAGGGAACACCGAGAGAAGCTGTGCAGGTGAGAAATCTAACCTACTGCTGTTAAAAGACAGACAGAGGGGTTGGGTGCCTTCCACCATGTGAGCTGTGTCACAGGATAAGTACACACACACACACACACACACATCTGTGGCCCTGGGTGCTTTACACTACACACAGTAAATGCTGCGTCAGCGACACAAGCACCCACCACAGTCAGCCCAGCCAGCACAATGCCTCGCTAAGCTGATTTACACAGCCCAGCAGTGTATTTGCACTGAGCACATAAACAAATGCATGTGGGCTCCTCTGAATTTTCAGCATCAAAACAAACAGAAAACTACTGTCAGTGTGCACATGTTTTTGTAGCCGACATGCTCAACTAAACTAATCGTTATGGAAAAAAAAAAAAAAAGGCGCCGGTGTGAAGAAGCTCAGCGAGGTTAAGAACAACGAAAAACAAAAAAAAAAAAGCAAAGGAGTTGTAGCTCTGTAGTGCACCAAGATGGCCAGGATATTTCCATGGCAACAAAGGGGTGCTACAGGTGGACTGGTCACCTGAGCCAAACAGGGAGAGACAGACGCTTGTTAAAAATGACCTGAATACGACACTATCACACAGGCTGGGGACATAACATGAGGTCAGATTGTGACTTGCATTCTTGATGCTTTCACTTCAAAAAGTCCTCTGGCTCCTCATAAAAAAAGCAATGTTTCTCTGTGCTGCAGATACCTGGATAAAAAGCCTTTCACGTTCTGCGGAGGACTTTTTAAATGTGATACTTTTATCCCTGTTGGGCTGGCTATGAATAGCTGACTGATAGTAACACCTACCTTTCACCGGCCTTTGTGGTGACTCATTTCCAGTAAGCATTTGGACCACAGATGCAAAACATAATGGGATAATGGTCTGCCTGATGATGCACAGATAATGGACAAATAGACAGGAAAGTACTCCGCTAATAGCTGCTGGGATGAGAGTAGAAAAAGGACTGCTCCTTCCAAATTTCATACAAGCCTATCATTTTCCCCTCAGCAGCCTAGACTCAACATTGTTCAAAAACCAGTTGGAATCTTGAAAATGCAGCGAGATGGCATATTGTCCAGGTTGAGGAGGCGTATTCTGTCACACAGCTGTGTAGGGTAACATAGTAGGAATGGCTTGGCATGTTGAAAGCTCACCATATGACACTGTGGAAGGATTGTGCCCAGGCTGCAACCCTCCAGCACAGGCTGCTGCCAACAGACGGCTACCAATGACAGGGCATGGCAGCGCAACACAGACAAGGTCCAACGCACAGCTGCTCCCCTCCACTACCAGGCATGTCATACCTCACACAGACAAAGAGCCATAGCCACACAGCCAGACAGAGGCAAAAACACCTATAATTTGATTTCCATTGTGACTGGGAAATTTCAATCTAGGGCTGAATGACATAAGGAGATTTTTATTTTAACTTTTATTCTGTTTTCCACAACATGAGATGGGAGTAGGGTTATATATTGTAAAT
Organism: Siphamia tubifer; assembly: GCA_020466265.1. Taxonomy (NCBI): domain Eukaryota; kingdom Metazoa; phylum Chordata; class Actinopteri; order Kurtiformes; family Apogonidae; genus Siphamia; species Siphamia tubifer. Next base: position 28,788,866 of record CM035790.1, on the reverse strand, counting down.
ATATAATAAGAAATTATCAATCAAACATCCAATTGTGATCCTTCTCTCTTCAGTCTTTCTGTCTAATTATTATTTAATTGCCGTTTTATTTCAACAAATGCCTTAATAACTGTATTTTTAACAGTCCACTGAATTTATTTCATCATAAATTAAAAACTCTAATTTACAGACTCTGAAAAAGTTTAGTTTTTAGCTATTGTACGTTTATAATCTAAGGTATGTCTATATTAATGATCCATAATTAAGTGAAATTATAAAGTATTTGGGTGGAATTTTAGTGGGATTCTTACGTGAGGACCCCCTACCCCTCAGCTGGTCGTCTAACTCCATCACATACAGAGAAACATCAAGACAGTTTAAGGCGTCTGAACATCTAAGGACAACACGAGAACGCATGCTGTCAAATGGAATTCATAAAATCACTGTTTATTAAAGGCTCCCTGTTGCGCAAAGTAATTTTATTCTTGTACTTTGTGAACTGTTGGAGGAAACAAAAAAAAAAAGCTGATTTTACTTAATGTTAACTTTCTTTATAATTCAGAGCTGTTTCGACCTTACATGTTGAAAAAGAAAATAAAGAAAAAAAAAAACTTTGAAAGTGATTTGTTTTTTCCAGTTAACAAAAGTTTGGGTTATTAACTACAATAGCAATAAAATAATAATAACCTGCTAGTGCTTCATTTATAGGATTATGAAGAGATGCATTTTACCTTAAACTAATTGCAGCTCTTATAACGATATGCGATACCGATATTTCAATAATAGTTTGATTATTGGTGATAAACCGAATGCCTTCACTTTCAACAATATTCACCTGCTTAACTGATTCAATCAAGGACAGGCGACCCCGGTGTGTTTCCTGCACACATGTATGACATCCAGCTTGTTGATAGTTTCAAGTCCTTTGTGTTAGCCTATCAAAGGGAACAGGAGGCAGGACCGCAGCTCGGATCGCGGGGGCAGCGGAGGTAGGGAGCGAGCACAGGGACACGGGCGTCTTTTGTAGGTGCTTGCTGAATTTTTATGAATCGCCTGGAAGAACGCTGACAAATCAGAGCTGATTGCTTGTGGAGGAGAGACATCACACCCACAGGAAATAGAAAATGCTGAGTGTGGTCACCCAGAGAAAGGAAAGGAGAGGGTGGCGAGAGAGAGAGACAGAGAGAGAGAGAGAGAGAGAGAGACAGAGAAAGAGAAAGAGAGAGGGAAAGAGAAGGTGAGAAAGAAAGAGAGGCAGCGAAACAGCCTTGTGAAAAATGCACGCTCAACACATTTGGAGGAGCTTGAGAAGAACAGGTTGAGGGGGAAAAAAAATACTGATCTCAGCAAGGACCAAAACCAAGGTGCCAATTAGGAAGTTGTGAAGTTGAACTAACACGACGAGAGCAACTCCGGCAACCTTCAAAAACCGAATGTGTTCTTCTAAATCTATAGAGGGCAGCTCGCGAAGGTGGGGTCGGCTTAGGTTGAGACTCAAGGGGGTAAAAAAAAAAAAAAAACACTCTGGTGGGATAAATGCTGATGTGACATGATAGGTCCGGCCTTGAGCCTGTGTCATGCTTTAATGATCTCATCCCCTCCGCAAGGATCTCTCCGGGGGTTGCTGAAGATGGACACCATTAGCTAGGGGACCCTTTGTTGAGGGGGAATCGAGGCTCCAGCATCCCAGCACTGCATCCCCCTGATGAATATTTATCACTGTCGTTCACAGCTGAAGGTGGGGGTGGGAGACAAGGGCGGGGGTGGGAGGCTGAATAAAGATGCTCAGGATGAGGTGATTCTTCAAGGATACATCCAAGGCTCTTCCATCAACGGCTGTCTCAAAATGGCGGTAGGCTTGTGGGGGCGGTGTGTCTGGTGCTGGAGGTGGCACGCTTGGTGGTTCAGGGCCGCAGGGAGAGCCAGCTCCACTTGACAGCAGTGTAACAAGATTATCAGGGCCATAAGAGCAAACAAAAACCCCAGCAACCTGCCTCAGAATCCAGATTACGACAGCGCCTGCTCTCTGAATACTAAACACGACTGGGGAGGACTAACAGGGCGCAGGCTTTACTGAGACATGAGAGTGGATTCCATATCACACAACTAATCACATGCACATGTATCCGCACAGAGACAGATTACCAAAACCAAGCAAGCGCATATAAATTTAACTTGTCATGATCAATTCTTGAAAAGATGCGTCCGAGCACTTGGCACCGGCAGGTTGCTAATGAAGTGAATAAAACTCGACAGTGGAGGTGCATGCTGATGAAAGACTGTTTGGAAGAAGCACAGGCAGCATCCAACAATGGCAACACAGTTCTGTGAAACTAACAGCTGAATATCATCTCGCACCAAACAATGCATTTCCCTCCAAACGAGAGGACACAAAATGTGACTCATTTCGTCCATATGCCTTGTTACAATTGCATCCCTTAACTATGATCAGTGCAGACATGTAAAACACACTGCAGTCACAACAAAAGATCTGCAGCTCCTTAGCTATCCAACTGATTTTTACAGAAGGCTGCGGCTCATTCTTCTTCCAAAAAAACTTTCTCATATTTGACAATTAGCATAACACCGAAGACAAGAAACAGATGTTAAGTCCGTATGATCACATATTCAGTTTCCCTGATCAATAATGGATGAGAGTTGTAGCCTCACGCTCCATTATCATACACTTTCTGCAGGAAGTAGACACATGATGACCACAAACACACTGAAAGGCACAACGATGAGATGATAAGTGTGTGAAAACAGAATTTAAAAAAAAAACAAAAAACTCAGCACTTCCTCATTAGTTATTGCTTCATTAATTCATGCTTAGTGGATATTTGCTGTCTTGTCCACTTGCTGTTCTCAGGGTTGAAAAGCTTAATGCAGGCAGCCAATATTTTTGCCCTGCATACCATAAATAGCCAGTCTCTACACTTCATGTCTGATCAGAGCCACTACTTTTATTGCCTCCCCGTCTTATTCAGAGTTAAAAAGATTGCCTAGATATTCAGATCTAATCATTCCTGCCTTCAGCTGAGTGAAGTCAATTATCAAGCAAGCTGCATGTGTCGGGCGCCATTTAACTGCAAATTAAAAATCAGACTCCTCTGATAGCTCTGGAAGAGTTACTGGAAGACTGGGGTAAACTTGTGTATGGAGACAACAGTGTGTGGAGTGTGTGTGAGAGAGAAAGGTACGATAGGAAGAGAGCAGGGAAGCTATTAACTAGTAAGTATTCAGAGCGTGAAATAAGAGTGACAAAAAGAGGGAGAGAGAAAATCATTCAGCAGCTTTCACAGGGAAATGTGATACGCTTGTAGTAGAGGGGAAATACTAAGCCAATAATTTTGACCAGCGGAGGTTTAGGGCAATGCTAAAAAAACATCTAATAAAAACATCAGCTCAAGCTTTTGCAAGTACCTTGTAATTAATATTTGCACGGTTACAAACAATTGTATGTCTAAACTTACAAAAGTTCATACATACAATACATTGTCCTTGTTGTTGCTTTAGATGCATGAACTCACACTTAACTCATGCTAAACAGGCAGGTGTGTGCTTCACCCCCCCACCCAAAAAAAAACAGGTGAATTTCAGAGTTCAAACTTCTGAACTTGTGCTTGTAAATGGTGTCCTACTGTCATTTTCTAACTATTCAAGGTTAACCTATAACTGCAGACTCTCATACTTTAACTATACATTTTTTTTAAAAAAGCTCAGATGCAAAATAAAATAAAGACAAACACTGCATAAACAGCTGCAAGAATTAAAAATTAATTAATTAAAAATCACAACTTAATTACAACCTCACTGAATGTTTCCCACTACACTAAGTGTTTCAATGTAATATCAGGGTCCAAAATTCATTTTCTGGCTCATCTACCAATAGATAGATGAGCCAGAAAATGTACTAACTGAAAATTATTTATTGGGCATAAAAAAAAAATTATTTAAAAAAACGGCATTTAGAATTCATTTGTGTCATTCAAAATAAGAAATGTCTTGTCAGACTTAAAGCATTGTCTAAATCAATGTGATATCATGACTCCCATAAATATACACACCACTTTAGCCTAATTGGTGTGTTATCTGTGCACATTACAAGCTTTCCGTGGACATGTTCATGCTGTTATCAGTCCCTGTCCAGCCTGAATCGATGCGTCAAATATTGCACATTGAGGGTTAGTGGATAGGGTTATTTGAACAGCACATCATGGTGTGAATTGACACGCAATGAAATGAGGTTGAATAATACAAGAAAGGCTGAAAATGCGACCATATAAGCATGCCAAATGCCATAGAACTGTTGTGAAATACGACGCCATTTCTTGAGATCAGTCTTGCCTAAACAGTAAGTTAACTGAAAGGCAGCAACATCTGGTAAAAGGGATTTTAGAATTTTTTCAAATTGATTGGCTGTCAAAGAAATTCATGGATATTGAGAAATGTTTTCTCAAACATAAAAACTCTACTAAGATAAGATTCACTTTATTGATCCCCCAGGGGAAAATTCAAATGTCACAGCAGTGCAAAAAAAAGTGAAGGCGTCAAATACAATAAATAACAGAGGAAGATAAAAAAAAAATAAAAATAAAAAAAGAGAACATAAAAAAAAATACCCCCAAAAAGCGCACCTTTTATTCCACAGGTTTTACACAGTAGCTCTCTCTGCTCAGTGTTGCTGAATTCAAAATATCACCAGAAAATAACTTGTTTTTTTTTTTATAGCTATAAATTCTGGTATGTCTGGACTCTTAAATCACAGACTATTCTATAATTATACAAGCTCATATTTGATTAATTGTAGAGCGTTTGTTGACAGTAAACATCAATTCCAAAATGGGGTTACATGAGGCAAGAAAGGGCTGAGTCTGCAATGTGTTTTAGAGTAGCTTTAAGAGTAACAAACACCATTATTCTTTTTTACAATGTAACACCAATCGCGTAGATATATATATATATATATATATATATATATCGGTGTAGAATGGAGGCACATGCTTTGTCTTAAATTTTAAGTTTTTCTTTTGCAAAAAAATTTATTTACTTCTGTTTGCTTATGTTTCTATGTGTGGAAAATACAGATAAAAAAAATTCAGCTGACTTAAATATTTCACCTGACAAATCTAAAATGTACCTGTATTTAGTGTTTGGTGGGTATTGACCCTGTAAATTTATATGAATAATCACTGACAACTCTTAACAGTGAGGGCATTAAATGATTTTAAAGAATAATGTGGCATTACTGTATATTTCATATCTGTCAAAAAGGAGAATCATCACACCTGCATAGATGTTGGTTCTCTTCGACATAAATTTTAAATTTTATGGAGCGTGTGTGAAGATTGAGACAAACAGTGAATGGATACTGTTGGAAATAGTGTAACTTAATGTAGCAGCCGATGCATATTTCCATTTTCTTTAGGGGTCTGTGCTTATGGCTCGCTTTTTTTTTTTTTATATATATATGATGGCTCATGGCTCTGAGATATAAAATAAAAAATAAAAAAACATCCAGAACCCGGTAGGCTGTATCATACAGTAAAGCATGTGGCACACTTATGGCTGAAATTTGCATCTAGTTCATGTGGTTTTAAGTGAAAACATGAATCATCTCCCTCAAGGGATTTCGTATGTTCTGAAGCCACCGATAATGTGAGGCTTATTTAAAGAGACTTGGCTTGGACTGGTTTATATTAACTAGTGTTTCAATCCGCAATCTATTTCCAAGCTCAGTAGCTGCTGTTTACTAATTGAACTGCTAAAACAACAGGAGGACAGTAAGACATCATTGGCCTTCCACAGTATGTGCCTGGAGGACTTGATTAAACAGGAAGAGAATAACTGTTGATACTTCGGCCTTGCACTCGCAGAGAAAGTAAGGGTTGCAGGCAACCCACACACTGGCAAAATACCCACAAGCTTTACTACACTGGTTGCATACATATTAAATTCATATAGCACTGACCTAACTGTTACCACACAGACGTTGCAGCACAAATAGCTAAACTAGAGCAGCTCGCAATTTTAAGGCAAATCATAATGGAATGATTTCGTTCTGTCATCGGTAGTGCTGCACAGCTATGATTTTGAGGTGGATTCTCTTCAATTGAAACACCCCTCTGTGATAAAGCCATCAAACAGAGCTTAGCATCATCACAGAAACACCCAAACAACTTTATCATCTTGTTCTTCCTGCGGGATGCTTTGATTCAAATACAGAGTTAATGTTAACAAAGATGTTAATTTCTATTAATAACATTGCCACTGTTCAGATCAAATTATGGCAAGTGATTGATGATGTGTCCCTACAGGATATTTGTTGAGGCCTCCGTCTTAATGTGATTGTGATCAGGGGGGAGAAAATGCCACCTCAGAATACAGCCTAAATGAACAAGCAACATCCTGAATGATCATGTATTATACTTCAGGTCTGCCGCTCAGTGGATCATTGTAATTCTGTGGTGATCTCGGTGTAACCTCACTCTGGGTTTCTCACACAGTTCAGCCTCAATGTTTGGTTGGTTTGGAGCAGATTACACCATGATTACAGCACAATCATCAGGGTGTTCCCTTGGTTTCTGAGCAGTTGAGGTGTGTTAGACACCATGAGATTTGATGTAATTTGACTAAAAACTGTGCAAAAACTCTGTACTATAGATTACATTACACACCAGAATTATAAAAAAAAAAAACATGCTCATTACCATAGTAACCACAATTATAATATTAATTAATAATAATGAAATGGTGGTAAAATTTGCTTAAGTGCTTTGTAAATGGATAAATTGTAATAATTTAATGTCAGGAATTGACCCCAAGAAGAATAGTTTCTATTTCTACTTCAGTAGAGACTAATGGGGATCCTTAAATAAAAACAGAAATAAAAACATTCATTCATTCAGCTACTTAAACCAGAAGCTCATGGGGAGGTAACCAAAATGTCCTGAAGTAATCCTTCACATTTTCTTTGAGCCTTAAAAACCAATAATTGTAAATAAACACAAACAAAACAAACCAAGTTAAATTGTAGAATTTTTTTTTTTTTTACCATTTACATATGGCTCAGTTAAGGATCAAGGAGAGTCGGAATTATATAAAAAAGATAAAGACATTTTAAAAATCACTAAGCTAATTTTAAAGTGTAAAGGTCAGAGGTTTCTTACTCATAACCTGTCAGTTTATCCACAGTACAAAGGTTATTAAGAAACAAACTTAATAAATAACAAATATTAAAAACTGAATATTGGACTAAGCAGTTAAGATTGCACAGTAAAGTCTGTATTGATTATAGTGTCTTGTTTTTGAGAATTAGTATAGAGGTGTAGGAGCACATTTTCACACCCTGTGAAACTAAAACACACTGAAAGGAATAGAGTGAGAGAAGCCATTCATAATCAAACCAGACTGAGTGTTAACACCGTACTTATCTACCAAACTTACAGTGTTACATGCAACTGAAAGTAACCCATTTCAATTCCACCAAGAGCCCATAACAGGGAGTAAATAATTTCTCCATCCAGTGTCTGTACAGTATCTTAGCCAAGGTTTCATATTCATACATTTCAATTACTTTCAGATCCCACACAGACACGCTGCAAGTGTTTATAAATGTCAAGGAATTTAAGGAAACTGGCAATTTCTTGACAAGTTTCATTTTAACTTAGCTTGTTATACAAGTTGAGGGCGGAGATAAATCACTTATTTTAATTTCACTTTGTGACTGATGTGTCTCACACATAAATCAGCCAAGATAAAAGTAGGTTAGAAGAAAAACAGCAGCCAGCGAGTTGCTCTCCCCTCACACTCTGTGTTCCGTCCGATACTGGCTAATCTAAATTATGTACACAGAGGCCAGTAATGAACATGCCAAGACTAACTCAACATCCAAACAAAAATTCATCAAACACCCTTGCTACCCTGTCTGAATGAAAGTATTACTTTGAGAAGTGCAGCGGGCATATCGCAATGCTAAGCAATCATAATCCGCACTACACTTGCAAGAGGTTTCATCACCAACATTCCCTCCCTATTGCAAAAAGGGAAAAAAAAAACTATATTGATCTTTTTCTCCCTTCCTTCCAGGCATTCCCATTTCCCCGTGCAGCTTAAGCAGCACTTTTGTGGACAAATCCCACATTTGTGTTCCTTTCTGCAGGCTATTAATTGTCCTGAATAGGCGTAACTACTCCCAAGGCACAGCTGTGTTGGCTATACAGAGGTGTTGGTGGCCAGCCTGTACTCTATGCTGTGCAAAGTCTTGCCTCATGTTTCATCAACCTCACATATCCTCTTCCACCCTTCATCGCTTGCCCATTCTACACAATGCTACTGGGTATGAGTTGTGCACTCGCTTCACCTCTATGCCATCGAGCCTTATTTTATCTTCGCTACCTCAATGCGAGAAGCGATAAATCTCAGAGCTGATCACCACTCCCTGCCTCCATCCACACACCACTGCCAGCCACACTGGACTCTTATATGGGCCCTCATCTGTTCTTGTTACCTGCAGAGAAAGGCAGCACTGGGCATTACGCCTTATTGCAAAGCCGCACTTCTGATGTAGGGCTGGCCTGTCTGCTAAACACACTTCAATGCCCTGCTCACATGAACAGAGATGATGAAATAAGTTGGATATCTGAGCAAGAATGGGCAACTTCTATCTGTTTAGCTCTGCCTATATGTGCTCAACAGTTTCCAAGGTGACTTTTCAAATTGCAAAGAGATTCGCCATGGATAATTCATTACCTACCCTCCATAAGCATGCAGTCTAATAGGCAGCAAATTTCATCATGTTACACACAGGGAAATAAGAGCATCTGCCAACTCAAAATAAGAGAAATTAAGCGTTAACCTGCAATAAATAGCATCACTGGGCACCTCATAACTCAAATGTACTAATCATCATATTGAAGAAAAAAACTAAATCAAATTCACATTCAAATACTTAGTTGTTGCCCTACATTTTAATTCATATACTGTATAAATTAAGAGTTCATTTAATTTTCCACAAATACTAACATTATTATAATAATACTAATATTTACTTTATTGTCACTGTTCATGATTTCATGTGGTCACTTTGGATGCAAACGTCCAAAGTGACCATATCAAAACATTTTTCCATGGCAAACAATACTTTAAAACGTATATATCATTAGAAACTCTCACGTGAAAGACAAAAAGAGGCTGAATTTTAAGGAAATCAAAGCCAGTGTTTGCTATTAATGCTTGAGAAATCACTGAAATAACAAAGGGATTATAAAATTGAATGTCAATTATTTTTTTTTCCAATTAACTAATCGATTGGTGATTAGTTATTGCAGCTCTATTACATATGACCCAATTTAAACTACCTCCCAGTCTCCATCATAGGCATAATATATTGCTTATCGTGCATTTTTTTTAAATGGATTTAACATCGCCGTTGACACATAAGCACTTAGTCTAAATGTACTCACACCCTATTTGTTGATGTACATCATGAGAGCACTGCTATAAAATGCACATTCTCAGCTGAATGTAGATGAGTCTATTGATAAATGGATGATGGTCATCACTTGATGCTCATGGCTTCATGACTGACTTGGACGGCAAATCATCACTATTTCGATTCATCTGCTGAATAACGGTGGCTTGGTGATAAACATCGACCCTTATCCATCGAGCAGACCTTTGTCCGGTGGTGCCATATTTCGGGGTGGTTTCTGAGAACGTCTAAATACATCATTGTGATGATTCAGCATGATAAAAAAAAAAATACCGCTGCTTGTTGACTGATATTAAAACAGCATAGTGGATAACTGCCCGGGTGCAATATTAGAAGCAAGGACGGCGAATTTGCTTTGGCACTGCCATTGTTAGAATTTAACCAGTGCTTAAATGAATTGTCAATTCAGGTGAACCGGCTGTATACGAAGCGATGGTTTGAAGGCATTTCTCAAAAGAAAAGAAAAAAAAAAACAGGACGAAATTCATGCATTCGTTTAAAATCTGCACAAAAGCATTACCACATTCCGTAGACATTACAATCACATTCATGCTTGAGCGAAATGTCATGAGGAGATATTGCAACCAACCTGATCTCGCTAAACCGCTGCCTCGGTTTGCTCTTTCTCCTTTCTCACAACGAGGTGATGAAGCAGCAGGTTTGAACAGCAAGAAGCGCATGAGTTGACAAACCCCCGAGAAGCGCAGTGACACAGTGGACACCAGACACCTTGGCAAAGTATTTATCATAAAGCCAACCTCGTAACACAGTTTTGACATTCCACGACTCCGTTCCCAACCCCACGACGCCTGCTTGTGAAAGTGGCAAACAACTCCCCGCCTACAAAACAAGCAAGCGAGGAAATCCCCGTGCTCAGCCTTCCTACTATAACTGTACTCGCACACACCCCAGAGCGACCCGAGGTGTGGAAATCACCGCATACGCGTGAAATAGTCAAGACTCGCGTCACTTAAAAGCAAACGGCTAATTGTTGTGTTTTATTCACAGCTCACAATTGTATACAAAAGATTAGCTGCCATCTCAGCATAGTAGCAGCTTCCCATTGTCAAAGTAAAAACAATTGTTATAAACACTTCCGGAAAGCGCCTACAAAATAAAACAGCTATAGCCGAATATACACAGTAGTGGCCTTCTTTAAGCGCGTACACACTCTTATTTTGACATGTGATCACCTTCATATCCATGCTAACTTGACGGCAACAGCTATAGGCGCTAGCTAGTCCATATAGCTTAGCCGCGGCCAGCTTGTCAGCGGCGAGGCGAAGGCATGCACACTCAGCATAACAACACCAACTCTGTTTGCTTTACAGACCCACCTGAGCGGAAAATGACGTTTATTTAAGCTGCGGCTCTCAAGGTCCTCGCCGTTTACCGTAATATGTGTAAACAAACATTAGAGTTACTTGTAATTTCGGTTATACAAATAAAATTGTCCGCGCTTCCAAATGTCAGCTCGTGCTCTCCTTGTTGATTCCTTTCTCTTGTATCGAAGCCAGACGTCATCGTGTTTGGTCACGTGTCTCCATTCATGAAGGATTTTCTTTCCTCGCAAGAAAGAGTATTTTAACCCAAAATATACCACCTATTGCAGAATTACATTGATGCTACTCGTGGAACTATTTACTCGAACAAATGCGTATTTCCAGCATGGGTAAATTAATCACAAAAATAGGGTTTAGTAGAAAACATCACAGTTTAATGACCTGAGAAAATACACCACTGCCAGGGTCCCCCCACACTTTCAGTTAGTATTTGACAACTTCTCGGAACCTTTTAGTGGATTTTCCCTGAAGTTATTAACAGCAATTTGCAACAAGAATGTGCACAAAACATGCAGACATTTACAAAAAAAAATAGGTCATGGTAAGCAATTAGACAATTTGATGGCCACAAAAGAATAAAGTGTGATGAAATGAACAAACCATGATAGCTTGTTCAACAGGTCAGTTGTTTTAACTATTTTTTTTTACAACATTTTTCATCATTGTCCTTTAGTTACAAAATTTTGTCATAACTTAAGACATTTAATTGCTTTTCTACACCTGAGAAATGACAGTTTCTCAGGATCCTCCCAATAGCAGAAAATGTTTTGCCTCAAGGTTTAAGTAGTGATAAATTTATAATGAAGCTTTAAGGTTAGACGTGTACTTGTGGCTGAAAGGTTCAGTGGTGACACAAATAGATTTTTATTGATGATGTATTAGCCAGATGAAGTCTTAACTGTTCTTTGGTGTACTTCAAAACACATGAAAAATACTTTTAAGAGAAAAACTATGGCAGTGAAGTTCAGAACAAATTTGTGTCATTGCTAGAACTTTTGACTGCAGACTTATTCTACTGTCACACCATTTGCAGGGAGTATCTTCACTGCATTCCACTGGATTGCATTGTTAATTTAGAAAATCAAACTAGGTCAGCGATCATATGACCCACTAAAATCACATTCATGAAAGAAATATTAGCCACAGGTATTCAAAGTAGCATTCCATCTCAAAATGGTAACTGATGAAAATGAATGATAAAACTCTGCTTCCGGAATAAATAAATATATATCTATATATATAGATATATATAGATATAGATATATAGATACACTAAGGAAAAATGCATTTGATTACTGAAGAAAACCTTTTAGCTATTATTTATTAGATAACACCCCATCCAGCTAGCTTATGTTTAAATAGTCATCTGCCTTATGAACCACATCTTGTGTGATCAGGTAGGCTCCCTTAAAATGATCAGTTTCTGGCTTCAGAGATATATTATTTTTTCTTGGTCCTTGAGGATTTACTGATGAACATACTGATCCCTTGAGGTTTAACACTAACGGCATCAGCAGTAACTCCTGGCTGCTGCAGCACTTGGTCCAGAGTTGTCTTTTTTATGGCAGCTGGAGAGATTTCCTCCTGATCAGCCAAAAACTGGAGTTCCCTTTTAAAATAGGACAGGACATTTACAACACAGCTTTCAACCTAAATATTGTGCACAACATAGTATCACATGGATTGTGTGTATTGAGAAGTAAGGGTCTTAGCAAGATTATGAGCATACAGCACCATCTGCTGCCTAGAATATAACAGCAAATGTGATATTTAGAACAAATCTTTGCCCATTAAATACAAAAAAGTACATTTTAGTCTATTGTGTCAGATGAATGATACATATAATGTATAGGTTTGTTTGTATATAGTAAAATCTTAATCAACCCACCTAGTCCTAACACAGGAGGCCTCTACAGCGTTGATCAGCAGGCTGCGGAAACCACCACTCTCCATGACATGAAGTGCATGGATCGTGGCGCCCCCTGGTGAACACACATTGTCCTTGAGCTGCCCGGGATGCTGCTCAGAGTCTAAAAGCATTCGAGCTGCTCCCTTTGAAGAAACATAAACATAGATCCATATATGAAAATAGGTTGTTTTATGTCATGTTATTTATATTGGATGTACAGACTCATCGATGAAACAAACAACTTATAGTTTAGAAGTAGGATGATTCATGTACTTTACTTACTTTTATATATATATATATATATATATATATATATATATATATATATATATATATATATATATATGAAAAAATAAAAACACTTAAGATGCAAAACAGATTTTGTTCAAAAGAGACGAGTCATACCAGCAAGGCTTGAGCTCCGAGGCGTACTGCTAGTCTCCTGGGCAGACCCATTTTCACTCCACCATCCGCCAGAGCATCAACAGCTGTGAATGCCTGTAAGGCAACATTCAACATCATTAAGATGACAAAATGAATGAAAAGATTACTTTAGTACGTTTTATAAAGTATTGCAGAATGTGACATATGACTAGCTTACATATGCTGGGCCACTGCCACTCAAGCCAGTCACGGCATCTATCAGATCCTCTTCAACCTCAGTGCAGTAGCCAACACTGGCCATCAACTGCTCCAGAAGCTTCCCATCTTCCACTTCTGCATGGGTTCCTGTGGCATACACAGTGGCCCCTTCACGGACCACCACTGGTGTGTTGGTCATGCAACGCATAACCCTTGGACCTGGCCGATACTGCCGCAGCTTCTGCAAAATATAATAATGCAGCTCATAGACCAAGTATGAGAATGAAGGATTTTAAACTACAAACAAAAGAGCCGCTTACATGTTAAGTTGTAACCTCAAGGTACTATTCTACAGTTTTGCATTGATTTGGCATCTTCTACAGGTTTCACATGCAAGAAACAACCCAGTGTTGTGTTCCAACATGTGACTATTCAGCCTGAGGGTTCTCTGACGGCCGACTATGAAATAGTGAAAACCTCATGTTAAAATCATGTGGTAATGGATACCTAAGAACCAAAAGGGTGAAAGACAATATTTCTCTTGTATTATTTATATTGTTTTTGCTCAAAATTACATTAATGATGTTGATATGAACTATACAATAGCTATAAAATCACTAAAATTCTTAATCAATTCTGCCAGAAAAAGTTACAAATGTTCTTGTTTATCCAACAGGCAGGATTACAGTTACATAATTCCAGATGGATGAAGTCATTAATACGCAGGCAAATAAACACAACCTTCATCAACCTGTTAGCCATTGCAATAATTACTACCCATTATTTCTGATTTCCTTTCAGACACTTCTGAAATATATATACCTCTTGCTGAATGCAAATATGTGATATTATTCAGTCCTGCTGTCAGTGGTGTAAGCAGACAGTTAACTCCAACTTGCCTTCTCTATAGAGCTGATGGTGACACCTGCAGCACATGACACAATAAGATGACGGTCTTCAATGTCTGGTCCAATCTCATCCAGAACAAAAGGAATGATGTGGGGCTTCACAGCCAGGAAGAGGACATCACTTTTACTTACAGTCTCTTTGTTGCTGGTGGTGAAATGCACACCGAGTTTCTGAAAATACAGTGCACAAGTCATTCTGTAAAGTATTTCGGAATTTTTAGGGCACACTGGCACCTTCATTATTTTTTTATGTAAATTAATAAATGGTTCTTTTTCAACTCGTTCCCCTAAGGCATGTCCAAAGTCTGCAGGATTGTAATGCATTACTAGTCATTCTTAAGACTACCCACCCGCAGTCCCTGCACTGTGGGGAGATCTGTGTCTGGGGAACTGGCTGTGATTCTGTGGGCGGCAATCACGCCTTGAAGGAGGAAAAATGTGCAGAAATCATTTTACTGTATGATTGCAATCACAAAGTACATGTCACTAAATAATGCTTATGTGTGTAGAGACCCACCTGCAGCTGTGAAGCCTCTGGCCAAGGCGTGGGCTGCCTGCCCTGCTCCTATGAACCCCACACTCATCCTACCTGTAAATATAGAAACTTTCACAACATTAAACACTTAAAGAAGTACTGTTGGTCACCTTAGTTTTAAATGTGACCACTGACAAGACGACATTACTGGCGCAGCTGAAGTAAACAACCTAACTTCCTTATTAACTAACACAGACCAACATACGGCGAATAAAATGTCCAGCTGCCACATGACTAATATACTCAGAGAAACATACTTACAAACACACCAAAGTATTCCTGAGCCGACTGACGGACCAAATAATTCAACAATAACCCGAGTAATTACACCTGAAGTTATTACTGTAGTCAACGTGGCCCGATTGTGTCCTACTCTACTGTACCTGTTGTGTGGAGTTTGAGTGACAATCAAACGAACCAATGAGCTTCACGGGTTGATCACATGTAAACCCTTACTAACCAATCACAACTATGTCTAAAATTCGTGGGCGGGGCCAGTTAATCCAGACTGATAGTTGCATCAGGTTGAGCCTCAGGGCAGCAAAGTTGGCCCTCTGCTATCATCTACTGGCGGAAATCCTGAAAAGCAGGGGAAGCACAGGCTGTCTGTACACAGAACTAGGTCTAACAGGTTATCTGTTGGAGGGAAAATTTCTAACCTTGTCAGTACTTGTTTTTTTTTATTCGCCTAGAACTGTGGAAGCCAAGAGGTTCACTTTTGGAACACCTGGCTGCAAGACTAGGAACACTGTACAGGTATTATGGAATTCCTATGATTATAAATCACATAAATGCATTAATCATACTATAATAATATGATAAAAGTGGGATCTTGATAAAATAGCACTGTTGTGAAAAAAATTATCAATTTTGTTAAAGCTCATGTGAGTTATTAACACAATTGTAGAAATCAAAACATTCAGATCAACCAGGTTGACAACTGTTGAAGCAAACTTCAAATAACATGACATATTTAAAGAGACTTACACATACACTTGTATATTTTATTCAACACAGATTTTTGTAACAAATGCAACAAAGGAGTATACGGAACACCTTATGTGTTAGTCTTATGAATTCAATCTGTCTGTCAGTAAAATATTCACATCCATTTGATATCTAAATAATAAAAGCAAAATCTTTACATCTCAACTTTGGTATTTCTTCTATAAAGAGTCAAATAGATTTTATGTAACTGAACTCAGTTACTTGAAAATGCAAACGAAAACATTGTTGTTTCATTTACAAGCTTCGGTGCACACTGTATATCTTTATAATATATAAATACAGTTAAATGAACTGAGAGACACTGTTTTCAAAATTCGTCCATAGATTTTTTTCTGTTCAACACTACCAGTGTAACATGGATGGACAGATGCATTCGGTGATGTGATGGACACATTTCCCTGGGTCGCCTGTGGACAAAGCTGCTGACATCAGCACAACTGCAGACTCCTGGCAGGTCATTGAACAACCTACTTTTGACTTTGAATTTGTAGCATTTATAAGGCTTAATACTGTGAACTAACTAGCTTTGCTGCATAGAAATTTAATACTACATGGAAAACTGTAAAAAAAAAACAAAAACAAAAACAAAACAAAACAATAACATTAATTGTAAATAGGTGTCACACATATCACCTACAATCAATGGTTAAAAAGGGGAATGAGTCCTTCACAGAGATGTGAGTGCGGGCAGGATGTTGGATCTTCCCTTCGACTTCCTGTTTATGTCTCTGAACCTAAAGCAGTCTTGATGATGAAAGGTTTCTCAGACAACTCCATTGGAGACAAATCGAATCCTCTGGGAGTAGACAAGATCTACAAAGTAAAGGATTAGGTTGACATTTGTGAAGACTGCCACCACCAGCTTACTATCCCATGGACATGCTCCTCGTGGGCAGTCCTCAGGACGGAAGATAGTGCCATACTTCTTATCGAAGCTGAAGATTGGCCAAATTAGTGCAGTACTGAGGTAAAGGATCACAGCGAAGAAGGTGTAAATAACCACAAAGCGGTCAAAGGGGAAACGTAGAGAAGAGGTCCTCCCCGAAACCGTCAGTATGACCACTATTACAGTGATGGAGAAGCACAAACTGTACACCACCACACAGTACTGGGTGGCAATGTAGAGGTTGTACTCACTGTCATTGGCCAGGGCTCCGAAAATAATGCAGGCCACAAAACCTTGGATCACCTTGAGTAAACCAGACACAGTAGCCATGTAGCCAACCACAGCCCCTGGTTTAGCTCGAGTCAGGAACACTTCAATCCCATAGGGGAAGCAGCAGACACTGGAGCAGACAGTGACAGTGATGCGGTAAATCTGGACATCACAGTCATCATTGGTACAGTCTGTTTGAAGGAAGTAAACAGGGTAGACCACAGAGGCAGTGATGTACATGAGTGTTGCCAGCATGGCAAAGGAGACTGTGAAGTTATCCCAAGAAATGGGCATGCAAGCGTGGAGTCGTGTAATGTCCAAGGCGAACACAACCAGAGTTACAGCGAAGCAGAAGCACCACACAAACATACAGAAGGTTCCATAGTCGGCACTGTATCCTGCTCCATGGGACACTAGGGCCATTATGGTGCAACCCAATAGCAGTTGACACATGCGAGCTGCACCTAAAGGTGAAAGCACAGCTGCTTTGTTGAGGTAGTGTCCTCCCTGAGGGTCCATGATGAGCGCTGCCCTCTACAAACAGCTGCTTTTTCTGATGAGATTCTTAACGTCCTGCTGTCGGTCTTGGTGTCCTTGTGGCCTTCTCCTCCACTTACTTCACAGGCCTCACCCTTCCTCAGCTGCCTTTTATAGATGGTCTTTAATTATAAATGTCTCTAACTTTTGCTTAAGCTAGCTTTGTAATTACACACATGTGTGTCACATCTACATTCATTTATATACTGTTTATGTAGGTCTTGGTACGGTAGTTTGCAATAATGTTTTAGATTTACTTCAGCTTTAAGGATAGAGATTTTTCATTAAAAAGTATGTAACAGATGCACATATACTCTATAGCCTAATGAAAGAAATTTACCAGTTTTTCATGGTATGTTCAGAAAGCAGACTGTAAGTTTTATGCAGAAAAAGAATAATATCCTAGTCTTACTCAGCACTGTAGTGTCAATCCTCAGAACTCTTGATTTTTTTGTTCGTATTCATCAGTCATTGTCCTGTGTACCAAGGCTTCAGAGTAAAGTACAGTCTTGTCCGACAGGCCTTCCTCTGTTAGTCATATCCAAAGATCAATCCTCCAACCTTTAAAGGTGAACAGGTGGGTCGGTTTGTTGTCCTGTCAATCAGATTCCTTAATTCGATCAATCAACCCTTGTCATTTCTTCAGTGGTGGCCCTTAAACTGCTTGTCAAAACCACTCAAACTGTCTCTTCTGTGCCTTGTTCTTTGTCTTGCTGTTTCTGTCTGCGTTTGCCTCCTGGATTTAGTCTCCCACTCTTTCAGACTTCCAAAAACACTCCCTCTTCCTCCTGTGTGTCCTATGTGTATGTCATAGGGTTGTAGCTTGAAATTAAAGTTTGTGCCGAGCCCAGGGTTACAGGCCTCGCCAGGGCTATAAATAGGGGGTCTATATTCCACAGAGGGGTGGGAGGCTACATGTGGCAAGCAGTATGAAGAGTCGTATTTCTAGGGAGCACCCAGAGAGGCTGAGTCAGAGCTCCTTCAGTAAGAAACTGGCATTTATACACAGTGTAATGACAGGGAGGGAGGCTAAGACTCCCATTAGAGGCAGAAATTACACACAGGTCCAGAGGGATGATTATACATGAGTGGTGACAGATCTGAGCTGAACATGTGAGTGGGAAGTTGACATGGATTAGTAGTTTCTTAAAATTGGCTAAGACTTTTGATTTAGTGTGCAAGGTGAATTTTGTAGAAAACCACCTCCTGAAATAGATGGTGAGGTATTTCTTCCCTGTCAAATTTTTTTTTTTAGGATTGTTTTATTGTATATATTTAGGATAATTCCCATGTAATGTAACTAGGAAATTTTCCTGGTGGCTACAATTTAGTATTGTCTTCATATTTATTTATGTTTTTGCACATTTATCATGGATTTTCCCCTAGAACAATTGATGTTGCTTCCAGTGTGTTTAGTTATTTTGCTGTTGGTTTTGTGGTGGAAGACTTCAAGAAACTGACACTGAAGGAAAATCCACATTTAAAACAGACACCAGGTTGGTTTTAGGAAGAAAATGCTGCTTAAAGCCTGAGGCAGAAGCACATGTGTTTTCTTTTTTGTTACGCTGAAATATTAAAAAAGTATTACAGACTGAATCGTTAGCGCTGACAGCTTCATTAATTTTTGTGTGTGATATTTTTAGGGTCAATATGCTGGGTCTTGTTTGAATTTATTCTGAGTAATGACAGATATAACCTCAAACAGAAGAGGCCAAATGACGGCACTATGAAGTGGCATACACTGAAAGCACAAAAAAGCACTTAGATTTGCTGCACAATCATAAAGTCATTAGTGTGAGTTTAACATAAAGACATGGTTAAATGAGAGTCACATTAAGTTAAATTGACTTTATGGTCCAGCTGATGAATTACATTTATTTTTTTCCTTGTGATTTAACCCTCAAAGAGTTGAACATCCAGTGGTGAGAAAAGGCATCTATGGATCTAAAATTTTCAACACCATTTGAACTGTGAAACCTATCAATGCATGTAAATAATTCAGGTCATCTGCAGTTTCTCAGCTTCTCAGTGACATCAGATATGACCTATTTGGACATTCAGAGGCTCCCTAGTGAATATGGAGACACCGTCATCTTCTGCAGCATTGATTTGCATGTGAAAGACATATACTTTAAGACATGGCATTGGTTGTAATTTCTTATTTTTTCAACCAGTTAATACATTTTGATGAAAACACCATTTTTGTTTCAGTTTTCATTGTACTGATATACTTTTACAAACATCTGCACGATCAGTACATTACATCTTGCCAAATATCTAGTCTTCCCTGAAAATTTCAGAGGATAAAATTATAGGAACAGGAAAAAAAATAATATTTAAGTCACTACAAGAATGATTGTAGGTCTTTAAGAGTTGAGGAACTTATCTGAGTCACCAAACATAAAACCTTGAGTTGAAATATTGAAGAAAAATCAAAAGTCTGTTAATTCTGACTTCAACTCCTGAGACACTACGATTATAAATAAAACAAACAACTTGACAATTGCACAAGTAATAATCACCGTATCACTAAATAACAATAAACAGACTCCACAAAAATATGTATGTTGTTGTATATGTAAAGTATATTCTCTTTTAGGACTGATACAAAGACATGCAATCAACACAAAGAGAATAAACAGCAACATATTTACAATTTACAAAGAATCACTTCTCTGTGAAAATAGCACTTATAAATATGATTTACATAACAAAATAAATATGTAAATTACCAATGTAGCTTGAGCTTTTTTTTTCTGTTAAAAAATATGTTACAGAATAAAATTACAATTAGTAATACCTTTCCTTCTCTGGTGTGATGCGAAATAGAGGTCCTTTAAAACATCATTTATAAGACATCATTACATACAACATTGTCATTATATTAAAAAGTGATCTCTATTATGAAATATAAGAAGGGAGTTACAATAGTGAACACTTAAAAGAACCTATACAAATACTCAAAAAAATATACAATGCACGATATTTCTCTCCCTTTAAATGTTCATTGCATTGATCTGAAGATCTGAACTACTGAGGTGACCTAAAGGGAAAAGCACATCCTGGTATGAATGCGTGTACCCTCTGTTGGGGTGTTAAACAGTCCTTTTGTAAATGATGCAGCTGCTGAGAAAGAGGTATAGAATAGATGTAATGGCACTGTGGTGTGTGTAACTACAAATACACGTCAAGAGCGTCTTCTGGTCCATCTTAATACCTTGACTAAACTGGGCTCCAGGTCGTCTTCACAGCTGTCCTGTCACAAAAAAAGTGCCATATATTGTAGATTCCAACACTGTTAACCATGACAAAATACTGTTTTGTTTTGTTGTTTGATTGTGGTGGATATGGAAGTCTATTATCTCTCCTTGGTTTTCCCATTTTGTCACTATTGTATTGTTACGTTAAAATGTAATTCTGTCCCTCCCTGATCCAGTGCTTTTCTCACCTCATCATACATGCCTTTTTTTTTTTTTGCCTTTATGTAGGTTATTGTGTGATGAGATGTGAGTAAACTCAACTATTTAACAGTCTGAAAACAAAATGATTACCCTTACCCAGTCTATAGTGACTACCTATCAAAGACAGCATCCTTACATCATTCTGGCGGTTTCTTTTCTCTTTTTTTCTTTTTACAGTGACTAAATATAAACTATATGGAAGAATTAAAATAACATATAAAAACAAAACATCAATGGGCATCCTTAAAACTGGATTACATTCGTGATATTTTTCTTTTTTTCTTTTACAAAGCAAAAGATAATTTAATAGGAGAGTAGCAGTGTTGTGCCTTGTCATGGGGATATGTCACCCCTGTACGTGTCACCATTACTAAGTTATGAGGAGTTGAAGAATGAAAGGAATGGGACTAAACAAGAGGTCAGAGGAGAAAGGGCTAAAGGTAGGATGGGTTGTGGGTATTAATGTTTAGTTCAGAGGTATCAGGCATGGGAGGCTGGCCAGAAAGACCAGCCAGCCTTGCACGGGCTTAGCTTGGATGTACTGTGTGTATATGAGTGTGTGTCCTTTTAGCTGCCACTGCTGAGCATGCCCAGTAGCTTACTGGGGTCCATGCCCTGCTGCTGGGCCATCTTCTGCACATCAAAACCCATATGCATCAGGAACTGAATGACGTTCATTTCCTGTCCTGTGAACTGGTCTCGAATGGTGGGGCAGGTTGGGTTGCAGTGCGGCCACGGGCAGCTGTCAATCAAATGCACAGGACAGCCTTTGGGTGGAGCTTTGTTGTTTCTGTTGTCCTGGAGACTGCGGTCCCAGCAGTGCAGCGCTCGGGGCAAGGAAGTGCCTTTAACCTGCACATCAATCCAGTAACTGCACAACACAACACAAGAGGGCGCCGTCAGCTCACAAGTGGAAACAAGTCGAACGCCTTGAGTCTTATTCACTCAAAAGCAACATTGATAGAGAAAAAAAAAACACTACTCACTTCCTGGTGATAACTTCATGTGACAGGCATGCTGGTGCGAACATAGCCCTGGAAAAAATAAAAGTATAAAGTTAAGTGAAGCCATGCAGTCTCTGCACTTGGATTATCTTTCTACAAACTTTATATGAACGTAGCCTTACGGGACATCTTTGAGGGTATTTCTCAGCTCAATGCCCAGGTTTTGGATGTAACGCCACTGGCCTTCCTGCACAGGCTGGCCTGTTAACTGGATGTTGTCCACTGTCAACTGGGCCTCATCAAAGAGCCACTGGACCACAAACACTGGGCCTGCACAGAATGAAGAGAGAAGACAAAAGCTGTAAACATGTGGCCAAATAGAGAATACACACTTATATGTATGGTTTTAAAATGCACAGATTTGGACCCAAAATATACTTTTTATTGATGGGAACACTCTATAGCCAAAGAAGCAGTTCCACTCTTCTCCTTCATGGGTTTTCCTACACTTCTCTGGTACCACTCCTCCCCAGTACCTGTACAAAACAATGTGCCATGAGCAACCTTGACATAACTCCAACCATTTGTGACATTTATTGTTATGTTAATGACATACTTGATTCCCCTCTTGATGGTCTCTGTAGGAGCACAGCTGACAGCATCCACACAGTCAGTGCAGTGGTACTGCTTATTGTCCAAGAACCAACCAGAATCAGACAGGCCTCGGACCTGTATCCCAGTGTGTCCTAGTCCCTCCAGCAGCTCGGCCACACGGTCCACATTCAACAGGACTCCAGTACCACCCGCACTGTAAGAAACAAGGATTTTATAGTCTTTTTGGTCCCCATACAGGAATGTAAATACATAAATGACATGATTAAATAAACAAACAGCAAAAGGTAAATGTACTGTACCTGCTTCCTGCAAGAAGAAGAACCTTAGCATTGTCCAGACCTTTGTTCAGCAGGTCTTTCACTATCTCTTGAATAATCAGAGATCCCATGAAAGCATAGCCACCTGCAAAAAAAAAAAAAAAAACACAAAACAGGGAGTCAAACACTAGAATTTTTCTTGAAGGTAAAATCATTGAGGTTTAGAATGATTCTACAACATCTTACTCTGCTCTGTTTTGGCTGAAGCACCACTCCACACGTCACTCGAGCAGTACGGAATATACCTGCACAAGCGTCATATAATTCATATGTAATACAACATATAATCCAACACACCACATGTTACTATGTCCAGCAGTGATTAGATGTGTCATGAAAACTTACACCATGTTGGCATTCCACCAGTGAGGGTTTTCTTCAGGCAGCGGAGACAGGATTCCCGTACCTACAAAGACACATCAACATGTATTATTAACCATTCTGGCACTCCCAGACACATCCTCTTCCTCCTCATCATCATTACCACATGGATTACAGTTATTACACAGCAATGACAGAGGGTAGGCGTCTCTTTTCCTTCAACAGCGGGCGCCAGGTAGCTACATTATAACTGGGTTTCTCCGTAACATAGCAGTTTGAAAACACTATACATCCAGTCCTTTTAATTACGGAGGCATTAAAGTAAGATGTGGATACTTATTTCGCCGTGTGAGGAAGTCAAGTTTTGTTTTGTTTTTTTTTTGTTTTTTTACACAGTGAATGAAGACAGACCTGTTTTGGTTTGAGGCCACTTGGATGAGCTCATCAATCTCCTCATGGTCTCATATCGACTGTCGCAGTTCTCTTTGTTGAAGCAGTACCAGCCACCTGAACATACATAAATATACGATTATTACTTATAAATATACCTTTTACTTGGAGCCGCACTGACAAATACAACAAGCGACCTTTGATACTGACCCTCAAGAAATATCAACCACCGTCTGCTGCCTCGAGATTCTTTCAGGTAGTATCTACAAAAGAGAAAAAGTATGAACTAAACATTGACATTCCACTTGGTGTGTAAGTTATCTTTTTTTTTTTTTTTTTGCATCCTTCATAAACACAGACATACAATAAAACCAAATGTACACTTTCTATAAGGTGTATGCTTCTCACAGACTACTGCAAAGTGATATCTTCCTTGTTTCTACCATCAGTAATGGTATCCAAGCATGAACTAAAAACACAAATGACATCATGACGTTATTTAAACAAGGATGTCTTGTGTCGGTGTTGATTTCTATCTCTGAAATATGACAGGGAGCAGCCAAAAAGTAAACCCTGCCAGTGTAAGATCAGTGAATAAACAGAGGAGAACAAAGCGTCTGTGTGTCGAGTTTGCCTTAAAGACAGAGAGCTTGTAATCAAATAAGAGATAGACATCAACCTGTCCCCTATTCTTCATCTACTGTACACACTGGTGGATGGTGTTTCTCATTTTGAACGTAGCAGGAGTTTGTAATGTACCATCATATTATTCTTTATAGCTCTGAGCTCATTCTTCAAGTGTCAAAACATAGATTAAATCAAGGCTTAGGTCTTGATTTGACGAGAGATTTAAAAAAAAAAAAAGAAAAAAAAGAAATGAAATAGAACCATTTGGCTTGCGTAGCTGTAAAACACTCGCTCACTTAGTTCTGTTATGTAAGATCCATTTTCTGAAGATATTAATGTTTTGTATTTTTGGGGTCAGACTAGGATTTAAAACATAAACTAACGCAATGGAATAGAATAAATTTATGCTGTACTATATGTACACAGCCCAGAAGAGGGCAATGCTATCTTAGTTCTCTCATTCTGAAGGTCAAAGTCATCTCAAATGTGTCATTATTTGTCTTTTTCAGGATTTGAATCTTGCATCACTAGCAGAAAATGTCAGCCCTTTGTCATAACATACATGAAATTGGGAAATTAAAGTTAAAAAAAAAAACAAAACATGAAAGCGAGAGACTCCTAATGCACTTCTGTCATGACTTTCTCCTCAACAAGTGTATCCACCCAACTTTTTACCAATGACAAAACTCAAGCCATTGCCAAGTACATTTCAGTGACTTTTAGAAAAACAGACTTGGGTGAAGTTTGCTCAGACTCTGAATCATGCTTTGGCTGCATTCGATGTCTTGTGCTATTATTACAGTCAAGTTACAGTCAATGATGTAGGCTGAGTGGTGCGCTTACTACTCCCAAAGAACAAAGTGAACAGAGGGTTGGCAACCTCCACAAGTTGGGAGGGAAGGTGCAGCGTAGACCTACTCAACATCTTACTCCAACAGATGAATCACACAGTTCCACCTTCACCTAGATTTGTTTTTGTTCAATTTTTTTATTTTT
The DNA here is from genome assembly GCA_020466265.1 of Siphamia tubifer. Lineage (NCBI taxonomy): Eukaryota > Metazoa > Chordata > Actinopteri > Kurtiformes > Apogonidae > Siphamia > Siphamia tubifer. The sequence continues at coordinate 28,763,745 of CM035790.1, read as the reverse complement.
ATTTTTTTTACACACTGTCCTTGTTTGTCTATATACACTGGAATACCTCTTTGGACAGTGCTGTTGCTGCTCACAATGAGGTGGATGATGGATTAGCATCTTAACTGAAAAGCCACAATGGTGAATGAAATGACCATCTGCCAGTAACTGTCCCCAGTGCATTTCTAAACATCTAAGAGCTTTACTGTGCTAACAGACAGCTCTCTCCATCAGCACTTTGGGATTTAACAGGAATTAGATAGGATACTAAATCCATAAAGATACGTTATATGAAAATGTATTTCAGTTCAATCGTCAAACTGGTTACAATGAATTGCAGACATGGACATTCAAACCAGAAAGAATTTATTTAATATTCCAGATATAACAACATGGTTATTCTAAATTTTAACATGATAATTTGATTTTTTTTTTTTTAATTTTGTAGCTACAATTTTTATCACTACATCAGGATATGTTGTAAAATGTTGACACACAGTTTAACAGGAGTATAATGCATTTCTCCAGGGCTTTTGAAGATAATAAGTATCTATAAACATTATGTAACACACATTAAATCTCATTCCTTGTGTTTTAGATTTACATCCTTTTGGAATTTAACTTCAAACATGAAAGGATTCCAGTGTAGAGGTTATTTTTTGCTGACACAACATAGTTTATTGTAACCTGCCAGACAAAAGCAAAGGTTCTATGACTGGTATGCATGTTCATGTCTTAAATTAAGATGCATTCAATGGACTACCTTATCTATCTTTAGCACAGAAATGTGTGGTTTTCTGCAACTAGTTGAATTGAATTTCTCCTTCTCTGCAGTGGTTGTCATCGAAAACTATTATTGATTTTGTAATGATCCATTGTTTACCTCACAGTCCAAAGCTTCTCTGTGCGTTTTAGTGTGATGTAGCTAAAATAATAATAAAATAAATGACAGTTCACCAATGCGCACACCCAGGGACAAAGAGATGGAGAGATGGGCGGGGGTCTGAAAACTTCAATCTAAAACTTTCTGCAGAGCAAATCCTGCATTCTAATTTAAAGCAAAGGAAATGAAGCATGGGCCATGTGGCTATCCGCAAATTTCACGCTTCGCTGACGCAAAGCAGCTGTCTATCTTTTCCTGACTGAACCCTCCTCTGTTCGAGGACAATTCTCTGTTTTGGAAATATCCTGTTTGTTTTACTTTGGCAAGTGAATTTATCTTTGTTTCTATTAAAATATCAAGCCATCACATGCTGTTTTGAAGCAGTTTTCCTACAATCGAAAGTACTTTTACGCACATTTCTGCAAATTTGGATGTAATGCGCACAGCTTGTCCTTAAACCAGATGCATGTGGGATGAATATTGTTGCATTATTCTCAATCCAAACAACACTAAGTATCTTTTAACTGGCAGATTTTCCAAACATAAAAGGATGATGCTTTATTACAGTGTGTATTCTGTGTTAGTGCTCTACGTACCCCGCGGGGCTTCCATCATTACAGGTGACTGATGTATTCTCCAAAAAGTTCAGCTTCATGTCGTAGTCGAGCTTCTGCGCCGAGCACGGGTAGAGTGACTGCGCAAGGTTCTTCACTTGTGTCATGAAGTTATCCATGTTCTCTTCCACGGCGGTGAAATCCAGAGGGAAGCTCTCCGTGGTGTCACCCCGGTCCGCTCGGTATGTGGGAGGAGGTGGTGCGCGTCGTGGTTGCGGGTTGCGGCCACCCCGGAACCTCCGTGAGCAAAGAGCTCCAGACTGCATCAGCACCAAAAGAAGCACTGATGAAACCATTCTGATCGCTGTCATCTTTATGTTAAATGTTAAATGTCCTTGCTCCAAATAAAAGTCGAGAGAAGAGATGAAGGTTTACTGATGGGGATGAGAACCAAACGACAATTACGCACGGGTTTGTAGACGCGTCAAGACTTCTCCGCTCCCTGTAACGCATTAATTTCAACTAAATCAAACGTCCTCTGATATCTTTCAAAGTCATCTGGACAATTGTGTGGATATATTTCAGAGTTTCAAGGAGTGCCCCTGTGAGTAGTTGCCCATCTAGTGGAAGTGAAGCGCAGCTGGACCAAGCACAAGCCTGAACGACAACACTCGTGCCATGCTCTTGTATTTTTTTGTATTTTATTCAAACTTTCCCCCCTTGTGTGTCCGTCCAGCCAATCACAAGAGCGGGGCAGGACTCAGCGTGGCAGACTGCCCCCCCCCCCTCATACACACACCCCCGAATTTATAGTGGGAAAAAACGTCCGTGCATTGGTTCTTTTGATCCGCGATTTTTTATTTGATGTGGTGGCTTTTATTGGCATTGAAATGCCCATTTCCCATTCCACCACAAATTTATGAAGTGAGAATACGCATCTTGTTACACACTTGCTTGGAAATTAAGTGAGGAAAAAAACAAAACATGAAAAAAAAAGTACTCTAACAATATTTGGCCCAATTCACCATTATTCAGTGAATCAAATATAAGTGTTCAGTTTCCCATTTAATCTGATTTGTCCAACAAAAACAACAATCAGATGGTGCAAATTGTCCAGAAAAGGTTTTTATATAAATCTCTTTCGTTATTTACTAGTTGAGTTATTCTTGTTTGCCTATAATTTAGAAAAAATGTCATTTTTCTTCTTCCTTTCTTTTTTTCTTTCTTTCTTTCTTTCTTTCTTTCTTTCTTTCTTTCTTTCTTTCTTTCTTTCTTTCTTTCTTTCTTTCTTTCTTTCTTTCTTTCTTTCTCTCTCTCTCTTTCTTTCTTTCTTTCTTTCTTTCTTTCTTTCTTTCTTTCTCTCTCTCTCTCTCTCTCTTTCTTTCTTTCTTTCTTTCTTTCTTTCTTTCTTTCTTTCTCTCTCTCTCTCTCTCTCTTTCTTTCTTTCTTTCTTTCTTTCTTTCTTTCTTTCTTAATTCAGACGGGGCCTCCAGAGATCAAAGCAGCCATCACTCTTTCTCTCCCGTCTCTCCTCCTCCCTCCCACTCCAGTCTCTTCCAAACTTTCCTGGTCTACTGTATATTTTAAGTCGAGCAGAGCATCCTGATGGGAAGCCAGCTTTTTAACGCAGGAATGCCTCGTTACGGTTGAGGTAGGCGTCCCTCGAACAACCTATCATTTTAAGGACACATTAAAGTTAAAGTCTAGTTCACGGTCCAACAGTGATTATAAATCAAGATAACACTTCATAGTGGCGTTGGGTCTTTCAGCTTTTGACTGAGCTCATTCTAAATGAAACAAATAGTCCACTTTAGGATTAGATCCTTGCAGGGATGTCTATGAAGATGGCATTTATTATGACTTTTATATGACTAAAATAATATATGTTGGTGGTACCGTTTGAGTGTCCTTGTTCAGTTTTTATGTAAGATAAAATATACATTGGTCAGATACACAGTGAGTGAAGAACACCACAATAACAGTAAAAGTGCCTCGTGTCCTTTTAAAGACAAAACTTTCACTGACTGGAGCCCCGTGGTTAATCAGTTGCCTGAAGGATGTCGAACAGTTCTGAGCCAGGTAAGATGGATATGAAGTCACCAGCAGGACTGATGGTATTCATTGGGAACTTCAAACAGATGCTTGTATAGATTAAAACATGTGGTAGGGCCCAGGAGGAGAGGCTCTATCACAGATTGAGTCTAGTCACTTTGACCCATACCTCCCTGTTTTATCACACGTCATTCCCAAAAATGTAACCCTTAAATCACTCGCAGATGGACGCTGGCCTCTGACACACTCACTACCATGAAGAGATGCCCCGGCTGTGTGTCGAAACGTCCTCTGACCCAAGCCGGGGAGAAGTTGGAACTGCAGATGCTCACACTTCACAAGGAGGAGGTGATTCAAGTGATATAAATGTGTGTATTTGGGGAGATAACACAAAGGATGCTCTTTTAACCCTTTAACAATCGCAGTCTCTCTTGAAGTTACTGTAACTCCAGAAAAATGTGTGTTATTCACAAAATTCAAAAGGCACTAGAAAGCTGAGATTCTGAGCTTTTCAACATTATATAACACTTTACAGTGTCCCAAAGTGGAACGCCATTACAAAGAGAAATGAACCGTTTCAGAGACTTCCACACAGGCTAATCTTAGATATTTATATATATGGATACTGAATGTTAAAGAGCAAAAAGCATGTATGAGCAGATGTAAAATAGTTAAAGGTTCTTTTTTGCAATCTCTGAAGGTTGTGTCTGACAATAAATATGTTAAAAAACTTCATTTCTGTTTAGTTTGTTTGTTTGTTTGTTTACTAAAACATTTATTATTTACAATAATGATAGTTAATGGCCAGATATTGAAAGTTAAATTCTTCCTGAAAATGAAGATGCAAATTAATTGGCCAAAAAAAAAAAAAAAACACTTTCTGATACTATTATTGCAATGAAACATGACGACACCTTAGCGGCCTGTTATAATGGCAGTGTTAAACGATCAAATGCGTTTGACAGAGGACAGCTCTGCTACCGTTACTACGCGGTGGTTCATTCTCTACTGTGCACCTTGTTTGAACTCAGAGTGCTAAGCTTTCCTGGCTTTCATTGCTAAATCTGTCTCTTCATTTTTCTTTGCCTCCCATCGTCTGCGTGTAACATAGACACAAACTGAACCCTGCAATTCCAAAAGGATTAATGCTTGAATTAGGTCATTTGAAAATGACCCAGCTGTTCTGATGGCAGTCCCCCACAAGTGCCCCCTTAGCCCCCACAGCCCCCACCACATCTCCAGGCCTCCTGTGAAAGTCAAAGCTTGTCTTTCATCTTCGATCAGTTGCATGTGCCCTCACAGATCCACAGGTTTTACTGCTTAAGTCTGGGCTGGCAGCATTGATCATGTGACTGTTGCCTGCCTGCCGTTCAGACACATCATAGCTCTGCGAGCGGCCTCCGTCTACGCAGACAGCCCGTTCTGCTCACACATACCCATCCTCAGTCTCCCCCCCCCATGCCTGTTAGTTTTGATTCGCACATGCTGTTGTCGAGGGTCCATCCGTGATCATCAAATCCTGCTAGTTGGAACTGTTAGGTCAGGTTACATCAAAGAGATCAGGAGGGATCAGCCTCTTGAAAGGGACAGGCTCTGGCTCACATCATCAGAAACAGGTGGAGGTCCTCATTGGAAGAACAAAGGAGAGATCACCAGCTATAAAACTTTTATATATCATAGAAGAGTTTCTTTAAATTCCTTAAAATTGCCACCCTCTTCTACACAGGCTACACAGAGCTAGCATAAAACATATGATATCAGGTTAGGGATTGTACGACTGAACTGCAGCATTAAATCCCACAAAGGTCACATCAGCAAAGCCTTAGACTTAGTGGCATTAAACCACAAAGTATTTAAGTGTAGAAATCTGCTAAAAAAAAAAAAAAAAAAAACAAGACGAAAAGAAAACTGGAAGTGTGTAGAATATGATTCAAGTGTCACAAATGAGTTAAAAAGCTGATGAAGCCCTCAGAGCTTTTGTTTATATCAGACAAATGACTCTAAATTTGTCGTACACAATGTATTTCAACAAGAAAAGTAATTTACTGAAGAATTCATGGTCTGTATTTGTCATGGATCATTGATTAAAACAATAACATTAAGCTGAGGAGATCATTACAGTAAAATTATTACAATATGTACATGGTTGTAGAGTGTCCATCATTTTGCTGCTGAAAACCGACAATATAGCGAGCTTGTCATTAACAAGTTGATGTGACTGTAATGTTAGAGAGCTTTGACATTAACCATTCAGGCCCTTTGAGAAGGTTTTTAACGTCAGCTTCTGTTCTGTCTCACCTTGAGGCGAACTTCCGGAAGCAGGTCCCCTTAATTTCATGTTGGAACTATTGTTTAAAACCCAAAACAAACATGTACAGAGGTTTTGGGTGTTAACATACCGTGAGAGTTCCTTTTATGTGCCCTCACCACATGGTCCTGATATTACCCAGAGAATCAGTAAACAGCCTTGATCCTGACTTAAGTCAAGAGGTGCCATCTAAGATGTGGATGTAAATGGGGAGTAGGAGAGAGTAAAAGAGGCAGGAGACATCTGTCGAGCAGGCTCTCATTTCGTAAGAGGAGGCCGTCTATTGGTTGCAGATGATGCCCTGTTTGATAAAAATGAGCTCTTTCAAGATAGGACAGCTTGCATTTGGGGTCTCTCTGGCACCAAGGGGGTAACCAGATATTCCGACTGACAGGTCAGCTGTTTATTGTTGATCTTTCATCTGAGGGACGGTCACAAAATAGCTGCCTGTTGCCTGTAAATATTTCTATTGCGTCACTCATACAGATAGATGTTTGTGCATAACTGGTCTAGGTCCGTGCATGTTTAGTATGTGCCTGCATGTGTGTGAAGGAATGTAATCGTATACTTGAGCATGAGTGAGGTGGACCTGACCGTCCTTGTGCGTGAGTGTGCCCTCCTTCTCCAGGAGTTTTCCATTCATGCCAAATGTCTGAATCACCCTTCGCCATGCCCTCTGCCAGGTAGCGACAGAGAACGGAGCGGAGACCAATTACTGTCCTAGACCTGCTATTATTATCATCAGAGAGGCGGCAGCCATCCTTCCCCTGCGCTTATTCTCATCTTCTCATAGACAGGAGGAGAATCAGGCTCTTTTGTCTCGGAAATGTTTATTTATGCCGCAGATTTGCCAAAGGACACACAAAGGAAAAAAAAAACCCTTATTACAGGTCATGACAGTACAGCTACAATGCATTATTCATTTTCTGTCCTTTAACCTGGTAGTCTCTCAGGGGAGATGCGTTTGAAGTCCACACCCTGTTGTAAAACATGGTCATTATTCAATTATGTAGGTGCTGTGTTTGAGACTGGAGACGTTAGTGAATCTAGCAGAGTGAAAGCTATAATATGGAACATTTTCTGTATTAAAATGACTTGACCTATGATATTATATTTTGATAACTTGTGTATTTGGAGGTAGAGTGAAAATCCATAATCTAAATCATCATTTTCTTCTAAAATAGATGTTGAAATTAAACTAGGACAAGTGTTTCTCTAGTTTTCTCTGGTTTCTGGAGGTTCAGGATCCATGTGATGTTTTTTTTAAATATTGTTGTTATTTATAGTTTTGTAGCAACAATATCTATATTTTGGTGTACCTACAGCTTTGGGGTTTCCAACAGTTACCCAGATTATAGCCTAATTTATCCTGATAGAGTTTCACAATGAATTTACACTCTAATGTGATATAAATATAATATAATTTAATGTAATTATTCATTCACTGAATGATTAGCTGATGGACTCCAGCAGTATTTGCCATATAGAACAATCTTTTTCAACTCTAAACTTAAATCAAGTGTTTCAGTATGTGGATGTATAACATTAGTTATTTCAGTGCGGAGTTGTTGTTTTTTTTCTTATCTTAGTTTAAAATAATCTTTCGGTAATTCTTTGTCAGTATTTCTTCAGCAGTAGCAAAACATTACACAAATAAATTCCATTATTGCATAGTAAACTGTTTGCTTAAATAACCTCATTATACTCACATCCTGTTCTAGTCATATTAATGCACATAGTTTGCTCAACACTCCGAACAGAATGGTACAAATACACTGCTATAAATAAACAGGGTGTTTATTTTTAGCTGTAGAAGGAAATTAATATAAAAAATTACAATCATTGACTGTGTAGCATATTATTAAATATTATTTATGACTGTTTGATTAAAATACAATGGCATAAATTCCATACAATTTCACATCATCATCATCATTATCATCATTATCATCATCATCATGTGCTGTTATTTTGTTTAAGCATCTTACACCCTATGTGTTTAAGAATCACTATTGGGAAAAAAAAAAAAAGATGGAGACAGTGTTGCTAACATGCACTGCATTAGGTTCAAACTTTCCTGCTTGTTTTTTTAGGATGGGATTCAGACCGGTTTGTAGCTTTTAGCTGTCTTAAACTAGATTTAATTCCTGTCCGGGAAATCAGCCATAATGCTGTGAGTACATGTTATGTGCTTCAATCCTCTGAGCTACTGGGACAACATTAGCTCACTGAATGTGCTTCATTATTTCTGACACTCTCTTAACACCATGCAGCCGTTTTCTTTTATCCTCTCAGTGAGAAGATGAAGCTACTGTAATCAAAGAAGACAATGATCAGTGCCAGCTACTTGGCCTGGCCTGGTACCTGCTTTGATGTCATATTTTGGTGTATCGTGGGCTGTGGCCAATGCCAAAGAGCACCCATAGTCGCCAACTGTCTGACAGGCTGCCTTTCATCAGAGTGACATCATTCTGCTACTTGATTACTTTCCATGGCTTCTTCCAGGCCTGGGAATTTTCTCCCAGGAATCTGAAATCATCATCGCCGCGTTTACACCCTTAGTCTCAAAATACAAGAAATACACATCTGAGACGCTCTTTAGCTTTTGTGGTACACCATTTATATTCAAATCTACATGTCAGTTCAAAGCACTGTGGGATATTTGGATTGCCTTCAGTGGTGGTGTTAACATTTTGTCAGGCTTGTTTTTTAAAGATGAAGGAGGCAAGTTTCAATTTTCTTTTTCTTGTACACACTTTAATATAGACTTCTAAATATGGATTCATATGCAACATTAAGAGACAAAATGACAGAGGTGGCAAAAGTACACGTTCTTTACTCTGGTAGGACTTTTCTACAACAGTAAAAATGGAAAAAGTGGAGCCTCCAAATATAAAAGTAAAAAAAAAAAAAAAGGCCTCACAGCTGATCCTGTGCGAAACTGACTGAATCTCAATTCATATTAACCCATAAAGACACCAGGGGGTCTCAAAAATGCGGCCCGCCAAAGGTTCCAATGCAGCCCATGGGATGAATCTGCAAAGTGCAAAAATTCCACAGTTAAGGTTGTGGAACTGATTTTTAGTTTAAGTTCCACATACAGATCAATATGATCTACAGTCAAATTATAGTAGAATAACCAACAAAAAAGAATGACTCCATATTTTCTTCTCATTTTGATGTGAAAATAATTTACATTATGCCCCTAAATAATGACAACTTTAAATTTCTATCTTTGTTATAGTGCAAAAAATAACATAAAATTTGGAAAATATTTATTCTTCCAAACTATCCTGTAAGAATAAAATGTGAAAAACCTGAACAAATATGAACAAACTGAAATCTCTAAAGAAAATTAAGCACAATTTTATTAATTTAGTGTCATTGTAGTCAATCTGATCCATAATGTACGTGTGTAAATGATAAACTGAGGCATAATATTGTTAAAATTGCATATATTTTTCTTGAGATATTTCAGTTTTTTCTGGTTATTCACACCTTTCTTGTATTTTCATAAGGTAATTGGGTTTGTTTGCACTAAAACAGAGACAAAAAGTTTGAATTGTAATTTTTTTTCTCAGTTATTATGTTATTATTTTACTGGTCTGGCCCACTTGAGATCAAATGGGGCTGAATGTGGCCCCTGCAAACACCATCTACTGATATATACAGTCTAATCCCCGTTGATCCACTAATCCATGTAATTAATTGGTGTAAAATATAGTTTGTTATCTTTTTATGGTCATCAGATATGACGCATTTGGATGTTCAGAGGCTCCATAGTTGCCATGGAAACTGTCATCTTCTACAACATTGATTCGCCAGTAAAACCCCTTGACTTAGATCAATGACAGTTACTGTAATGGACGCTCTTGGCTTATGTTTTGTTCATGATAGATTTTGCTGAAAAAGTCACTTCTGATCTAATAATCCTCAATTTTGCTCTAAGCTTTTATGAACAGCTACATGATCAGTGAATTAAATATTGGAAAATATCTGATCTTCACTGAAAAAAAAAAAACTAAATCCAGAAGATAACATTACAATAAATGGTAACAAGTCACTTAAGTACAGCTAAATATAGAGGGAAAAAATATTTGAGAACTGCCACAAATGTCACATTGAATCTTTATGGGTTAATATAATGTGGAAAGATTCTAGCGTAAAAAAAAAAAACTACGCACTGAGTGAAGATTATGAACATTAACTTTGGAAATTAGTTTTGAATGTCAGCAGAAGAACTTTAAAGAAAAGCTTAGTAATGCTTTCTATTCACAGCCCAGTCGCCCTTCCATGTGTTTTTTCATGTGTGATTTGCACCGAGGGACTGTCTTTCCTGTTGTGCTATTGTTCCATCCATTTTCCTCTGAACTTTTCTTAATGTTAAGAAGGCATAAATAAAAACAACTCCATGCAAACGGATAAAAGCAAAGGAGCAAAGACCAAAATGAAGCAGAGACAAAAGTATCTTCAAGTTGTATGTCTCTAAAAAAGCTTTGGCTCTCATAGACTGACACTGGACTTCTCTCTAAAAAAATACCAAGTCAAGGAGTCACTGCAGGTTCATCAGTTTTATTTGTACCCTCTAATGAGTCATTTGTTGTTCCATCTGTAAATATTTACACCATTATTCAGGTCTTGGGTTGAAACCTTGACATCTGCTGTGATTAGCAGGTGTATATGACAATTCACTTTCCTGTCAAGTTTGTTTTATTGAATAAAAAATGCCAATAGAATAGAATAGAAAACCTTTACTGTCATTGCAACTACAGCAAAATGTATAAGTGTCATTCAATCTGCACATCATATATAAAACCTACAGTAAACATACAATTGGAAGCAGTTCAAATAAATAGGTAAAAGAAAAGCCAAAGCCAATCACTCACAAACAAGCCTACCTTTGTTCCACTATTAACACTGTAAACTGACTTTGTTTTGCAGTGTTAGATGAGGTTTACCATTTCAGTCAGTAAGCCAACACATAACATTAGTTCACCTGTACACCCCCCCCCCCCTTTGCTCCACCCCTTTAGTCCAAATATGGTGACTTTAGGCTCCAAAACACCAATATGGTGACAAGAAAAACTATAGTCTTCAGAACATAACTTCAGAAGTGATTAGAAGATGTCACAATTAAAATGTAAGTACAGTTCAGAAAATTTACGAAGTCATGCAGGTAAAGTGAGATGAGACTATTATTATTATTATTATTATTTATTATGATTATTTTTTTTAATGGAATTATGCATTTTAAAACATTTACCTGTGGTCTATGTGAACTGAAATCCTCTGTTTGGGTCTGAATTCTTCATTAATTCAACTACATTTTCAACCCTATTTCTGAGTAATCCTCTTCAGTTGCCATTTTGACTGATGTCACCTGCAATGAAAACCCGCAAAAGTCATAGATGATTCTGCTGCCACCTACTGACTTGCAGTCAACGCACAGCCCACGATGCTTGCGTCAACGTGTACAATTATGAAAAGGGGGCACCTTCATTTGCGTCATCTGCAAATTGTTTGTGTTGTTTGCGTCAAGTATAAACCCAACCTTACAATAAGGACTGTCAGAAATGTTTTGGGAGATTCAGGGGCCATTCACACGAGTACCATTGTGGCTAAAACAAAAAAAAATTTAAAATTAAAAGTGCTTTTTGTTTACTTGGGAAGTGAGTTTTTTACAGGTTGAAAATGCAAAAATCTCAAGACATATTCCAGAGTGGAAATCTTGAAAACTATCAGCTGTTGTGTTTCCATCTCATGGTTGCAAAAATCCAAAAAATATTGTTGTTGCACATGCGCGTTGACAAGTCAGTGTTTTATCACAGCACCATCTAACTGCCTGGCACCTAATTCGATTCCACACACGTTTGCGTCCCTGTATACACAGAGATTTCTTAATGACAACACTCGTGTAAATGCGGATAAAAAAGTTAAAATATGACATCAGTTTAGCGTCTTCTCTTCTGATCGTCTCCATATAAACATTGTTTCAGATGCAAAGATGCTGAACATGTAATGATGAATAAACTCTTCTTCTGTGGAATTGCTCCATTAGTTTTGTGTTGTGTTGTGAATCTCCATGACAACAGTGCTGGCCCTTTAAATGCAAATGAGCTACTTCACCCCAGACCCCCTCCAGGTTGTTGGCTGTGCTGCTCCTGTCTCATTCAACTAACAACAAAACATTTTAGGTAATTGGCTCAACGTTTGGACATATTTTCAGTATGGACTACAAACGCTGCTGCTGACAAACAATTATGTCGAGAAATGTTCGTCAGACGTTTTGACCTTATATGTGCAAATGTTGACATGTATCGAGTTATAGACATAATAAATTAAGCAAGAATTAAAAGATTTTAGACTCAATTTTTTTGGCCAGAATTTATATAAAGATAGTTTGGCAGCACTTGGAAGGTTCAAATTCAAACTTTCTGATCTATTCCAGTCCAAAGACTAAAGACTAATAAAAGTGGATTTAACAAAATACGACCCCTATAAATGTTTGTGCTTAGTTAATGTCTCCTGCTACAAAAAAAAAAAAAAAACCCCAAAAAAATAAAATAAAATAAAGCATGGAAAATGAAGCTAAATATACACAGTGCAATCTTTCAACTCAGTATTTCCCTTCCCTTGATTTTCCCTCTACAGAGAAAAGAGCAGTGATAAATTACAAGGTAGAATTTTTACAGTGTTTGCTTTTGGAGGAAACTATCGTGTGAGGTGGATATTTATATCCTCGTCGGGCAGCCTGGCAGTGACATGGGCTTCACAGGACCACTTTCTGTCTTCACCTGTTGGTCAAGAGCAAAGGGGGCTCTCCTCCCCACATCATACACAGACTAAGCGGAGATGCCCTGAGGATCAAGCGGAGTCTGCCCACCCCCACCCCCCCCACCCCCCTGACCATGCTCTGACTGGAAACTGGAGTTTAGCATGGTCAAAAAAGCAAAAATGATTCAAAGTCAGCCTGTGTTTGTTTATTCTCAGCAGAGAGGATGTAGAGAATGACTATCTTCAGGAGGCCGAGGTGGGACAGACAGTACATAACTCACACGGCTGCCAAGTCTACTCAGCCCTTTGAAGTGTTCAGATGCATACATGCTGCACATATCCACTTGCAGACACCGCTTTGGGAAATTATTGTCATCTGATGTAATTAAAAAACACAAACTGAGACATCTTAAAAAGAGTAGAATGGACTTTTAGGATCGTCAGTGCAGCGACAACGTCCACCTATGCCATTGAAATCTGGGTGTCTTCCCATAAAGATCTCATCTTTGTTTTTGAGGTCACCTGTGGTTGGCCAGTGGAAACATTTATTCAAAACAAAGTAACGTATCTGTTTGGGAATATACCTCACCCACTTCCCTTTTCTCCTGTGGCAGGAAGAAGGTGGTCATTTGTGGGAAGAAGAAGAAAGTGTTACTCAGATTTTACTCACGATAGTACAGCTGTCATGAGGACACATCATCTTGTTTTTGTGATGACTAATCAGCTGATTGCTACCAGCACCTTTTCGCTTCTGGTTTTGATCTTTTCATCACAGCAATGGAATCACCTTGAAAAAAAAAAAAAGAAAAAAAAATGCACTATATGTTTTGTTCATCTATGAGTAACGTGTCTTTGGCTTCACTGGACGGTGTGTGTAGACTAGACCAAATACTTCTTTCTTCCGTAACTGTAATATAGGATTATTTTCCCCCTAGTGCAGACGACAATTAGAGAACAATTAAGACAAAACGCTAGAAGAATAAGGCTAAATTCCATCTAACTGAATGCCCTCACATCTGGGAGACAGGTGTAGACCTAATTCTCATGTGTCAGAACTTTCTCCCTAATTTACTTATTCAAGGCTCCACAGAAGTAGAAGTATAACCTCTGAAACTGAGTGGATTAGAGTCTCAGAGAAAGCGAAAGGCATGTTTATCCCCGTAAAATGAAAGCGTGGCGGGCAGGTAGGGGAGAGGACAACTGTAACATGTCTGAAGCGTAACCTGTTCTCCGGCCCTCGCTTTGAAACCAGATGAAGATCGGCTGCGGCCCTGAAGTCATTACACCTTCAAAGGTAATTAACACATGGCTTTTGTTTGGACCCGATGAGCCCCAGATTATGTAGGTACAGATGGTCAGGGGGGTGGACGACAGATACCAAGAGCAAGGTGTGCTTGGATGTGCTTTCATGTCAGCAGGAAGTGCTTGACCCCTGGCCCCCTCTTGACCTCAAATCTAGGCTGTCAACACCACTTCCTTGAGTGCCCTGTAAAGATTAACATGTGGACAGAGACAGGGGGGCCTTGAGACCACTGCATGATGAGCAAAAGGACTCAGCTGGCATTTTTGCCCCACAACACCTTTTATGACTCTGGAGGGTTATTGATCTAACACTTTGTTTATCAGTTCTAGCTCAACATATACAGTGGCGGGAAAAATATTAGACCACCATTGTTTTCTTCAGTTTCTTGTTCATTTTAATGCCTGGTATAACTAACAGTATGTTTGTTTGGACAAATATAATACTACTGTAACAACAACAATGCCTCATAAGACTTTAATTTAACTCTTTCATGCATTAATTATGAGAATTTTAAGCAATATTTATCTCCTGCTTGTTTTTACTCTATAAGCGTCACAAAAACATTGTTATTAAGCATCTATTTTTCATGGAGTTTAAAAAATGTCCACTTCATTTTGAAGCAAAGAAACATGTATTTATACCAACATATTGTGTAAAACTACGAAATAAAAAACAGTTTTAATGCTGCTAATCTGCTGTTTTCTCACATTTTCATATGTTGTCATACAAGTCATTACTCACTTCATAGAGATAATATGGAAAAAAAAAAAAAAAAAAAAAGACAAATCCCCTCAGTCTAATAACAATAACAGATTTAGGTTTATTAAAAACAGCAAAGTTACAGTAATGGTCTGAATTGCAATGCATGGGGTGTTGACTGATATGGAACTAAGACAATAAAATCCATGAATATATAAGAGACCACCTGTGGCATGAGTGCTCATTTGTTCACTGTAGTGACCACTATGCATGCAACGGTTCAGACCTGATATGTAGCCATTACCATGTTTTCTTGATAATAACCAAAATCATTATATCTATGTCATTGTTCTGACAAAAACAGTAATTTTAGACATTCTATATTTTCTTTTACACACAGTAACTAGTACTTTATTGCATAACCATTGTTTTTAATGATTTTTGCTGGTCTAATTTTTTTTTCTTCTACAATCGTAGGTGTTTTTGATGAAACGGGAACATCACATAGTGAAATAACATAGAGCTAGACATCAGAAAAGTTGTTTCTCATCAGTAAATCTGTCTACTTCCTGTATGAGTTCAAGGGTGTAGTGATAAACAGGGTGCTTAGGTTGGTCTTGATAGTCTTAAAAAGTATGGACATTTGAAAAGCTGTTTTCCAGACTTTGAAAAGTTTTGTATTTGTGTGAAATTCTTAGTAAAATATGGAGAGAAAAAAAGTTTCTCTCACAGTCAGATTTTAGATAAAACACATAAAGATAAGAAATACTGTACATGAGGAAAGAATATGAAAAACTTAATATGAGTCAGTACTATGATGATTCTAGTTGGAAGTTGCTTTTGTGATATACTCCTATACCTTTTAAAGTTGTCTGTTTCCTCCCTCTGGACATCTTGAATTTGTTCAAAAGTAAATACAAATTGAGATATCAGTTAATTATCTTGCACATACTCTGTACCCCAATAGCCCTAAAATAGTCTAAAGCAGAGCTACAATAAACATCTCCACATGTTATTTTTGTTCATATACATCACTCATCTGAAATGTTACCATATCTTGTGTGTGTGTCTCAGGTTTTCAGTGAAATTAATTCGTAAAGTTCAAAAAGTCCTATTATTTTGAAAGAGGAAAGTAAATCTTGAGTTTGTATGAAAGCGCAATGTACCGCAAAGAAAATGTTTGTAGATTTAATATTAAATATGACCATTTTTACTTATATTACAGAAGAAATTTTTAAAGGCCTGACGGATGCAACCGTAATTCACATAAACGCAGGTGTGCCAATATATGAGGAAAGTCATCAATGTGATAAAACTATTCATCTGTGAATTCTGCTTTATTTTTCACATTTTGAGTCACTTAATCTGAATCAGCCACAGTGATGAGACGTCTAGATTATTCAGAAAGTAATGGGCTCTAATCACCATTTAACTAACATTCTTTCTGTACGTCATGGCTGGTAATGGTGCAATAATGTCTGATAGAGTTGTTGTTTTTCATTATACTTTTGAGTTAGTGTGAGCTTTTATCTCTATATGACAAAGAACTGAAACATCCAGGGTGATTAAATCAACGCAATAATGCAAAACCTGTGGTGTGCAGATTGTTCAACCGAATGGAAACAATAGTCATCAGGTACAGACAGCAGGTCAACATATGAGCATTTGAAGCTTCGACTTAGTTGTAAAGTCAGCTTCACATGCTGTCAGTCACCCACTACTACAACCATGTTATCTATGTTCCAAGCTTCTCACATGTACACATAAGATCTACACATATAGGCACAATGATTCCTACAGTTTAATATGAATGATCTCAAACAGACACTTGGATCTGGGGGTCAGCAGTCTGTCTCAGGAGAGTGTTTGATGACTGCGTTTTATTGTTCCAGAAGGTCAAGATCTTCAAAGCTCTCCTTCTGTTCTCCACAGGGCACCCGAGCAGCAGCTGTCGGAATACACTCTGCTTTGTGTTTTTATACGAGAGAAGAGGTAGGTGAAGCCCACTCTCACAGAAATGTTTTTACTGGGGGGTAGGCACTCAGCGGACACCATAATATTGTTGTTCTGCCCTTTTGTACTGAAGAGCGGGGAGCGTGTGAATCCTGTCGAATGGGACATCACTGCGCTGGAGTTTGGCGCTGATCAGATAGCATTTTTGGCATGATTCAGGAGGCATTGTATGATTATGTGTATGAAGTATGATAAAAAAAAAAGACCTTTTCTTTTGTTTCTTTTAACCCTTTATTGGGCAACTTTACAGTATGGTCGTTTCTGCACTCGTTATAAGAAGACGGTGACAGCAACAGTTCCAGTCAGGATAGTGAGTCAAGAATCTCAGGTCCAATGTGGTCTACGAGGTCTGTAAGATCCACCTCTGCGTGAACAGTGAGTGTACCTGCTTTGTTAGGTACCATGATGGAATGGTACTAATGTAAGCAATTGTGTTCAAAGAGATAATATGGATATTGGCAGGTGTCTGGATCAGCACTTATGTTGATCTAATGTTTGAAAAGTCATGTTCTAGTGTTCTAAAATACCTGTTCCTTTCACCTTATGGGTGTGACTATTTTTTTTTTTTTTTTTTTACAGGTAAAGAACCAAATATGGTAACTTCATTGACCTTAATTACAATTTTCACAAAAGTAATAAACTCTTGTGAGGTCCTTCAATAACATGCTGTGGTTGAAATGTGGAATTTTAGATTCTATGAGTGCTCTATAATAGTAACTGATTTCATTTATGGAACGATTTTCTTCTCAATGCATTTCCTGTACAGTGGATCTGTTATTCATTCACTCACACATTCTTACTTTGGTGGTGGCAAACTATATATGTAGCCACAGCTTCCCTGGGGCAGGCTGATGAAAGTATAGCTGCTAATCCCCCCTTCAGTCCAACCGATCGTAATTACCACCAAACATTCTCACAGATTCATACACCAGTGTGAGTAGAAGCACTGGAGGTTGGAATGTCTTGCCCAATGACACAACAGCACATGACTAAGATAGAGCAAGTGTCGAACTGCCAACCCTTCGATTATTGGACAACTTGCTCTGCCTCCTGAGCCATGACCACCCCAGGGTTTTAGCTTAAAAGCTCTTTGAGCTTTTATGCTAAAGTACAACTAAAGCCTTTGAGTGTTAGAAAGCATTCCTTTTCTAGAAAGCGTTGCTACTTAGAAAAATATTTTTGAAATATTATTTTTGTCATATTATTGGAGAACACAGTTTTCCTGAGCTCTACTGAATATATGGTTCCAAGATTATATTTTGTAGGCAGTGCCAGGAAATATTTAATACGCTGCTCCACATATAAGAGAACATAAGGATAACTTTGTATTTTTTGTCGTAACAAGCTTGACAAGCCAGCTCCTTTTTTGCTTGCTTGAAGTCTAAGGGACGGCAAAATCAAAAGACTTCAAAGAGCATCTGCAAATATAGATAAAGTGCGGCGGTTCTGCAACCTTCCCACATTTTGTTTACACTGAGCCCTTTAAAAAGATGCACAACCACATAGTTTCTCCTTGACATCTTCCAGTACAGAATGCCGTCAGAGTGTGGCACTGAAGATAAACACAAATCCATAAGGTGATGAAAGATGTTCAATGGGAACACTTCAAGGCTTAAGTTTTCTCGCACCTCAGATCCAAAGAGAGGAAGAGCTAAGACACACTGAGCATGAATGGTTTCAATCTGTCATGACGCTTGATGGCCCCCCACCAGCAGAGAAGACTCACAGCCAACATGGATGCACAGCCAATGCGACCTAGAAGGGTTTTGGTGGAGAATAGTTCACACACTGTTTCTCTGATCTCCTGGACCCTCCAGCTGACCACCCTGAAATGCTGACTTTTCTTATGCTCGCTGTGATGCTGCTCCACCCGTGCCCTTCCCTCTTGACAGGATGTCCATGAAAGTCTCCCACTTGCCCCCACCTGTTTTCACACCCAGCACGCTGAAGAGGCTTCTTTTCATGCCGTTGCTATGCATTTGAAGTGTCCAGTTGCTGAACACATACCCTCGAGAAGGTCTGTGGTCTGTGCCTTTGGTAAGTGGAATGCTGTTTTTCTGCTTGTCTTTCTTTCGAAGGTACAGGTCAAAATGCACCAACTTAAACCAATTTACTTAAAGGTTTTACAGAAATGTAGAATAAGAGAAGTGTTGTAGAGCCATGTTTGTAATATATGAAATGACTGCTTGTTTTCAATTCACCTAAAAACATTTCCACATTATATCAGAAGCTTGATAAATTGGTGAGTTTGAGAAAACGTTTCAGCCGGCCACTGTGAAATCAAAAATGAAACGCTGTGTATTTTCCCAGTTCAGCCACTAACACTGAACAGTCAACTCATTCTGCTTGCCAGTTGTTTTTTTGTTTTTTTTTTAAGAATCCTCTTTCTAACATTCCCCACGTTTTTCAATATTTACTTGGCCAAGACATTACTTAACACAGACGACATGCAAATATGACAAGAAGTCTGTACCAGTTTAGAGTTTTTATCACTTTTGTATCACTTGTTACCCAAACACGTTCTCTACAATTGGACGTGCAGCAGCATATTTTGCAGGACTTCTGTTATGTATCAGAAAAGCAATAAAGATGGATCAGTGAACTCAGAACACAGTGGCAGAAAAGGGGTTAGTGCTCAAATAAAAAGCTGTCACTTTGAACATTTCCTGCTGGTGTTTGATCTCAGCCCTCATGAAAGGCCTGATGATGATGTTTAATTGATTATGTAGAATGAATAAAGCTCGGTTTGCTCTCGTATCATTCGTTCCTCCCCTCTTTGTGTGCTCTCTCCAAAAGAAGATCGCTTGCATGCCATATTGCTCCTTCCCTTTCTTCTTCTAAAACAAATAAAGACGTCAAACATCAAAGCTGTTCTTGGTTAATAAAAAAAGACCTCAAATATTTTCCATTATGTTTGACATGGTTTTGGGTTTCGCCAACCAGAGAAATAACAACAGGACAGAATAAAATGACGCTATTTTGTTGTTGCTTCATTTCTGTGTTACAGAGGTTAAGCAGACCAAACTTGAGCCTGTTCTTTGATCTTGTTGGCTCTAATTATTCAAAGGTAGTCTCTCTCTTTTCTTGTACTCTTCTGAGACACATGTGCCCCCACCCATCCATACAAAACACTCCACTGCTCTCTTCTTACTGTCCCTTTTCCACCCTCCTGATTATGATATCCAGAGTTCCCGGCTAAAACAACAGTCTGTCAGAGGATCACTTTCCTTTGAAGTCGACGTCAGTCAGTTGTGTTTCTGTCTTGGGCAGAGCGTTGACCCCTGACCTGCAGTGATTACTTCCGTGGCGCAGCCAAGCAGAGATAACTGTAAATGCAGGCCTTTGATATCCACTTAAGAGAGAGAGAGGTTGGGCCTAGAGGGAAATACAATGACACTTACACACCTTCGCATATGTGTGCACACACTCACACACAGATAGACTGACAAGGCTCCATATGGCAGAGGTCCAGGAAACATGGACACGACTTCCTGATCAAAGCTTTAAACAGTGATATCTCAAACTCTCTGAACCAAATCAGAGGTGATTTATAGGTCGAAACTCACTTCTTAAATCACACTCCTGCTGTCACATTGCGATCGAGTGATACGAGAAAGCATCACGCTACAAGACAGAAGTTGCACTAATGATTTCTAGGATGGTACAAAGACGAAGAGGTGTGTGTGTGTGTGTGTGTGTGTGTGTTTTTGTGTGTGTGGAGGGGGTTCTTCTGGAGTTTGGAATTTCTGGACTGTCGTTCTTAGAACAGGGTCGGGCAATGTGTCAAAATATGCCCAAGGTGTCATGACTTGCTTTGTGTGGGAGGTACCACATGATTATCATAAATACAAGACTTATTTTGGAATGTTTTAAGTTTCTAACCCGCACAGATGCATTCATTTTTGAAGATAGGGTAAATGTTTCCAGAGAGAATACATCATGTGTTGTTTGTATTGTTGTATAAATGATGCTTGGTGAGTGAGTGTACCATTTGTATAGTAATTCCTTATAGTATGTCAACATTAATGCCACTTTTCCATCAAATATATCACCTCGACTTGCCTCGACTTAACCAATAAATGTTTGCATTTGTACTACAAGAAACTATTAATATATTAATCATAATTATGATTAATATATTAACCATAATATACTATCAGACATTGTTTTGTTACATTTCCACCAAGGTCCAAAGTAAACTAAAATTATACTACACCTGATCTTAAGTCATCCAGTTTACACAGTAGCTGACAGTTAAACATTGTTGTTTCATCAGTACACATGTCGTGCCATGTGACATCAAGCCAATCTAGTGGCAATTCTTGAGGAAATTTTCAAGTAGTCTCTATCTTGGTTAATTGGTCACATATTTGAAGTCTAAACAACTATTTTCTCACCTGAAAAATCATTCTACTTCAATATAACCTCATCATTCATATCTGTTTTTTTTTTCTACCTAAAATGGCAACATGTTCACATTGCATCACTTTAACAGTCACACAGGGGAAGTATTAGTGGAAATGTAGTATATTAGCGTCAAAACTGAGCTAATTCAAGTGACTTCATGGTCAGTTGAGCTGATACCATCAGTGGAAAAGCAGAAAAAAAGTGTTTGGTTAGTCCACTTTAAAGATCCAGTGTGTAATCTTTGGGGACATCTAGAGGTCAATGGCACCCCCCCCCTTCCTCCTCCTCCTCCTCCTCCTCCTCCTCCTCCTCCAATTCCTCCCCAACTGGATGACCACAAGGAACAGAAGAGGCCCTCATTTTAGTCAATGTTTCCTTTTGAACTTATAGAGACAAAAAAAGGTACAAGAGTATTTCATGTGGTCAGACCTGGGTGTGCTACTTTACTACAGTAGGCGAATCACCAATACACCCAACATCAGTGTTTGTTTTGTCCACTCTGGGCTGTTTAGGTAAGGGGATAATATGTTTGGGGAGATATTGATCATAGTAATAATAATAATAATGGATCAGATTTGTGTAGTGCTTTTCTATTTTGCATATTCAAAGTGTTTACATTGGATCCATTGTTCATTCATTATACATCTGTAACCACAGTTGGCCTGGAGAAGACTGATGGAAGCGTGGCTGCCAATCCACACCAAATGGACCAAACATTTATACACCAGGGTGACTCGCAAGGTACGTGAAGTGCCTTGCTCAAGGGCTGCCAACCCTCTGGTTATTGAATGACCCACTCTTCATCGTGAGCCGTAGCCGCCCCCCTGTGTATCAAATTTCTGTCAAAATAAATCAAGCTATTGAAGCAGAACAATAGAAAAGGCGTGCTGTGTTTATTTTCTGTGCTTGGATGTAAGTGCATCCTAATCAGCTTTGGTGAAGACACTCATGCACAAGAACTCCATCTTTTTCAACTTCTTCTTAGTTTATTTATTGAGATAGTGTGGCAGTCCAATCAGACAGAGCCAACAACACTGCAAAAATCTAAATCTTTCTCATTTCTAGTCAAAATATCTAATCACACTTAAATAAATAATCTAAAGAGTAACATGTAATGGAGATATAAGAACTTATTTTTAGATAATAGAGCTTAAAGATCTTTCACACAATATTTCACTTGTTCCATTGGCAGATTTTGATTATTTTATTTTATGAATTTTTTGCTTAAATCAATATATAATATATTTTTTGTTTAATTCAAGCAACAAAAATCTTGATAGAACAAGCGACAAAAAGGCAGTCAGAGACAGAGTCATAGTGTCATATGACGTCAAAACGTAACATGATTGAACCATAGGTGTTGACCCATCTGATGTCCGAAGGTGAGACGATGAGAATGCAAAAAAATTTTGAGATTCTATCTTGTCTAAATCCTGACATATTACCACTGATGGCTTTTAGATGTTGCGACCTTGACCTTTGACCTGGGGGCAGCTGTGGCTCAGTTGGTCCAATGACTGAAGAGTCGGCAGTTCGTGCCCCAGCTCTGGCTGTCCACATGTCAAAGTGTCCTTGGGCAAGACATTGAACCCTGACTATATCTCCCAGTAGGACTGACAGAACCTACTGGTGTATGAGTGTGTGTGTGAATGAGTGAATGTGAGGCTAATGTAAAGTGCTTTGAGCACCATGACGGTGGAACAGCGCTACATAAGTGCAGTGTATTTTACAATTTATTTTACCTTCATTTCTCAAAATCTATTGGTTTCTTCCTTGAGCCAATATCTATCATTCCTGAAAGTTTAATCAAAATCTGTTCAGAACTTTTTGCGTAATCCTGCTGATAGGCAGACAGACAAACAAACAAACAGACAAACAAACTGAGCCAAATTTAATACCTCCTTGGCGGAGGTAATTATCTTGGTAAAATGTCTTGAAATAATATTTTTACGACATATTGTCTATAAATGTGTTCATTATATCTGAATTATAAGTGACCCTTTAGGTGATTATGTCTTATTTTAGGTGTGATGAGATATTTTGACTCAAAATGAGGAAAAATACACTTGGATTTTTGCAGTGAAGAACATGTTGGATTTCTAAAAAAATTACCAGTCACTTGTTGAACAGAATGGAATACATTTAAATGGTTAAAATAAAAAAGAGGATATTGCACATTGAATGCATAAGTCAGTGATGGGATAACACAAAGGGTTGATTATTCAGACCTGTTTTTGTGGATGTTCTTTTTTTTTTTTTTCTTTGAAATAAGTATTTAGTCCATATGACAGTCCATTTTTATTTGGGTCCAGATGGCTGACTTTATTCACATCCACAAAAAAAAAAAATGCATGGGTAATATCCATTTTCGCATGCATAAAAATGTAAACAATTGTAAACATTCAAGCTGCATTTGGCACATGGGCTAAACCACTGTCATAACTGATTACCCCTGTAAGAATGGTGTTACAGAGCTATTATAATCATGTTCTGTTTAAATCAGCCTCAGCCAGTGGAGAACAGCATTAAGGGTCCAACACTCTGACATCGGCATATATAGTCATTACTGGAATGACTGTTGACATGTTCTGCAAAACAAGACCAGAATCAACCGCGCTCTGATGTGAAGGACAAATGAAGATGAGCAGATGAGAGTTCCTATTGGGGACTCACTCTCTCTCTCTTTATCCTCAGCTGTAATTATGGCCTTTCTTTTTTCACTCTGTACTTCCAGTAGGCTGTGGTATTTTTCTTTTTCTTCTCTGGAGAAAAGAAAAAAAGCCAAAAGAGTAGTGCGCTGCTGGACTGAATGTCATGTTCTAGCTCAGAATAGTAAACACAAAGCCTTGTAATTAGCTGAATGCTTTTGTCATCTTTACCTCTCATTTCTCTTTCGGCACAAAAAAGTGAGTGCCACATATGAAAAGCGGGAATCAAAAGAAGCTGTGGAATGTGTCAGGGTAAAAATGAACACAAAAATGAATGACGCCTGCAGAGACTGTTGGCTGGTTAGACTATATGTGTCATGTGTTTCTTTTTTCACTTGATTTCAGTTTAATATTAATTTTTATTTTATTAATGTCACTTTATCCTCAGTTTTCTTCATTTTTGATGAAATAACCCTCAACGGTGATCTGAGCTTTAATGAATATCTGCATGATCAGGGAATTAAATATATGGAAATACATGATTTTCACTTAAAAATGCTAAATACAGAGGATAATATTGTAATAAATGGTGATAAATCACTTAAGAATGGTTAAAAAATAGGGGGAAAATACTTGGGTACTTCAACAAAAGTAGCACTGGGTCTTTATAGGTAAAATCAAAATAGAGAAAATTGAAGAAAAACTGAGGTTTTCAGCAAAATATGTTTTAACTGTCATTTGTCAAAGTACATGAGTTGTGGTGGTGAATCAATATTATAGAAAATTATGGGTTTTCCACATTCACTACAGAGCCTTTGAACATCCAAATGGGTCATACTGTATGTGATGATGATCATATATGTTCAGAACCTGCATTTTACCTGAATTACTTACATGTATAGATAAGATTAGTGGTTTAGAGTTATTAAACTTTTAGAGAGGTAGATAGTGTTGGCTCCTAGAGACTGTTTCAGCCTTATTCAATAATAATCTGTGTATTGATCTGCACATTTTTCCCAAGTAAAAGGCAGAAGACAATGCAATAGTGTATCCCTGTTTTTTTTTACTTCTTTTTTGTCAGATAGATTAAAAAATAATCTGTCTGACCAAAAAGAAACAAGGAATCTTTGTACAGTATGAATCTGATCAGATCCCTACTGTATGTTTGATTGTGAGATGATGAGGATCCAGTTCCACATTTTAATGCATTGTGCTGTTACGGTAGATAATCTATATTTATCAGGCGTAGATAGGAATTGGACAGAATCTGGAACAAAGAACAGATAATAAGGTTGATAAACATAGTCCACATTCAATCCAATATGATCTGAAATGTGTCAGACCACAAAACTAATAACATAATAAGATAAGATAAACCTTTATTTGTCTTACATTGGAGACATTTACACACACACACACACACACACACACATGCACACTATGTACTGTATAAATAATAGCAATTCCAAACTTTTATTTCTAACTTCTATGTTTTAGGGTGAAAAAAAAAAACAAAATTACACATGTTACAAATGATCCTTTAAAAAAACATGAATAAACATGATTACAACATATAAATGACAATAGATCTAAAAGCTTATAAAAACATTTTTCCAAAAAGCAGAATATTGTTAAATTTGCCACTTTTCTCTCTTCAGACATTTCAGGTTGTTCATATTTGTTCAGGTTCTTGGCATTTTTTTTGCGAAACGATTGTTTGTAAATGTAAACATTGTCATGTAGTTTTACTTTTAAAAAAAAGACCAAAATTCGTAGTTGTCATTATTACAGCAGCCTTTTTAGTTATTTGAGTCACTTTTATATTGATTTGTAACCTAAACTAACATGATTGTTCATGTCTTGAGTGAAATTTTTTGCATTTATAAATTCATCCCATGGGTTGGATTGGACTTTTTAGAGGTCTGGTTATAGCCCGCGAGCCGTATGTTTAACACCTGTGTCTTAGAAAATAAAAAGTGGGACCTGAGAAGCAGCTAATGCTGTTTCAAACAACTACCTCAGGAGGGAGCTGCAACTGCTCAGGATTCTGCTGCCATTTCAGTCCCATCAGCACTTGCAGGCTTTGTCACCTGTCACCTTGTTCACCTGCTTCTTCGTCATACGTCAGACGTCCTGTACCAACAGCTTGGTTAAAACAGTCCTGAATTAAACATGTAACCTGATGTCTCTCTACATGCAAAAACAAGACAGGAATCATCTTCTCACTCTCTTTTGTGTCTCTGTGTTTTTTTTTTTAATGTGATCTGTCTGCTCAGTTCTTTCATGTCAGACTATTTGAACCCATTTGGAAGAGTCTCTGTGAGGTGACAACACATGACGTCTCACTCCGTTTTAAGGCGTGTAATTCTATACCTTTGTAGGTTTTGTGTTTTCGTATTTATCCCAAGTGAAGAGCTGGTATAATGCAGTCAGGCATTTGACAGGGCAGGGCATCTCTTTCATGTCTTTTCTGTAATTACTTCAATTAGTCATGCGAGGGAGAGAGATGTAATTTCACTGCTGTCTCAGGGATGTAATTTACTGTCATGCCAAGATAAACTGGGTACAAGTGTCCGTGGTACATTTTAATTTCTGTCATTTTAATCCAGTGGTGAAGGAGGAAAGCCTGTCCCTCATTCGCAGAAATTATACGAGGCCATGGCCGTGATTTATGGGCATCATCAATTTTAATATCTTGCCCTCTGACTTTGAATTGTAAATAATTTGACTGCTCCCATGGTAACACCTACCATGTAAACAGACTCAGCACCAGCGTCCCTCTACTGATAGGAACTTTGTTTAAGGTTAGCGTCGGGGCAGAGGGGACTACTTGAGGAGACGTAACTTTGGAAATCCCTTTCATGTGATGGAAAACCGATGAACTTCTGTTGTAGTTTATTGCCGGTGTGATTTTTAAAAGCGTCCCAGTGGCTCTTTGAAGTAAAAGCTGGTCTGTTTTTCCTCTGCAGTGGTGTCACTATGTCACTGTTTCTCTGTTTCTTGTCTCTGATTGAATCCTTTGAGGTTTTTTTTTGTTGTTTTTTTTTTACATTTCTAAACCTGTGGAACAAAAACTACACTAGAACAAATCAGTGCAGTTGGTTTGAACAGGTGTTTCAACAACTCTTTTGGTTTATTCTATGCAGACAAAATGAAGATTATGGGTTTTGATGATGGGGGAAAAAAGGGTGGGTTTGCTGTTGAGGTTATTTTTACCCTGAGCCATCTTTGTCTAGACGCCTCATGGTGTCCTATTTCTATTAACCCATAGTTAAACAAATGTCTTTATTTCTGTTGAAACGTGTATGTTTTAAGTAGATGGATGGCATCAGTGGCAAAAATGCCAATTCTTCAAAGCACGCTGACCATGCCATAATCGTAGTATCTTTCCTCACTTTTTACACATTTTGTCATGCATGCCTTCATGCTGCTGAAGCCAGCGGTTCATTATGCTTTTATGGCCTATTCCGGGCCAAACTTGACTCATGCTGCGGTCACACACGTTGAATTGTTCTCCTGACAGCTGTCTATGCCTTTATAATAGCTACTTGAAACAGAGGAAGGTTTTTATTTTCCTTCTGAGCATTATTTTTACTGATTCATGTGTCTTTTTATGATGTTATTTCAGCTCAGAGCAAATTTAAAAATAGTCCCAAAGTGCTATTCCCAAGCATTCATATACCTAGCACATAAACATTTTTATTGCTTGAATGTAATTTTGTGGGAAGGAATAAGAAGGAATACAAAAAGACATGCATTTTTTGATTTCCTTCCAATAAATGTTTGGAATTATAATAACCTCTGGGACAGACAGCCTGGTACTGTCTTATGTGGCTTGAGGATCCGGGTAGCTCTCTCTCCCTGTGGTATGCGTGTCCAAGGGCTTGTTACTCTTTGAGGTCTTGGTTTGTTTAATGAAGTGGTAATCTGTCTACACAGAGGATCACCCTTGAATCTAGAGTTCACTGTGTCAAGTGGCTCTGTTTATAAACTTCTTAGTGTCTCTAATAAAAAATGGCTTCCACACACTCTTGGTTCTTTTGGAGTGGTATGTCTAATGCGGTGATTTATCTCAGCGGCCTTTGCCAGTTCTAATTTTTCCCTGTGATGCTACCACCTCTGGGTTTGTATATGTTCTAGTCAGTGCTGACATTGAAACCTATGCTTGTGGCTCTACTGCGCTGAGGGCCAAATGCAAATTGTATCCTAGTGGGCAGCCAGCAGGGTTGTCCAATGCGGGCCAAAGGATGCTTGTATTCTGTGTGTTTGTGTTTTCAGGGTGCTGAGGACTTTCCAGCTGTGGCACTGCCGTTTGGCCCCAGGAGCATCAAAAAAACAACATCAACAGTCAAGTTACAGAGAGGGGACTGAAAACACGATCCACTCCGCCGTGTTTGAAATGTTAACTAAAGAAAACAAGCTCGCTAATGGTTTTGTATTTATATATTTTCTTTGCAGCCTTTGAAGTCAGAACCCTTGTTATACGTCCGCCCCAGGCAACTCTGAAAAGTAGCCTCACTTTAAAGAAACCAACATAGTTTTGATTGATCTGATGCTGATTTGCCTTTATGTCCTTTAAGCTGTAATACAAATATACATTCCCATTCCGTTTAAGTCATATTGTCGGCCAACATGAAATCATTTTCAGAGGAAAACCAACCATATCGCTGTTATTGATGGGTCTGTTTTTGACTGAAGAAAACGCAAAACATTTGTGCAGAGAAAATAAATAGTGTGTCCAAATTGATGTAGCCATTTACAATGATCTTTTCTAGATTCATGTCTGTTAACAAGTTGAGAAATTAATACAACAATTCACAGTAGTCCCTTCAAATCACACCATCTTATGCAGCTATATTGGAAATTTATATTTATACAGAAAAAGTAATATAAACTCTGGAATGTTCTGTACTTTGGTTTTTTTTTTTGTATTTTTGCTGGTGTAAACATTGCAATTTTTCCATGGTGAGATCCATAAACTCCTGTCAATTATTTTCTTCTTTTTTTAAAATTATACTTATTATTATAATCCTTTGTAAATTCCTCCGCATTCACTTACATTGTGTTCTTGACAAATACTGAAAATTATTGTTCCACATGTATTTTGTTACATCCATATAGAAAAAATAAATAGAATTTTTTAATTTACATATTTTATTCAGTCTGTTTTTGCATATTTGGCTTCACCATTTTCCAGTGTGTTCAAAACAACTTTCAATACAATTATATTATGTAGATTTCAAGTACACTTTTGGAGTCTGCACTGTTTCCTGAGGTTGAAAATAAATAAAATTTGTCATTATATCACGAACATCATAAACCCAATTTAACCAATCATTCATTTTCTGAATTCTTGAAACCTGATTAAACAAAGACTAAATTATCTGCATGGCTACATACCGCTAAAGTTACATGTTTTTGACCAAATTTGGTGACATATTAATTTTTTTGAAGAATATCAGTGCAGTCTATTAGAGCGATGTGTATCTGCATATGTGTTTGTTTTCTTTGCATGTGTGTGTGTGTGTGTGAGTGCATGGGTGTGTGGGCTGGGGGGTTATTACTGCTTCTTGTTGGTTGCGGCACAGTCCTGTCTGTTCTGTGGGACATCTGTGGGTTGCGTGTTGAGCTTTGTGGAACGGTGCTCTGTTAGTGGAGTTAAACAGGCACAGTCACGATCTCCACCAGACGCCATGGGCACAAGTGGCCTTGTCTCTTTGAGGCTTCGTAGACACGCACATATACTAACTTAAAAATGCAACAATACAAAACTATTATTATTCATAAACATAAAGCACATTCAGTTACAACGACATGCAGATATCTGAAATTAGGTAAAGACTTGTAGAATTTATAACATTATCAAACCTTCCGGGGAACTTTGTTTATTATGTCAAAGTTTAGTGTCTCAGTCAGCTTTGATAAAAACATAACTGTTAAAACTGATATATAAGACTAGCATAAGCACTTCTTTTATTACGGCTCAATGTGTTAGCAAAGCATGTTAGCCATTTAAATAATCTCAAATATAGTCTAATACCATCACAAATATAACTTATGTAATCAGTTATGCATTACTCTATGTTACATTAGCATGCGAGTTGGCAAACATTGTCAACTCAAGATGGAAATGCAAAACATGATATTTCCCTGGGACTGTAATTGATAAAACTATACACAGCAAATTTCCATAACATTACTTTTTTTTCTCTTTGCTCTCTAAATCCATATTAAAGACAGGTTAATGTGTGTTATGTGCTAATGCTAACTGCTAATGCTAGGTGCTGTGTGTGTGTGTGTGTGTGTGTGTGTGTGTGTGTGTGTGTGTGCATTAGCATGGATCCACACAGGAATCTGACTTGCTGTATTTCTCAGAAATTTTAGAATAGATTTTGATGTTTATAATCCACTTGTCTGGAGTCAACATGCCCCCCAAAATTTTCCAAGTTCAAACAGTCAACTGCAGTACCTTTATGTTTTCTTTGTTAGGGTTCAGATAATAAAAGTGGCTCAAATACATTGTGTAGTTGTTATTGTTTTACCTGCGGTAGATAGATGTTATATTAAATATTGTTTAAGCTGTAGGTCTGTTTATCATTTCACTACAAACTCAGGTGTGTTGATGTAAATCATTACTTTATTTACCTTCCCCTAAACAGGACATACACTATTGTCAATTTGCACCAAACCATCTGTTATTTCTCATTTATTCAATAATTATACGTACATTTTATCAGCTTCATCCACTTCCTCTGCTCTTTATTATCACATGCAAATTGGTCAGATAACAGCTGCATGTGTTTTATGACTCAGGGACAAACACACTGCAGTATAGTGGGTGGTATAATGGAAAAAATATTACTTTCACCTCTTAGAATGATATTCCAGGTGTGATTTTCAATGGGCTCTGAACTTTTCTGTGTGGAGTTTACATGTGCTCTAGATACCCCAGCTGCTCTATTCTCTCAGGTACTTATAGGTTAATTCTCCTGTACCTGAAGCTCTAGAGTTGGTTCCTGAGTGATTTCCATGGCTCCTAATGTGCTATGAGCTAATGCTAGGTACTACATTAAAATGGGTGAAATGCAGAGATTAAATGTCACTTTGGGGATAATGAAATTGGTTGAGCGTTTACATTTTATTGACTATAAAGCAATGTATATAAGTGGACCTGGAGAAAGGAAATTAGATCATGTCTTATCAAGCAAATCAGAATACTTTATTAATCGCAAGAGAAAATTATTGGGTGTTACTTTATTCAATTATAGTTTAAAAAAGCAGCAGGAAAGACATTATCAAAAAATATACATATACAGTATATATGTATAAAGTTAACTAAACTAGTAAAATGTAAAGTTACAACAGCAGGTTGGACAATATGTACTTGATAGCATGATAATATACATAATAAGTGTTGTGAAAATTGTAATTACATTTACAGCTGCTTTAAAGTTTTGCTGCACTGTAAAAAATGACTGAAGAATAAACAGTGAAAAGATTTAAAATTGCAACATAAAAAAAAAACCTATAGATGAAAATCGAATGGCAAGTTGTTTATTTGATAAGATTTTTGTGCTTATGATTAAATAAAATGTAGCTGTAGTTTTTAATGAAAGAGAATGTTACCAAACCCAGATTTGTATGTAGAAATAATACATTTATATTGTTTTGAGAAAATACAACTGTAATTTGAAAAACAATGTGGTGTTGTTTAAATTGCAAGATCACAATGTTACAATAACACCCTATTATATATCTATCTATCTATCTATCTATCTATCTATCTATCTATCTATCTATCTATCTATCTATCTATCTATCTATCTATCTATCTATCTATCTATCTATCTATCTATCTATCTATCTATCTATATCTATATCTATATACTGTATATATATATATATATATATATATATATATATATATATATATATATATATATATATATATATATATATATATATATAGTACTGAAAATGTAAGCATTTAACAATTTAAGATTTTAAATATGTAAAATAACAGGTTGCTATGCTAGCAGTTAGTAGAGCAGGTCTTCCAATAACAAAAGGGTTGGCAGTCCAAATCCTAGCTCAAACTGTTAACGTGTCGCTGAATAACATTGTCTCACTTTCAGCAGATCTTCTGCACTAATAGAAGATCCAAAATGGCTACAATGGGAGTCACCTTTATATTATTCTCCTGTAAAATGTTATGATTTGTCTCATAACTAACTACATGACAAGACTGATTCTCATTCCCCAAATTAGTCAGTATTTCAGAATGAAACTTTAACTTTTAATTATTATTTTACATTTATTTGGTAATAGGGTATTATTTTTGAGAATGTGACAAAGCTCATTATTTAGCTAGCTCCTAATAGCTAATGCTACAGTTAGCATTATTGTGCTTAGTCATCGCATCACCAAAATATACTTTCTCATTACTGCAATAGTTTCACTATTCGTGAAAATCACCCCTTTGTTGTGTAATGTCCTTGTCAAACACATTAATAAATAATCCTACTCTGTTAATATATTTGTGGTTTGATGTGCTTTTTTTTTTTTTTTTTACAGAATTATTCTGGCAACTACAGCTGCCAATTTTTTTCCCTGTAAAAACAAAAACATTTTTACAGTGTGGAGTTTTGACTTGCCTTGGCATTGTCCTTCTCCATGCACTTAGGGAGAAGATGAAGTTGTGCTTGGAAACTCCTACTATGTTTCTATGGGAAAATGTTCAACTGTATGACTTGTGAGATCTTTCAGTCTTGCACAAACTCTTCAAATCTCTGAAGCTGTGAATGAGTTGTGCTGTATATTTGCCAACATTTTGAGTCTTTACTGACCTACCCTCCACGTTTGCATCCTGACCACATCAGCAATGTCTATTTATCAGCTGTGTGTGGCCTCCGAAGCCTTTACACAGCCGCCAAAATCCAAGTTTTATTCCCAATGTGTAACTATCCAACAATTTAATAGCTGCCTTTTTTTTTATGGTTATTGATTTATTTTATTTGAGGACGTAATGGGTGTCTCTGTGTGTGAGCTTTTTATCTCACTCTTGTCCATTTGTCAAAAAGTGAGCCATAAACTACCCTGGAGGCAGAGAGCAGAAAGTTCAATTCAACTTGCAAGCATTTCCTTTCAAAACGACACAACAGTGATATTGGCTGGTAAATGTTCCGTATCAAAGCCGTAAATTCAGAGCTTTTTTTATTCTATAGCTGTAATACTGCGTTCCCCCTTCTCACGTCAGACCCTGATAGATTTTAAATGATTTTAAGGGCAAAGGAGGATAATGAAGACCAGAGTGTAAACGGGCCAGAGTGATGTTAAAAAGAGAGGAAAAACTGGGGGAGATCAAACAGCCCGTCTATTGACTTTGATGTTTGTCTCTTTCGTTCTGACTTGCGGTGGTTTCAGACATTTTATAACTCTTCCACTAAGATGCTTCATGTCTTCTTCCTGCCACCTATTTTTCACATGCACATCCTATGTTCGAGTGGAATTACATTTTTTTTGTTTTTTTCCCATAGAGTTTACTGAATACATTCAAGAAAAGAGTTATTTGTAGGGGTGTAATGATATACAAAAATCAAGGTTCGGTACGTATCTCAGTTTTGAAGTCACGGTTCGGTTAATTTTCAGTACATTATGGAAACAAAATGCAAAACTATTTTCTTCCTCAGCACAGCATTTATTAAACCAAAAAATGTCAATATACAAATGGAAACAGTAAATACATTCAAAGTACTGCTTGGTACCAGTAAGGTAAATGATATATTCTTAAATGTTTAACCAAATGTTGAAATTAAAATAATGAATTCCTTTTAAACAGTAAAAAAAAAACTTTTTCCAACATCTTAAAGGTGTCATTCCACTGAACACTACTTTTCCATGCTTCTTTTGGAATCTGATGAGCAACTCAGAAAAAGCCTGTCCACTACACGTCGCGGGGGCATTGAGACCATCCCCCACTGAAGTAGCATTAGCATTAGCATCTACAAGAGAGGACGGTGCCACAGTAGCTGCGGCACAAACTTGAAAAAAATGGAGGATCAAACTGGTTCATGTCCATCGTTTTTTTCCTGCATGTTTTCAAAACAAGTGACGGCACGAAACCTAGCTGGAAGGGGGAGTGGTCCTTCACGCATTCTGAGCCGATCAGAGATGCTTCATCACTGCGTCATGTTGTTCGACCTCAAGTCATTTTTCTACCGTCACCTCAGCATGACATGTACATGGTCACAAGAGCACAAATCACAAACAAGTCTCATAAATACTAAAGAGTCTTCCCTTCATTACTCCAATCAGATAGAGGTATCCTTGTGAATATTAAAGAGCCGTAGTAGCATATGCAATGGCAGCAAAAACATATACGAACTTCAGTATAGGGCTGTACCAAACCAAACATCTGTTTTCAATGGTTCAAATACATATACCATTATGGTCTTAGTTATTTGTGACTTAAAAATATTCACATCCTCCTGAGACCCACCAATTCATTTTTGTTCTTTCTAGGGTACAAGCATCTCACAGCTTTATTAAAAAAGAAAGAAGGAAAAATGCTGTCCACGCCAAAAGACATTTCATAGAAAAAAGGATCTGAAAAAAAAATATTTCCAATTAATTATTTAATGTAAAAAAAAAAAAAAAAAAAATGTGTAGCATACATTCTTTGTAGGGAAATCAAAATAATTGATTGGATTTTATTAGGATCTTCTTTCGGAGCATCTAAAAGAGGAAGTACTCGTAACGTGTTACACATGTTTATTGGGATGCTGTTCATGCTTTCTGCCTTGTTTGTTTTTCTCAGAGCTCTGATTTGAAGAACAAACTAGCAAACAGACCAGACTCACACTCTAAGGTGCCAGCATGGGAGGCCCGGCCGCCTTGGCAAGCAAGCTCAGTTCACCAGAGTGCTCGGCCTTTTATGAGATTACATGAAAGCGCGGGAAATAACGACAAGCGTTTGATCATCTGAGACCAAGCTGATTTTACTGCAGAACACAACACCTCAGCTTAAACCTGGCAGAACATCACCTTCGCCTGCTTGAGAGAAAGATGAGAACATAACATGGCCCTCATCACTTTCACCTTCCTCCAGTCTACGTCGATGGCTTCAGGTAGAGATTTGATGCCAGGCTTTCTAGTCAGACCCAACCGCAAAGCCTTTTGGGTTACATTTATTGGGAGCAACTAATGAGCTAATGCTGAGGAAATATTTAACTTTCCCTGTACAACATAAAGGAATTAATAGCATTCTTGTCAAACAGAATGGAAACGTCTGTTTTTCATTTCCATTTGCTTGAGTTTTCAGCATTATGTCATGGTATCGTACTCCGCTTTTACCTGAGTGTAGTGAAATTATTTTCCACATGTTTGTGCAAAAGAAATAGTTGACAGATGATCATATGTTCTGGCACATGAAGCTATTTTGTATAGAAGCACTTGGCGAATTCTTTGTGATGTTAGTTCTTTGTGCGTCAGCCATTACACATTAATTTGTGAAGTTGTAGCTTTGTAACCATTTGAAGTGAGTCATCAAAGTCCAAAGACTAAATGAATGAATCAATATTATCACAGCAGGGAAGGCTTTTGTATCATACTGGCAGGCGAGATTTACAGGGATTTAAGTGCTTTTTTTTTGCCAGAGGGTTGCTAAAATGAATTAAATATATGCTTATTTTACCACGATGTTCTTTTGGGACTATTTACTATGCAAATAATGATGAATAATCTTCATACAAACTAGGATATTGGATATTTTTTGTCTATATTTGTACATCTATGAGATTGGCTTTTGATGAACGAAGGCCTGACAGATGGAGACAGAAGAAGAAAGACAGAGACCCACTCGAAACCACAGTAGTCAATGGCATGCTTTACAAGAGACAAAACATTGAACAAAAGAAAAAATAGGATAAAGGATGTATTTGCTTCAAAGGTCTTACTGTAAGTGTAATTTTCTAAAGGGCTGGGTTGCCCCCGTTCTGTAATTAAGTTCTTCTCATTGGGTTTGTCTGGAATTAAAAGGACTATTGCCACTTTTCAACATGGATGTTTTTATATGTCTATGTTTGTCTGTGGTGAAGGATGAAAGGGAGATGCTTTCCCCTGTCTCCTGAAAAGTCTTTACACCAGTGGAAAGTAGACGAGGAAAAGACTCTAGAGCGTTTGAACTTATGTCTCATGCCCTTCTGGTCTTCAACCAGTCAACAGAGGTGGTTTCATTTTTATTGTACAGTTGACACTGTGATGTTTTTGGGGGTTTTTTTACCCATAAACTGTGGCTGTTTTTGAGGTAAGGAAAAGGTCAGAACTGTCTGTCTTTCTAGAGGTCTTATACCTCTTTTTAATTCAGTCTTCACGTGAGGACAAAGCTGAAGTTGATTTCAATTATTATTTATCCAGTCACCTTTAAACCCTGTAAAAATGACAAGACTAGTAGATGCCTTGTGTCTCTTTCAAATATTGCATTCATGGGCTACATCCGTTTCGCTTTTCTTTTGATTTACCCCCTTCACTGATCGTCTGTGACTCTTTACACACATCTCATGGTCTTCTGTGCTTGTCTTCATTTTGACATCACTGCAGTGCCCTTTGCTCTGGAGGAAACCGGAATGACAATCTTTTTCAAGTATCTTACAAAGTGAAAATCTGATGACAGTAGTTGAGACTAGTGGACTGTAAAGCATTATCTGTGGTTCCGTGGTTTCTTCCTCAAAGTACAGCTCCAGGGCAGCTCTCAGAGTTCAATCACAACCCCAGCTCTGCTTCCAAGACTACTCTTGAAATGACAATGATACACTGATGTCAGATGCGGGTGTTTTGCTAAAAACCAAGGCAGAAAAATAATAATGATACAATAAGACGGGGCCAGCTGATTTTCCTGGAAACGCTGATTCATTGGAGCCAATGGATTGAAGCTTCTTTGCTTTTCTCTTGTCTTTTTTGTGTGTGTGCCAGACATTTTGTCTTCTTGATGAAGGATAGTCTGCAGCATTCTTCAAAGGCACTTAAGATGTGTAATTAATAACAGAAATCAGTAATCTTAAATTACAGCAGAGGACACCAGGTCTTTTTGAACCCATCAAATCTCTAATGGGTGACTTGAGGTCCTTTAATTAACTAGGATTTAAAAAGTTGGGTGGGGTCTGCCTACCCCGCACCCACCAGCTACCACAAGCACCTCCACCCAACACCCCAGACTGCCATGGTGTTTCCCAGCTCCCTGTGTCTCCCTCACTAGACCTTCCATCACATTTGCTCTCCCACAGTAGCTTTCCACACCTCTACTGCTCTGAGGTCTCCACCCACACTCACCTGTGTTTTACTCACTAATGACCACCTTATATATGCTGCTCACCTTCCGGCTGTTCACCGTCAGATCATAATAACCTCTTTACTCATCTACTCATCAATAAAGACATATGATGTTCAAATTTACCAACTGAAATTCGAACCATTCGGATCATTTCAATCCAATATTAATATGTACAGTAAGAGCCCATAAAGTTGTTTCCTAGCTATATACAACCAAAAAATGGTAGGTTTCCAATGAATGTGAAGGAAGTTCAGACACTGAGTTCTTTCTCTCTCTCTCTTTCTCTCTCTCCCTCTCCCATCTCGCATCTGTTTTTGACATTTTATACCTATCTTACATACCAAGTCTGTTCATGGCTAGCCACCTGGTGCCCCCCCTCCCCGGGGGGAGTGGTCGCTCTCTTAACAGTGTCTGCATGGGGAGCCATGGACGACAGGATCTGTGGTGACTCGCTTGTGCTGACCTGTGACCCCGGACCTCCTCCCTCGCCTGTCTGGTGTCTGGATCAGCCCCCGCCCCCTTCATTTATAAATGGACATTCAACTATAGCCTGGGAGTGGATCTCTCCTCCAGTGTGGTTCTCCTCAAGATTTCTTCTTTTTCCCACTGGGTTTTGAAGTTTATTTCTTGCTGAGAAGAAGGTCTAAGGACAGGGGATGCTTGGGACTTTTCATATATTTCTGTAGCTGACTGTGTTTCTGTAAAGCCCTGTGAGATGACTTTGTTGTGGTTTGGGGCTTTATAAATAAAATTGAATTGAATTAATCTTGTCTGTCCTATTATCAACAAGTACCTGAAAGAAAACAACAAAAGTAAGCAGCTTACCAGTATGATCTGCCACATACTGTAGCTAAAAGACTTTGCTTCCATTGCGCATTGTTCAACATCTTTCACTGGTAATATATCTTTGAAGACAATTGTTCAAAACTGGTGGAAATTTTGCCTCATCCCAAGTTTCCAAATATCCTTCTGGAACAAGCTGAAGAACCGGAACCTAATTTGATGGAAAACCATATTTTACCCAGCATTCAATCATTTCTCATTTCCTTACTGGCCTGTATCTCTTTTGTTGCTTAAATCTCCTTAGACTATGAAATAAATTCACCAAACAAAGACCGTTTTCCTGTTTTCCTAAGACTCAGAAGGGAAAAAAGACGAGTCATTGTTTTGGCACAAACATTTTTTCTTATCAAGTCATCTCTTGACAGTAGTAATTTACTACTCTTGGAAAACGCCTCTTCAACCAGGCAATTTTGATTTGTAGTGAAAAAACATCACAAACAATTCTCACTAGCATCCCGCAGGCAACTTATTGAGCTTGCCTTTGTCTATCATGGGGAATTTCTGTCAGTCACAGCCCTGAGAGGAACCGCAAGCCTCAACCAGAGACTGTGGTGTTGTCAGTAACCTTCATGTGGTACCGCCGTTCATGTATCCCTCCACCCTCCACTCTTCCTGACTTCCTGGCCCCCATGGTTTGTATCTCAGGCAGTACAGAACAGCCATCACATGCTTGTCTAAGCTCTGCCAGCTTTGTTTACAGCTTTCCAACAAACAGAGGTCTGACAGAGAGTTGAGAGCTAAATATAGACCGGGACTGTCATTATCAGGATCATTTGAAAGTAAAGCTGTTGTTTGCTTGAGGGTACTTTTTCCCCATTAAGTGATAAGCCAGAAACTTAAACAGTGACATACAGTGTGCTTTAGCTACACTTAAGGTCATCCTTGTGTGGGAGCATGACCTAACATAAAATTTGAAGTTTTGATAATGTACAAATGGCTCTATGACACACATGCACAACTTCCAAATAATACATGATGATTCCATTCACAAAAAAACAAGCCACATTCTTTAAAAGTGTTGGGACAAAAATTACTGGCTCATGAATCAACTGCACCACCAAAGCAGCCAGTCCCATGTTTTTCTCTACTCTGTGTGTGGTCCCATAGGGGTCTGTTTGATTATGCTGGGATAATCTTTTGATTACAATTGAATATGGCTGTCATGAGAAAGCGATGCAGTTTCATTTTTCTCCCAAGAGTAAATATGAATGAGCTGATAACAACACATCATATCTGGCCTCGACACTAAAAAGCCACTGGTTTTCGAGAATGTCAAACTCGCAGCAATTGTTAAATGTGAAATAAATCTGTAGTGTACAAATTCTTGGCAAGATTTGGAAGCTTTCTTTCATGTCTGTGTCTGAGGAGAGTTTGTGCTGTCAAGAAAGATGTGATTTACAGACCAGCAGTGACACAGAAGCTTTGGAAAAAGAAGAATTAAATTAATTCATATATACCAGTGTTTGACACACTTATCCATCAGAGAAATCCATTGAAAGCAGAGGGGTGTTTATACTTATCTGTATCTAAGGCCAGTATCATGGATGACTACAGCTGTGTTTCCACTTTCCCCAGGAACAAAAACTTTTGTGTCTCCACTGCACAAAATTTAGGGCTAAATTTTGTGCTCTCTTCCTAACTACAAAAAAAACAACTGCGTAAGTGTAGTATTTTCGAACTTCAAGCCTTGCAAAACTGAGTATTTACAATTGGTCAAAGTTCACAGCATTTAATGTTGACTACCTTTTGTAAAGTTGTGGCTGTCTATACTATTTTACATGTGCTTCAAAACATTCCCCTTAACTTTAACAAGAAAACATGTGACATTCGAGCTGATAATGTTGTTTAGGCCTTATTGAATTCCATTCC
Source organism: Siphamia tubifer (assembly GCA_020466265.1). Lineage (NCBI taxonomy): Eukaryota > Metazoa > Chordata > Actinopteri > Kurtiformes > Apogonidae > Siphamia > Siphamia tubifer. Next base: position 28,724,086 of record CM035790.1, on the reverse strand, counting down.
CTCTTCAACCTGCAAAAAAATGATGTGTAAAATGCTTCTTTTTCTCGTGTCATGGTTAATTTGCTTCACCTTTCCAGGTCTTTAGACTATGATAAAAATGCAGGCAACCAAAGATCTGAAGGAAGCTTTTAGTTTGTGGGACTAGAACTCTGGGATTAACAGTTAAAGCTGGAAACAAGTCTTAGAAATTGGAGCCCTTGAATTCACACCCAAGAAGGGTCGAGTATCCGCTATATACAATAATTTGTCTGTTTCACTTGAGCAGGTGCACCTGTCTGTCACATGAGGGTCAGGAGTTTTCCTTTTACGGGAGAATAGATGCTGAGATGTGATGACACATTTAAGGAAGTATCTGAGCGCTCCATAGTTTCCAGGCTATTTCCATTCATTCCTTCATCTCTACACTGTCCCCTTTTCTTTGCTTTTTGTGCCCATAAAGGGACAGTAGATTAGCCTCCCACAACTCATGACCTCATCTGTGTTTGATTTTTACCTACTTGAAATTGGCCATAGGGTTAACACTGCATCCTTTGATCAGGCCTGCCAGGAATTGGACTTGTTTATCTTGTTTATCTGATGATAGCCCCTTAATGGGGGGCATACATTTGGCAGTGGCATGCCTTGATGTGGGACTTGATAGCTGCAGGACACAGAGAAGAGAGGACCAGGACTCTGTAATGGTCGGAGGTGAAGGAAAGACTATTACAGATGTTGCTGGAGGGAATCTGAAACTTGTCTCTCTCTGCCTCTTTTGTCCAACACTTATCTGACCCTATACACATGGCCCTTCATCATCATCAAAAGCACAGATATCCATCCTTTCTCTTCCCTTTTCAACCTAAGTATCTCCTGCCTGCAGCCCTCTGAGATTGACAGTTATTAATCCGCATGCTGACGGCCTTTCAAGGCAGTCTGTAAGTGCAGGAAATGGCACGTAATCAACAAGCTCCTCAAACAAGAAGTCGCCCTGTTCCTCCGTTCATTGACTTGCTGATGGAGCTGTGAGGAAACGGGGTGGGTAGACAGCCAGGCCCCATCCCATCACTTGCCTGGCTCGACCTCAGCCCCCTGAAATGAAAGCTTTCCTCTTCTGCGCTGCAGCTGGACTCCAGGGAGTCTGCAAAGGGTCTGTTTATTTGTGCAACAATGTAATCAGGGGGTCTGTCGTTACTAGATCTAGCCTTTGCACCTTTTCTCCCTCTTTCTCTCTCCTTCCATACCAACCCCATCCTTTCTTCTCTTCCCATCAGCTCCCCTCCCCTTCTTTTACCATCTCTCTTTCACCACCCTCAAAATTTTTCTTTGAGCTTCATCATTATCCAAATCCTTTCGCTGACCCTCGTTGACCTTAAGATTTGTTTGATGTGGTCCTGGCAAGGAGAGAGAGATGAAATAAAGTTGAACGTTTATTGTTTAAAGGGAAGATTTCCATGATTAGGGTTTTAGAAATAAACTTTCCATCTTTTTACCTAAGAGATTGCCGAGGCCTGCGTGCGTGCGTATGTGTGCGTGTGTTTCTTTGTAGAGACAGAAAGTCCGTCTGTGAATTGCATGAGTCGTCTTGGAGGCGTGTGTTAATCTACTAGGATGCCCATTGATGTTGGTCGACACATGCACACTTTCTCCTGTTCCAATCAAAGGGAAAGAGTGTGTAGTGCGGTAACATGCTAATAATTTAGTCTGTTATGCTGTGGTTTAAATCACGAGATTCCTTCAGTTAAAAGCCAAGCGTAAGTAAACAAGCTCACACATGTGGCCACAATATTGCTGTACTTCTGTCCAGAGACGTTCTCTCTGTGGGAAAAGCTTTTTTTTTCATTCAGCATTTCTTACTGATGTATGACAGAGCCCTCAGGAGCCCCAAGGTTTCATCCAAATCTAAAGAAATAAGTCAAACCACTGAACTCCAAACATTTCTAAACTATATTACTCTAATTAATGACCCATGTTACTACTTCCATGCCATAGGTTATAGTACCTGCATCGTTCCAAAAACAACAGTAGTTACTAATGATTTAAAAAAAATTCTTTAGACAAAGTTAATAGTTGTCAGTTTCCCTCCGATTCTATTTTTTCCAAGAGGCAATCTTCTAAAATAAATCATTCCATTATGTGCCAGTGTAGTGTAAATTCACAGATATTTGAGTCAATGTTTCAGATTCAACACACTTAAAATCTATTTGTCAGCTTTAACGTGTTTGGTTTTCTACATCGTCTTAAAGTCTGTTGTTAATCCTGCTCCCCGACTCCAAATGAGCTCCAAGTGCTTTGCAAATCTATGATGTCTCTTGTTCCCCTGTTTGTCTCGGGAGACAGACAGGCGGCTTAGTTTGGGCTGGTCCGCCTTCTGAACAACAGCATCTCTAGTCTGCACCGCTCTGCACAGAAGAAGCATCTTGTTTTTCAACTAGTGGTTTTCTTAAGCCACAATCTTTGATGTGGGATTCCCTTAATCACACAACATGCTCTCTAAACATGAACTACATTCATCTTCACTCTGCGACTTCTGGACCCCCCCCCCCCCTCCCACACACACACACACATACACCCCAGTTTGTCACTGCTTTTGTTGAGTTATTGTGCAACAGTGTAGTGAGACAAGAGGAAGACAGTGGCCTTGATCTCTATGAAGTGATTTTGATCTGGCCAATCCAGCAATTAGGCTACTGAGGGAAGAGTGAACCTCTAATCCTGGATGGGAGACATGTGTTCTTTGTAGTCCTAATGTCTCTCTTCCTCCTCTGTCCACATCACTATCTGATGGGACGCAGAGTAAGTATTAAACCAATGCCTCAGATGGAAGCCTACCATTAAGATGGAGATGTTGTGCTCTTTGAGGCTGACGACTTTTAATTATAAGCTAAGGGCCCGATGTAGTTGTGTTTCCTCCATCATGCTGAATAGAGGGTTTGCTCTGCGCTGACTGGAGACCTGGTGCCAGGCTTTGGAGTCAGCATGTCACTGGCGGGTACTTTGTGGGTACGAGACATGCCGCCATGCTGAGTATGACTCTACAGGAGTCCCATATGGGGGCAGACATGAAAGGCTTTTATCTCCCCTCACCACCACCACCCCCCCTTCCCACTGTCCCCCTCCACTCTTAGCTTTGACTGGCAGGGCAGTAGGTGGAGGATAGAACAAGAATAATCAGACTGGTTGTTAACATATCAGGCCTTCTTCAGGCTTCAAGGGCATCCAGTGAGATCAAAGCAAAGCATTCAGTCTAAAAGCATGACATTGTCTTGCACGACAATCCATCTAGCCTCCAATTCAGCTGTCACTGAATGAGGAAGTGGTCATGAACAGCAATGGGAGTTTTTCACTGTCCCCTAATGAGCTTTGATGATCCAGCACAAAGAAAGTGTCATAATACACAATCTAATGCTGTTTTTTTCGTTTGTTTATTGTTGTCGTTAAACCGAGAACGACCCAACCTACACCTTTGTGTGTTCAGCAAATGATGATGGATGGGTGACATATGGCTGTTAGTGAGCAAGGCAGGGTTAAGAGCTTTCTTTCTTTCTTTCTTTCTTTCTTTCTTTCTTTCTTTCTTTCTTTCTTTCTTTCTTTCTTTCTTTCTTTCTTTCTTTCTTTCTGTACATACTCACTCTTTTCCCCTCCCTCTTTGGGTTCTGTTGTGTATTTCTCCCATTCCCCTCTGGGACTTCTTTATTTTTCAGTTTTGTTTTGTTTTTCAGACACTCTGCATTTACACCCAGCAGCCCCTTTGATGTTGTTGCCTGGGTGCTGGTGGACAAAGGAGCCTCCATCAGCTGGACTTAAGGATGGGGTGGTGGGGGTTAGGAGGGGAAAAAGGAGAAAGGGATGAATAAAGAATCAAAGTAACTAGAATGGGGTTTGGAGGCGGAGGACTCCATGTGAAACTGTGAACCATGTACCCCTCTTAAATATGGGCCAGGAGTTCACAGTTGTCATTGCTTTTCTTTGTTTGACTCTGGTCCCTTTTGTGTTATATATTACCTCCATGTGTCTGTTTTAAGGCATACCTATTTATGGGTTTGTTCGTACCATAAAACTGCCAAAAGACTCATATTTTACTCTTTACAGTTTAGTAACGTCAAAGACCACCAGCTGATGTAAAGGTCTCAGAGTCACGGTGCCCCCGTCGCTCTGTGGCACCTGACTCCGTACCACTGCCTCTTCCACTCGCTGCTTTCTGTCCGCTTAGCCATGCACAGCCAGGCCTACTGATGCCACTGCAGCCCCTCACACTCCCACAGTGGGGGAGAGACAGTCTGTGCTCCCTTAGCCTATCAAATCCCCACAGGACCACTCTGGTCCACTGGAGGTGAATTCAGGGAGCAGCCTTTGGTGGTGCCGACACAGCAGCCCTCTTTCACTGAGGGCCTCATTAAACCTGACAACATCCCCTCAGACTGGGCTTTATTGTTCAGCCAGCTTAATGCTAAATGACATTTAAAGGCATCACCAAGGTGCAGGTATTAATGCCTTTGAGGAGCACAGAGGCCTTGCAAGATAAAAATGACAGCAGCTAAAATGGAATTGAACACTTTGTTTAATGTTGGAAGAAAGATACATTATCTATAAGGTGGGTTCTCCAATATCACCATCCATCCACCATCTTCCCTTAACCCTCCAGGATCCGGGTACACTTTTTTATGCACACTTTGCATTTTGTATTTAAAATGTTCATATGTGACCCACCACCACGAAACCAGGCATAAGTGTTTGGAAATCAAAACTGAGTTATCTGTGTAGATTGGTAGAGTGGAAACTAAGGTTTAAGATGGTGAAAAAATTATGTTTCTATCATAAGTAGAACCAAAGTTATGGTCATTTTAATATCCACAGTTGGACCTATTATGCAATTTGCATATTTTTAGATATTGTCCGTTAAAGTTTTGGACTGTTTTGGGGTAGGAAGTCCTTAGCAACGCATAATAATTCGTATCCGATTGACAAAAAATATTCACAGATGTTAAAGGACACTCTGATGGACATGTCACAGAAGTTCTATATATTGTAATAATAGGACAGAATTGCAACGTATTATAATCATTTGGCTTACGACATTGGACAAGAGCATTCAATATAGGCTTTTACCTCGTACCGAACACTTGGATGTTTACGCACGGAACGGAGATCGGTTTGTTCGGTGAAAAGAGGTGGAAGTCGTCTTTGTCTTTGCTCAGCAATCCTTAAACTTTTGTCACCGCTTAAATAGTTGACCCAATAAACACCTTTATTGATTGCATTTCAATATAATGACCACAGGAACTGAACATAGAGGTGTTACGGTACCGTTTTTTGATATGGTGTAAACACAAATAAGGAATAACCTTCCAGCCTAAATTTGGCTGTAGCTCTGAACGGCTCAGCGCGACTTATGCCTGGTTTCGTGGTGGCGGGTCACATATTATTTTTCAGAATTCAAAATTCAGAATTCTGGTTATTAGGGAGCTACCCATGATGCTGTTCGTTAACCTTTGACCCTCATTCATCACGGAGTTACTGTTGTTTCCTGAGTTTTTCAGAGTAAGCTCATTTAAACTTTATTACAGTACATATTCGAAAATTACAGCAAACAGGGCTATGGCGGTGTCCTATTTGGCTGCTGCTGTGGCTGCCAGTAACACAGACACTTTATCTGTAATTTCTCCACCTAGATCAGTGCTTTTAGTATCAAAAGTTCAGCCAAATGATGCAAGAAGAGTATATGACTGACAGACTATCACCAGCTTAAGAAAAATGGTTAAAAACTTGGACTCCGCAAGCCCAGAAATGCGGACTGTTCTTTCGAACCTCGGTCTGCTACACCGGTCAGATCCAGTGTCGTAATCGTTGCCCCCCCCACCTCCCCCAGAGGACACCTCCAGAGACATCGGAAGCAGTGCGAAAGGAAGTACAGTAGATACGTGGCTGTTGTGGTTGATTTGCAGCTAAGCTAAGAGCTAACCCATTGTAACCGATGCTTCCATCAGTCCTGCTCTCCAACATACGATCACTGGGAAACAAACTGGACTACCTGAGGGTGGATTTAAACTCCAAACATGATCCACCAGACTGCTGCATCCTCATTCTCACCGAAGACGTGACTCAACTCTTCTTCAACTCTCACTGCCATTAGCCTGGACAGGATAAAATCTAAATCTACATTTTCCTTTAACAGATATTTCATGCAAAATCAGTAAATTTGTCTAATTTTTAAACAGTTTGAGGGGTAGTATTGGGTTCCTTGGAATGAATTAGGCCCTTTACATGTGAAATGTGACTCTATTTAGGTACAATTCATGGTACAAAAACACTTCTGGAATGAATTAATTTCATAAGTAGAGGTACCACTGTATTTTAGTATTTATTCAATCTATTTTCAATCATTCAATCATGTTTTTATTCATTTTGACTGTGCGTTAATATTTAGTTTTTGCAGTGCATCCGTGATGTTTTGCGTGTTATGACAAGCTATCATCATCGTTGTCATCATCATGATCATCATCATATCATCATTACTGACATATGCAAAGCTGCAAAAATCAAACCCTGTGCAATCCAGTATTGTTTTGGGGGGGGGTGTTTTTGCATTTAAATGGTTGGTTTACATTAAAAACATGGCAGTTAACGGATTAAAATGATACAGTTATAGAGCAATTGGTATTTTTATTTACAGCTCAAGTTGATGAAATAGAAAAAAGTAAGCGTTAAAAACAAACTGCATGAAACATTTTTGACTTTATTGCTCAAATTTGCTTGATGCTTAGTAAGGGTATTTGTAGGAGGGATACCTGAGGGATAAGTGAATAATCTTTTGTATTAACAGAAAAAAAAAAATCTTCCTGGTCATCCTGTCTTATCTCATTACAGGACATTATCATTAGATTATTAATAGTGATGCCTCAGAATCATAGCAGCATGTTAGTGTTGAGCTACTTTTAAAGGAGATCATCATCAATAACGGGGCTGGAGGCGAAACAAAACAGAGTTCTGATACACAAATCTGTTTTCATTTTTTTTTTTGGGACTTTTTCTCTAATTTGATTTTTTGGTGAGATATTGGATTTATTAAAATGAAACCATGTGAGATGTTAAGTGGGAATGATCACTATTTGGTGGAGCTGTTAACTCACAGACATCTGAAATGCTTTTTGTAAGATGTCAGAAGCCAGAAAGTGAAGAGAGAGCTGTTGTAATTTTTAACACTTGGTTGTCTCTTAGAAATGTATGCCATCCTGTGCGTAAACCAGCCACCAGAAAAGTAAGTGCAGGAAGATAAACATATGTCTTAAAGAAATATAAATTGTATTATATGGAAATACTGCAGTAAAGTACAGGACATGTCCCTGATAAACTGAGGAAGTGATTTTGGATTTATTCCTTGGTGTGAGGGAGTTTGAGTCTATCCATGTGTTAATGGAATAACTACAACAAAGAACTACACCTGCTAAACCTCAACATTCTTGTCTTCGACAGTTTTAGTTGTTTGTAAGGTGGAAAATTCAGGTAATGCGGTCAAAATAATCACAGCAGTTTCCTCGCCAGGTTGTTTTGTTTTTTTCTTGCTTGGTTTTGCTTCGTTTGTGTATAATTAACAGATCAAAGCATGACGTTCTGTGTCACTTGTTTAACCAACTCCATATACACAGTCATCAGAGTCTGTTTAGTTCCCATACCCACCAGGCTCCATCCTCTATGGATTACTCGTAGACATACATCTTCACTTTTTATTTATTTGCTTGTGTGCAGTCACGAAACAAGCGGAGGGTAAAGAGCATGGGCTCCACATGCTGGAGGGGCTCTGCTATGTAAACCACCAGACTCAGGTTGGCAAATGGATCCAACAGGGAATGGTCATAGCACAGATGAATGAAAACTGTGTAAACAGTCTGCGAACCATCAATATGTAGTTCGGCGAAGTGGAGGGATGTAACTGAAACATCTGTCCCTGCACTTCCACTAGAGAGTGATTAAGCCATATTTATAGGCGGCACAGGAAACAGACCCACAGCTTATCTTATTGCGGACAGGTTTAGCACAGCTGGTTTGAGAGGACAATAACAGATTTTAAGGAATGACAAGGCTCTAGCTGCCCGTGCAGTATTTGGTAGCTGGAGTCTGTTGTAGTCCTCTGTGAATCTTTTCCAGCAGATTTTTATCGCCAGGGCGGATTCAGTTTGTAATTCACAGAAAGTGCAGAAATTGAAGACAGTTCACTAAGATTTCACTCACTCTCTCAAGACTTCAAACACACAGTGAAATAACAAAAGGAAGTCTGGCAATGAAACATGGCTATGTTTGTCTATCTCTATCATTACCACATTTTGAGGTTTTTCCATTTCAAAAATCATGTCTGTGGCCATATAAGATAGACTTAAGTAGTTTATTCAGCTGTAGACGAACAAACTCTGCTTCCCCTCTCAGCGTCAGAGATGCAGCGAAGAGTAAAACTGCTCTGACGGCTGTGTTTTTACATTGTTACTGTGCATCTGACCTTCCTCCTGACAATATTTCTTTAACTGAGAAAGATCAAGGAAGACGATATGACCACTGTCAGCAAATACAAAGTCTTGTAACCTCAAAAGCATAGTGGATGTCATGTCCTCTCCTATGTGTGCTTTGTCTACCTGGGTCAGCAACTCAATATACTGCAATTCCCGTTAAATATTGGCTTTCACAATGAGAACTTACCTGAATCTGAGTCTGAAAAGGCCTTTATGTGATTTTCAATAACTCTGTTTACATGAACAATAGTGTTCCATGTTTTTCTACCTTGAGAAAATATAATATAAGGCTGGCAATGACAACTATATTCCTCCAATGTTCCTGTTTACATGTAGCCATGCATGTCCCTTTAAAAAATAGAGTTTTTGCAAGGATTTCCACTGGTGGAAGACCACTGTGTTAACATGGCCTTGCATCAAACATCTGGAAAACACTACATTTTTGATTTAACTTGTTTTGATTTGTTTATTTCAACCAATTCACACAATATATACATACATAAGGAACTATATCATATAATAATAAACCCAAAAAGGAGTGGGAAGAAGAAAAATGTATTTAATCCCACCCCCATTCTCATCAATAACTTAAAAAAACTCAAGTTCTAAGGTTTATTCATGTATTTATTTATTTGCTATTTCTCATATCCATACACCTGTTTATATCCTCTGTTATAATGTTGAACGACACATGCATAATGCCTCACAAATTAGTACAAAACACCCAAATTACATTTCTTTCCCAAATACCAAAGACTTTCCCATAGAATCTTCCTAAAGGTGGAATAATATCAGCATAATAATATCAATATGTATGACTTGGAAAATGCTCAATTTATAATTTCAAGCAGAGTATGTTATTTACATCACTGTCCAATTCAGAATAATATTGACATATTAGTGTGCGTGAAAACATAATTAGAGTAAGCAGTACTACTTTATTTGGATATTCCACTTAATGAGAATTTACAGTGACCAATATTTCAAAGCAGAGGTGGGTATTTCCAGGTCCATCAAGTCAAATTCCTGCCATGTATTGATTCAAATCTGTTCATTGAACCAGCCCATTTTGATGAGCACAATGCCTCATCCAGGTAAATGGGATAATTAGTGGAATCACCTGTGTTCAGTGAACAGGTTTGAAGTAATACATGGTAGGACTTTGACTTGATGGACCTGGAATTTCCCACCTCTGTTTCAAAGCCTTATGTTCAAAATCCCAAATAATTTTGTTTAAAAAATTATCTATCTATTTTAGCACAATGTGAAGAAAATTGAATGTACTTTACAATAATTGATATTTTTCCACTATAATGTATGTCTGGCAGTTTGAAAAGGTTGATTATCTACAGCCTAGGTGTCAAACTCCAGTCCTCAAGGGCCGGTGTCCTACATGTTTTAGATATTTCCCTCTTCTAAATGATTCAGTTAACCCTTTAACTCCTAAAACTTTAGGAGTTCCACAGTAAAAAGTAATTAAAATAAGCAACAAAATGAACAAAAATGGCCAAAGTCATTAATGAAATGAACAAAAATGAATAATAAACTGACAAAATAATTTGTAACATGAACAACATATAACAGAAATGGAGCAAAATTAAAGAAAAAATAAGAAAGAAAAAAAAAGGTAGAAAAATAACAAAAGGAATGGAAAACTAATAAATATTTACAAAATTAAAAATACCATGGAAAAATTTGCAAAAAAAAAAATTCTTCCCAGCTGATTTAATGTTGCCTTTATCTAAATCAATGGTCTTTTAATATCTGTTTCATTAAAAAGCACTGTAAAAAAAAAAACAAAACAGGAAAACAGTTGAATTTTTCTGAATATTTACACTAAACCATCCATGCAGAAGGCATCAGAGTTAATAATCAGCTCCTCATCACATCTCTGCAGACAACTTATAATGATGGAATGGTTTCCAGGATGGTGGAAGAGGAACATTTAAAACATGCAGGACACTGGCCCTCGAGGACCACAGTTTGACACCCCTGATCTATGGAGTAAATGTAAAGATAATTCACCTGTTGTAACATTTAACAGACGAACTGATGTTGTAGGAAAAAAAAGGTACTGAAATTTGATTTAAAAAAATATCTGCTAATTAACCTTTTCCATTTAACTATAGTACCTCACAAAAATAAGTACAGTCCTCACATTTCTGCTAATATTTAATTTTATCTTTTCATGCGACGACACTGAAGAAGAAAAAACACTTGGATGTAATGTATAGTAATCAGTGATAGATAGATAGATAGATAGATAGATAGATAGATAGATAGATAGATAGATAGATAGATAGATAGATAGATAGATAGATAGATAGATAGATAGATAGATAGATAGATAGATAGATAGATAGATAGATAGATAGATAGATAGATAGATAGATAGATAGATAGATAGATAGATAGATAGATAGATAGATAGATAGATAGATAGATAGAAAGATCACTAATCCCATGTGAGCGGTATCCTGACTTTTATGAGATACTGTGTGAGCATTTCTATCTCAAACAAAGATTTGCTTCAAAAACATGTTGCTTCACATGGACTAAAATATAAAAACTAGATGTTCATATGATACATAGATATTTAGTATTTGTCCTTTTCAACTTCTAACCAAAGTTAGTGAAACATATCTTTTCTGTATGGAATTAATGTTTATTGCACATAGTCCCTGATAAATAAGCTTAACTAAAGACGTAAGGAACCAGGTGTTCATGAAGGTCAGTAGTAAAAAAAAAAAAAATCACAAATCAGTCAGAAATAAGTCCCAGACTCTGATGCAAATACAAAAATCTGGGATGTTATAGGAAATATTTTTCAGAACCAGAATTCAGATAATTAATTCCAGGGGGAAATTATTTGTTGTTACAATTGCTCCATTCAAATATAATAAAACATAGCAGGAAAGAAAATATCAGTACAACAAAAACAGAAACATATATAAATATAAAGCTAATGAGCTAGTGAGACATAAAGTTACAACACTAATTTGGACAAGATGTGCAAGACAGTATTATATATATATATATATATATATATATATATATATATATATATATATATATATATATATATATATATATATATGATAATTAAAGAATAAATAGATATTGTTGTATGTAATTATAATTATATGGTCATAAGGTGAAGTTAAACAGTCTGATGGCCACTGTTAAATTAATTCTAATTAAAATTTGCTGCTTTTCTCCACAATTGGAATCATTGTTAACACGAATGTGATTTTTTTTTAAATGTGATTCAAAAAATATTATTCTATTCTATTCTATTCTATTCTATTCTATTCTATTCTATTCTATTCTATTCTATTCTACTCTATTCTATTCTATTAATATTAAACCAGCAGTACAATACAAACTCCCTACTTCCTGTTGTTTGCCAATGAATCCCTCATTTTCTATTATGTTAAAATGGTCAGGCAGCAGAACAGAGGTCCGCCTTGCACTAAGCGCCACAGCTCAGTGGTTGTGGTTCCTGTGCCAGGGGTGGAAGCTCCCTGGTGCTATTAGCGAGCAGGATCTGCACTGAGTGGGAGGAAAAGGAATAGGACGGGGAGACACCTGGCCTTTTCTCTTTGAGCGCTCAGACATGTCACGGCTGTGCCTCTTGACTACATCAGGACGCAGGATATTGGCCTTCCATTGATGTGCTTCTTTAACTCATGTAGCACCCACAGTGTCCGTGGAGGTGGAGAAGTTCCTGCTGGATTAGCCTCTAGCCCCCATGTGACTGGTTTATTCAGTGGCAGACATAGGAGTCCTTCTGGGATCTCCATATTAAGGCTGACCGGTTAGAGAATAGAGGAAGAAAAAGAGGAGGTAGATTGACTGTTTGGCCAGCAGTGTGTTAGTCAGACACCATAAAAGCCGTTGTATACTGTAAGTCAACTCAAAGGAGCCTTTCTCTTTTCTTCGCCTGCTCCATCTCTCAGTATCTGTCTCACTGTGCTGTTAAGATGTGTGTTTCATCGTGGGGTGAGCGATTGAGTGGTTTTAAAGCATTGCCAGCGCTTTGTTTTATGTACAGAAAAGTAAGAGCAGCAGCGGCCCCTTTGAAGGACTTTAAGATTTACTGGTGTTTTTTCAGGAGAGGCGTTTTTTAAATTACAACTCATTGTGATTGGATGTGTTTCTTTGCTGTTTTTGGACAAGGTTTACATCTTATGTCTGGAAATAAGTGTGGTCTTCCATCTTCATCAAA